>WBMY01010082.1:310474-467076 GCA_013397315.1 Donacobius atricapilla | reverse complement strand
AAAAAAAAAAAAAAACCAACAAAAACCAACAGCTTCAACTGTTTTTCTGAAATAGAATATTCATTTTTGGTCAGATTGGAACCCATTTGCCCATGCCTCCTCCCTTGAGGTGCAGGCACAGCTCTTCTTACAGGAGAGGATACTGGGCAGGATCGTCTAAGCATGGCAGGAAGAAAAGGGATATGGAATAAAATGTACTGTCTCTCAGAAGAAGAAGCCATGAAATTGGGTGCTTTATGTCATAGAGCTGTTGTGCATTAAGCTATTTAAAGGGAAGTATGCCTACATTCTGCCTGTGGAAAGGGCAAGTTTCTTGTAAACTGTTATGCAATTCAACTCATCTGAGTTATCCTTGACTTTCCTCAGTATTGCCTTCACTAACTTGTCAAGTTGATATAATTGACCACTGTCAACCCTTGATAATCAGGCAATTCTGAGAGTCTAGAGGGTCTTCAATCTGAATGTGGTACTGAGACCAAGAGCTGATACATGTCAAAGTTATAACTCCTTGTGCTTGAGCTAATTGTCTGTGGGGTAAGGAGAAATAAACAGTCTCTGACAAAATAACACTACCATCCTACATTTATTAGCAAGTTAAAACCTACCAGGACTACAATACCAGTGGAATTGTTGACAAAAGTAGAACATGCTGCACGCAGTGAGTTCTACTTATTACACTAATCAGAAATGTCTCATTGTCGCTTTGGGCTTTCTGATGTTTGTTGTTGTTTGTTTGCCTGTTATCCCATTTTTGTTTCACTCTAGCTGTTTAAAGGGTGTCTTTTTATGACACGCAAACACAGCATACAGCAGAATGTCTCCTAGCTAGGAGGCAAGACACTACTACAAAGCACTTAATAAAGGCATCACTAACAATGACTACAACTATCACAACAAAAGGAACAACAACAACAACCAGTTATTATTTAACAATAACGCTGAACAATATCAATGGTCATATTATTGTTACCACTACTACCTGTCTGTACTTTGGGCAGTTTTTCTCAGATTTCAGGAAACAAGCAGGGACTCAGGGGCTCAGAGCTGTGCTTTGCCTGAGTGCACTCTTCTTCCAGTAAAAACTGAGGCTGGGATGGACAATACAAAAGATCTATTACTGTTGGAAACTGTCAACACTTAATTCCAGGTCAATAAAGTCACTGAAAGTCTAACCAAATATTTTTTTAGGTCCCTACCTGAGATGTTTTGTCCATGACTGATGACAGGTTGTTGTGGCTAAGATTAGCTGCATGAGGGAGAGAGTAAAAATATAGCTAAGGCTATATTATAGATGCCTTATAAGTGGCTAGAACCTCACCCAAACATTAGGAAATAGAACTGTTCCATAAAAGGGAAAGAACTCATAAAGGAATCCACTTTGCAGAAAGGAGCTATTTAGGCTTTTCTGCAGAAAAGGCTGTAATGATGAGAGGCTGCATTATATGCTTAATTCCAGAAAAGATGGATATACTTTCTTCTGCTTGAGAGA
This sequence comes from Donacobius atricapilla, assembly GCA_013397315.1. Classification (NCBI taxonomy): domain Eukaryota; kingdom Metazoa; phylum Chordata; class Aves; order Passeriformes; family Mimidae; genus Donacobius; species Donacobius atricapilla. Next base: position 465,587 of record WBMY01010082.1, on the reverse strand, counting down.
TATATCTAGAAACTCTGTCCTAGAGTTGATCCTGTAACCCGCTTTTATTTTTCTTCTAAAATAATGGTGTTTCTGCTTTTCTCTTCAGTACATATTCAGTTGTTGGAATACTGCGGAGTGTGAGTAGACCAGGTTAAACTGTCTAAGCTACAAAACCAAGTTAAACAAATGCACAAAGCCATGGCCCCTATGGGAAGGCCTTTTACTTTTCAAGAGTGGAATTTTTAATTCATCTCTCTTGAAGTGCTTCTAATATGCAAAACAATTGAATTTTGGTGGAAACAGCATGGCTGAGAACAACATTATAGCCTGTATTATTGGAATCCTTTGGCAGCCTCCATTTCAAACCAGCAATGGAACCTCCACTTAAAATTTTGTAGAAAACTGAACACTACTAAGTCAGAATTAATTAAATGTCTTTTCTGCATTGCTGCACTGAATCATTAATTTCTTGTCAGTATTTTGGGAGGGTTGGGCCTTAGCCTGGAATTTCCAATGAGGTACTCTAAGAAATGTTCATTTCACAAGTTCATCTTACACACAGGATTGGGATAGACCTTGAGATGGTCAGCAGTGTTCCAGTTTGTTTAGTGATGCACGGATATAGTCACTGAAATGTAAATATTGGAGCCAAGACTCAGAGAGGTTTTTAGGTGCTGAATCTGAAGCAGTCACCACTTCTGTTACTTTCAGTTAATTAAAAGCCAGAGCGTTAAATCTCTTTGGGGGTCAACTTTTTTTGCAGCTATGGACCTTTACAGGTATAGGCATTGGTTAGTAAGATCTTATAAATGCTACTGGCATGTGAATCTTAGAAGCCCTTGGGTGTTTGAAGCAAAAAGTTTAATTCAGTCTTGTCAATCTATCTCATTCTGTCTATCTTTAATCTCATTTCATCCTGTCAGAGCTGAAGTTTCCTCAAGAATAGATTTACCTTTGTGCAAAGTCTATATTTGCTGGTAGTAGTTATTTGGTGTTTAAGGATATACAACTGTTACTGAGAATTGTGCTGTTCATGTCGACTAAGATTCTTTAGGTGATATACTTTGAAAGATACTTTTGTTTTAGTAACTATTGTATTATCATTAGTCTTTCTTAATACAGTTTTATTGATCAAACAAATATTACTTCATTATTTGGTTAAATTAAAAGTCCAGAAACTGAAAGATGTAGACTTACAGAAGATATTTGTTTTAGAACTTCTTGATACTTTTATTAAAAAATAAGCACTATACACTATCATCCATGTACATTCTAAATTAAATGAGAAGTTGCTTGTGGATGTATTTCATTAAGTATTTATGAGTGAGCAATCATGATTAAATAGATATAGTACTATTGGAAGTACACATTAATTGATATGTGAAACTAATATTTTCACCTGTGCATAGGTAAAACTACAATTTACACCATATGTGTCTGACACACTGACTGCAGAGTGGCAAACTAATAAGGACAAATCACTTATGCAGAGGAATCAGTTTCTCAGCAAGCCACCACCTTCCGTGTTAAGATGAATGCAATGTATGTACCAAGGAATGAGAAACACTGGCCATACCTACAGAATAAGACATTACTTCCTGGAAGATAAGACTTCTAAAACAGTTAATAGTGTTTATTAGGTACTAATTACTACAAATTAGTACCTGAACATGAACCTACATGCAACACGGTGTCAGAAAAAGCTCAAGATTAAAGTGGGATTTGAGGAATGAGGGTATCACTGTATGATGAATTACTGGGACTAACTTGACAAAACTATGCATAGGGTTCCATTGCAACTGTTGTGATTGACTTCTTAAAATATAGACATGATTCTGTTGTATTCCTTCTGTTAAAAAGAGACTGGGAAATCTGAAAGCGTCTACAAAGGAGCTGTTGCAATAATTCAACGGCTTAAGAAAAGGCCTGAACAAGGGACTTAAAGGAGTCGCTGTAGTTTATTTAAAAAAAGATTGAAAGGTGACTTAATTATAGTTTATAATAGCTTCCTGACAAGAAAATATTGGCTCTTAATGGATTCTTTAATCTACTAGAGAAAGACAAAATAAATTTCCTTAATATATACAGCAATCACTTCACCCACCAGTGAAACACAGATGCTTCTGGATAAGAGTATGGAAGTTAGCAGTCTTCAAGAGCAATAAAGAATAATTAAGGGCAGAAATAAAGCAGGATGTTATGGGCAATTAAAACTACAGTAGCAGTCTTGAAGAGAAGGATATAATTTTTCCAAATGGATTTTCTCAGAACACAAGGCCACAAATCTCTATTATTTGTGACGTATCACAGCTTCTTTAGTGACCAAAGAGGGCAGAACTTCTACTTTTTGCACCACTCAAAGCATATTCCTGCAAGTGAGATACATTAAGTGTCACAATGAGAAAATAGAACAGAATCTCTTTCACACTGGGTTTCTCTCAAGCTGTGTTCAGGTCCCAAGGCACCCATATCCCATTCATGCAACTGTGAAGCTACATCAGTAATGGCTTCTCATGGCTGTGACAGGTTTTGCACAGAGGAAACTATTCCCAGTGGTACATTGTCTCTCATTGTGTATGAACACTATGTCATCATATGCTCTGGGGGTGTGAAAAAAATATGAGTAGCTGCTCATATCTGTCATTTGTTGGAACAAAGACTAAGCTGACAACTGATATAGTGGCTTATGTTAATTTGACAATGTTCACTTGAGACTGAGATCAGAGCATTTATCTGTTATCTAAGCCAAATCCTGTCATACAGATGAACAGGTAGGGCATTCATTGTTTTTGTGTCACTTTTTCCCCTAAATGTTTCAAGGACAAAAGAGCAGGAACTGCTTTATATCCAGTTTCTGCCTCAAGCAATGTTCAGAGTTTGGCTCCAATTGGCTGGGAAGCAGAGACTTTTCCTTTCTAATAAAAAAAAAAAAAAAAAAATTAAAAAAGTGAAGTTTAGAAAGTGACAAAAAAACCCTTAGTGCCTACACACTGTGATCGCAGTCATCAAATTAAAGCACAGTTCTAGGGAGAAGATCATGTGGAGCAAATAGCAGTACAGGCAAAGTCAAGAAAGACAAAAAAGCACAGAAGCAAAGTTTATAAGGAGACAGAATAAAAAGGTAGGCATGGATATTGTCAAAGTAGACCTTCACATCAATATTAGACTGATGGAAGTGAGACTACCTTATTCAGAGCTTCCAGTTCTAGGAAAAGAATGGTACTATAAGCTATTAATGCTCCTAATCATTCCCTACAGAGAAAAATAGTGGAAGAAAATGAAAAAATTCTTCACTCAGTAATCCCATAGTCAATGTGTACAAGATGGCCTTATGCTAAGGTTTTCTAAATCACACAAACACAATTTTTCCATTTTTACTCTCACTAAAGCAAACCTTTGGTATCTCCAACACTGCCTTTTCAAAGTCCTAGTATGAAATTAACGAAATAAAACCCCAAATACATTGTGAACATGACATTTGCCATGTAGTGTTTTGAATGCTGAAAGTTCTATCATTTTTAGGCTTTGTTGTTTTTTTTCCCCTGCAGTTCTGATGACTGGAACTTGTTTGAAAAATGCACTTAAAGAAAATCTGAGGCTTTGCAGACAATAAGATTCCTAGGATTGGGGTTTTTGAAAATTCACAACAGTTACGAAACACCAAAAAAAAAAAATCACAAGGCTTGCCAGCACAGAATTAATAAAGTGAGAAAATAATCTTCCTGCTCATGTCCCAGATACCTAGGATACCTACAAGCTTTTGCTTGTAGGCTCTGCATTTACAATCAGAAATTTTATTGACACATTTGAACTAACGGATTCCAGATTTGTACATCTGAAGGTTGATGCAAGGATTTTCTCAACAAAGCAGTCTTGACTGGGAGACTCACTTTGGATAAGAAATAAGTATTAAAGTTGTATGAGAAAAGCATATCAGTAAAACTTGAGAATTGGGAGGAGAATCTTGGGTGATATAGAGAAAAGTCTTTCCTGATCTCTCTGGTTTTGCCCAGGATTTTTTTCTACTCTAAATTCTTTCTGGTTTTGGACAAAAACTTTTTGACTTATTTAATTTATTTGGCTTATTGTTTGCTTGTTCATAGCATCTCTAGATTGCAGCAGTGTCCCACAATGTTACCAACTTCAGTTATGCTTATTTGCTGTATTTTCTGTTCCGTATCAAGAGCTAGTCAAATAAACAAGCAGTTGTTTCTAAGTAATTATAATGAATAGTTAAAGTTTCATATATAAAATGCTTATATACAAGGATTCATCAACAGAAGTAAATTTTCTTTGTTTATCTTGATGTGAAGACAATATGCATTCAAGTTCTGTAAACAGGCTTACTTACAATTGAGAGGCTCTGAAAAAACAGAAACATTTCTGGGTAACCCAAAGAATGTGTATTGTATGTGTACTACACCAATTCTGCACAAGATTGTTACTGTTCCTTTACAACCCAGGGGTCAGGAAACTCTTTGGCCTAGGGTGCCTTTAAGAGAGAGGACAGCAGTCCTATAAGTCTCCTTCTTCTTTCCGCTCTTACAGGGATCCTAAGAGAGTTGCTTCTCCAAGCCAATGTGGAAACTTTCTTTTGTTTCTCTCCAAGCTCCTTGTTTGGCACAGGTCTCCAAGAAACTGTATTCCCCAATCCTAAACTCTTCCTGGGCAAATTCCACAGATACCTGTCTGCAGCCACCAGGCCAGGACCAGGGGTAGGGGCTCCCGGTCTCGGTGTCCAGCAGGACCGCTTATTTTCCCCTGCAACATGGTGCCAACCCAAGACTGCAGTGCTGATACCAACTGGGTCCAGCTCACCAAAAATGTGGAGAAATTTACACTGCTAGTTCCTGCCACTGCTCACGTTCCAGCGCCATTGTCAGCCGAACTGCCGCTGTGGCCGGGGGGGTGACCCTGTCACGTGGTGTGGAGCAACTGGCTCGAGCGGTATTTGACTGCTTTTGGAATCAAGGTTTCTTTTTTTTTTTTTTGTCCTTGATGCCTTTTGGTTGTTGTCTGGGGGAAGAGGGAGATTTTGTCACTGCTGAGGTTCAGTTGCTCTCTTGATTTTTTTCCCCTCTGTTCTCTCTCTCTGTTCTTCTCTGTCCACCACATAGCCAGGAGAAAGGGGTTTATCTGCCATCTTGTCTTTGTCCCTTGAACCACACAGCCCTTTACCAAGCCTGCCATTGTGAGGGAGGGACTTACCTGCCGTCTGGTGCTCTTTGTTTCCAGGTCGTCCATGGGTTTCAGCACTGTTGTATCTAGTGCTTATTATTGTTATACTGATTGTTGCTGTTTCATTTTTTTAGTGAACTGTTATTTTTCTACTTATATCTTCTCACACACATCTCTCTCTCTATTGGTGAAAGGGGAGCGGTTAAAACTAAAAGCAGACCTAACACATTTTGGAATGTCTGCCCTGTAAATTGTCTTAAACCAAGACAATTTCTGTTGCAGAAGACTTGGTTTAAGTGAGTTTTCTCTTCTTCCACTGTCTATATCACCGTTTGGTGCAATCTTTGGTTGTACAATTTCAGTAGTTTGTGTCAGGTTCTTATAAACCTCTGAAAGAAATTTGCTAAATGTAAGCCGTAAAGATAGCACTGCAGCGCCGTATCAGAGTGTCATTGGATATTTCATGTTGGAGGTAGCAGGTATTTAAAGCATGTTATTTCTCCCTTACCATGCACCTTCTTTCTGATCCTTGCATTTCAATAATATAAGATAAATTTATATCTTCCTTGAAGAAAGAGGCTGTTGGAACACTCCAGGTACTTCTATTGCTGAGACCAAACCAGTTCCAAGAAAGGGTTAATTCTCCTCTCTCACTGTTTCTCAGCTCAAAGAGGAATCTCTCAAGAGTCAACAGGACTCTTTATCATTCTCTTGCAAGGACCAATTTGGTTTCTGACCACATCCAACTATTCTTAGGAAAAGAAATCTCTAATTACAAAGATCATAAGGGGATTATGCCAGGAGTTGGCCTGTGCCTCAAAAATGAAATGAATAAAAAAGCTTTCCGTACCCATTTCAAATATTTTTATTAGTCCTACCTAATTTTAGATTAGTTTTAACTAATTTATTATTAGTTTTATTACCTCTCTACTTTGAAATCTTTACTTACCATTGTATCTAATTGTATACAGGACATAGGGTAGTGGGAGATAAATAAACTCTGAAATAACCCAAGCTGTCTTCTATATTTAAAATCTCATATTTTTGAAGTGTGATGTAATTTTGAACCAGTCCAGGGGGAATGAAGCAGGTAGCAAGGAAGAAAAGATCAGAAAAGAAGCTGATGCTGGTGGGAAAGGAAGGTGGATGACAGGAGGAGACACTGAGACATGGTGAGGACACCAGGACTGGTAAGCAGTAAAGCTGGATTGCTGTGAGCTGCTCCAGCAGCGTGTGGAACTGGGCAGGCCAGGATCAAGGAACTAGGGACAGGGAAAGGGAGTCAACAGTAACTGAAGAGCTAAGTTTAAAAGTCTCTCTGAGTGCTGACACACAGTGATAGGACAGTCTAAAAGCATCACCCTCTCTGATAAGTTTCAGTAAAACACATTTCATATTGATTGTTGTTTAGGATGAGGTTAATATAGGACTCTTGTTGACAGTTTAATAGAAGTGTGATGATATTTAATAAATTTGTGGCTGAAATCAATGAAGGAATCGTTGAACCAGAACACGATGAGGTTGTCCTATACAGATAGGTACTATAGAAGAGGGGTAGCAATTTACTTCTGTGATTCAAATGCTTACATTCACTTATAGGTGGGTAAGGTGAGCGTGTCACATTGTGGAACCATAGTTGTACTCACCACCATACCAATGCAAAAAATTCCCTGGGGGAAACATTTCAGTCCAGAAATTTTCCTGAATAGCTTCTTGCATAATTAAAGAGAGCTATTAGCCATTTTTCTTTCTGACTTTTCTGATACAAGCTCTCTGCATGATCTCTGAAAATTCCCCTGCAGCACTTCCTGTTATACATTTTGTACCCTGCAGAATGTGCCTAGATTGGCTTGAAGAAATAAATTTATAGGTTCATAGATCACCAGCCTTTGTAGAATCTGTCTATGTCAAAATACTTTGAAATCATCCTCAAGGTAAGACAGGTTAAATGCATGTAAAAGTTGGTAGTTACAGTATACAAAGCAGACAATAGATTTACAAATAATTATTAAGTATCAGTGTGGAAATTAAAGATTTCATCTACTTAATTTGTGCTCAGATTAAAGAGAAAAGACTCCGGGTCTTTTTTTTCCAGTCAGTGGTGCCATCCCTAACACCTGTCTGTGAGGTGTTACTCTTCAGGTGACGCTCATCATAGAGTATTACAGTGACAAACAACTGAATCTAAAAAGAAACGAAAATAACCCCAACAAATCAACAACAGCAAACCACACATTCCTTCCAAACAAACCTGTATGTTTTTTTGGTCTGGGGTTTTTTGTGTGTTTTTAAAAAATAGCTCAGGAAATTCTACACACATGCAAACCTTTAAATTGTGGTGGGCAGCATAGGCACTCTGAATGTAGTAACTGCTGCAATGAAGGTTGAATAAGAAAGAAATTTCTCCAAACTTTATTGTGCTGGGAAGGAAGGGATGCATTTCATTTCTTTGTCAGAATTACTGAATGATAAGTAAATCACTACAGTCTCAGATATTAAGGAACATCAGTAAATATTTTATTTCATCTTCCTTCAATTTAGTTGTTTGAAGTGTATGTAGTCAACAAAAGGAGACAGGCATTTTTAGAGGACAATTCTTCAAATCCCTCTAAGGACTTTGAATGGCAGAAATCAACTCTTGTCATTCCTAACCACAGCAAACTAATTTAGAACCAAACACCTAACTTTTAGACCTCTTTTCTTGGCCCTCCCAAAGACTGAAATTCGTCTTACCTAGGCTACAAACAGGGCAGGTTTTCTCTGCCAGTGTGGAGAGGCATCTACAGCAGGCAGTTTATCCTGTTCTAAAGGTCTTTTGTAACAGGCGGGGTCAATGTCTCTCTTGAGCTGCCTGTCACTCCATTAGCTGGAGAAAGAAGAGCTTTAACAGTTAGTTCAGGTTAGATGGCTTAAATAGCAAAGTTGAAATTCAATTCAACCCATGTTTTCTTTTTCAACTTTGGATCTGGATTCTGATTTGCTAAAGTTTTGAGTGAACCTTCAATCCGCAGGAGTCACAACACAGTCTGAGCAGGAAAAAGACCACACCACACTCAGAATGCTGTAAAACGAGCAAAGAAATAACACAAAGTGGATCTGCTAAAATTAGTGGCTAATCGTTAGGAACAATTCCAACGTGCCTCAGTTCAGCACTTATAAATTGGGATAATGCCAAGCTTTCAATAATGAGAAATTTTGTGAAAATTAAGAAACTGATGTCTGAACAGTTTATTAACGTGTGTCACAGAATAGCTCCTGAACAAAATAGCAACCATTGTTGCAAGTATTTAATATTATGTAGTAAACAAGCCTTTAGAGAAATGCAAAATATGAAACAGTCATTCACAGAGCATATCGAGCACACCAGATGCTATAGTTCTCCTTTGGGCTCAAAACTAAGCAGTGCAACTCTTCTAAGAGTCCACTTTAATGAAAATCTTCAGTTGCAGATCTAAATTTAAATTTCTTTTTTTCTTCTTTCTTTCTTTAGTAATCTGAAAAAAGCTTAAATAATACTTTGGTATATATTGTATTACATTTTTGTACAGAGATATGGAATAAAGGATGCGGGAGATGATACTGCCATTTTGCTTAGCCCTGGAGAGGCCACATCTGGAGTGTTGTATCCCCAGTACAAGGCAGACATGGAACTCCTGAAGGGGGTCCAGTGAAAGGCAACAAGATTTTATTTAGGGACTGGAGCACCCCTCTTATGAGGACAGGCTGAGGGAGCTGGGCCTGTTCAGCCTCAAGAAGAGACAACTGAGAGGAGAATTCATCAATGTCTGCAAGTATCTGAAGGGAGGGTGCCAAGAAGATGGAGACACGCTCTTCTTGGTGGTGCCAAACGATAGGGCAAGAGGCAGTGGCTAGAAATCAGAAGACAGAAGGTCTCATCTGAACATGAGGAAGAACTTTACTGTGCAAGTGACTGAGAAATGGAATAGGTTGCCCAGACATATTGTGGAGATGCCCTCACTGGAGATATTCAAAAAGTGTTTGGACACAATCCTGAGTAACATGGCATAGGGAAGCCTGCTTGAGTAAGGTGGCTGAAATAGATGACTTTCAGTGATACCTTCCAACCTTAACCATTTTTTGGTTCTGTGATAAAGCACATTTATTTGTATTCCTGAATATATTTATATAAAAATGTATATATTAATATTTGATATATGTATGTATGTATGTATATAAATGTGTATACAAATGCATTTGCATTTGAAATTGTGCTGAGGTTTGGAAGGTTTGCTTAAGTCAGTGGAAAATGATATAGTGTATAGCTGGAAGGAGACAAGGTAAAAGTGAGTGATAAATAATGTCTGGCAGGAGCTGTAACTTTCTAGCAGCTAGAATATCTAAATTAAAATACAGATTAAAATATCATTATTCAATCTATAGAAAAATTTACAAACATCCATGATTCTAAGCATAGAATCCTTCATGTTTCTGAGCATAGAACTGACTGCCATATTAATAGTTGATAAGAGTGTTTCAGAAAAGAAACTACAATTCAAGGCCATTTTAGACCTTCAGTACATGTAGAATTTGGTATTTCTGTTGTGAATTATTCATGCAGTTGATATCCATATAGATATTTATATTGTTCTCTGTTATGGTGCTTATGTATGTCCTAAATAAATAACACAGTAAGATCTATCCAGTACAGTGCCCTGGAAAAAGAGAATCACTGTTACAGAAGAAACTTCAATGTGCAATATTCATCTAAATAGCGACATAACCTTAAAAAGACAGTCCTTTCAGAAAGCAATTGCAGGGGAGATGGACATATTCCTGTAACTTCCCAATAACTTGTTGTCAAATGCCTAGTTAAAGTCAACCCATGTTTCTCCAATGAAGAAAACATGCTTTTTCCTCTACATCTGTGTGAAAATTTGATATAGGCAAAATAACTGCCTGCATTGGAAAAGAGCAACAGATAAATGCGCTATGTATACACTGGCCAGGTATAACCAATACTTGGATTAGTCCTCCCAGCTTCACTATTCATCATGAAGGTCTTGAAAGAGACAACACTTAAAGCCCATCAAATCTATTTCGATTGGCTACTCTTCTCTAAATTAGGAAGAAAGGTGATATTTTGAGATTCCACCAATCAGTTTGACTTCCTCTCCAGTCAATTATATTTAAATGACAAAAAAGTAAGAAACCAAGAAATAACAGTTGACCTCAGGACATGAACTCATGGAAACTATTATCACCTTACCATAGTCAAGGGTGTGCCACTAACTTCTGAATGCTGAAGAACCTGCCCATGCAGTTCATGTTGTAAACCAGCTGATGAATAAGCAGGGCAGATAATTGTCATGGTTTAAGCCCAGTCAGCAGCTCAGCCACACACAGCTGTTCAATCACTCTCCCAGCAATGGCACAGGGGAGAGAATTGGAAGGATAAAAATGAGAAAACTCAGGGACTGAGATAAAGACATTTTAATAGGTGAAACAAAAGTTGCACACAGAAGCAAAGCAAAATAAGGAACAAATTTACTGCTTCCCAGAGGCAGGCAGGTGTTCAGCCATCTATGGCAGAGCAGGGCCCTGTCACATGCAATGGTGATTCAGGAAGACAAATGCTACCACTCCAAATGTTCTCCCCTTCTCACCTTTTGCCCACTGTTTGTATGCTGAGTATGATGTCATACATTATGGAATTTCCCTTTATTAGTTATATACAATCCTTACTTACCAGTTTGGGTCAGCTGCCCTGTCTGTGTCTCCTCCCAGCTTTTGTCTACCTACAGCCCCCTTGTTGGCAGGGATTGGTTGACCCAGAAGCAGACAGACTTTGGCTCTGTGTAAGCACTGCTTAGCAATAACATTGTGTATTATCAACAGCATTTTCAGTGCAAATCTAAAACATAGTCCCATAGCAGCTACTTTGAAGCATATTAACACTATCCCAGGAAAAAGAAAAGTTTTCCCCTTTATGGTTTCAGTGCTCTGGTTTCATGTGCTCCCTCTCCTTTAAAACATGAGAAACTCAATCGGAGGAAAAATAAAAATTATACTGGTGCAAATATAGTGGAGCGCAGTGAATGAACCATGAAGTCCCAATTGTTTGACCCTAGTCTAATTGAAATCAGTTAAAAATAGTCCCAGTGACTTCATTGCTGCCAAATCAGCCCCTAATCTCCAAGAAGCCAAAGATTTTACTATCCCTGAATGCTGAATGCCTCATTTGGGGTCTAAAGAAATATGTGATTAAAATCTAATTTTGTCACAAGAAGTACTCAGACTGATGCTGAGCAAATAATTGATTATGAATAATTTATATGAGGAAGTTTATCTCTTTTCTTTGTCCCTGAACATCCATGAATAGATCATCATTTCTTGAAATTCACTTTTGCAGATTTTCTCGATTTTGAATAAACTGTGTGCAGTTTTCTTCACATATTGATTACTTGATCTTCACTCTTTCAGCTGTGTTAATTATTTATGATTAGTCAGAAATATCGTGATGTATCCTTGTAATAGCATTTCTGGCACAGATACTTCTTTAAAACTTAATTATATTTAAGAAAAAATAAACCACCAAATGCTTGCACAAGGGCATAATAAATCTCTTTCCATTTCTTACTTCAAATAAAAAGGGGCACAAACAGCAAGGCAAAGTTGTTTTCTTTGTTTAACTGACTGATTAGTCAGAGGCTTTCCCTGTTTCACTTTCAAATCGATCTCTGTTTTAGAGATTATTTTGCAGTAGAGGATTGTATGGAACTAAGTTGCCTGTCCCTGTGTATGTCATATGGCTGCAATCTTGCAATATTAAAGGTTATGTTTTCTCTCTCTATACCTTTATGACTGCTGCTGTCCTCACTTCAGATTAGACAGATATGTTGGTGATCACTTTTGAAATTGCAGAGATCAACTATCTATTCACTATATCTATTTCCCTGGAGTTAATAATGTTGAATTTGTGTTTGAGACATATTTATTATTTCCTTATTCTCTTTTCATTTTCCCTGTAACTTTCACTTGTGCATTTTATGCAAAACTAAAGTATTATAAATTGGTAAAATTCAGAATGAGAAATCAAAAACTATGGGCGTAATTGTTCAAAAATTAAATTACCATGTTAAAAGAAAAGGTGCAACATATTTTTCTTTAATATTTTGGGAACAACACAAGAGAAACCTTTAGGAAAATGTTTCTAGAATATTACAAATTTTACTGTGAAAAAATACGTAAAAATCATCCAAAATTGAGAATGAGCCTGTATGTATTGCCAAACTATCTTCTAAAATTGTCTAGAATTGATCAAGAAAAATCTGGCACAGTAAGTAACTCTTCAGAAACCATGAGTCTCGAAAAAATATTGTATGTTACAAACAGTTATTAAATTAAATGCAGTAGGGGTGGTATGGTAAGATTTTCATATAAGACATTTAATTTTTAAGAATGCTGTCTTACTGAAATTCAGTGTGAAAATGTGACAGTGAAGCTAAGAATATATTCTCACATGAAATTAGATCACATGAACCTAAAGAAGTACTGTAGTTATCATTCTTAGACCTCTATTTGAAAAATATGTCTAGTTTTATTAAAAATCAATCCACCAGTAACCCAGACACAAACTGGAAGGAAGTTGAAGAAAGGTCTAAAATGGTTTTTTAGAATAAAAAATACTTAATTTAATTTTAAAAATGCTCTTCAAGGAAAAGTAACAAAGAAGGAGAATTTCTGAGAGGCAAGATTAGAAGAGGTCTTGGGAAATATTCAAGGTGAAGTATTAAATAAAACAACAGAGTCAGTTAAAAGTTATTTTGCTGACTTTTTAAGCCAGTCACTGAAAAAAACACCAAGATAGCCTCAGTATGCTAGCAGCAAACACCATCTTAACTGTGATCAGAATGACAAGCTGAAGGACTGTTACCACTTTTAGTAAAACAAGTGGATCATCAAAAGCTATAGGTTTGTGTATAGCATGTATTTCTTCTGCTGTTCTCATATGACCCTACTACTGTTAACAATTGACCCTCCCATGGGAGTAAAGGAGGAGCTGAAGGCACTGTAATTTGCAAAGTGATGCATTTGCACCATTGATAAAGATACAAACAGAAGTAAAAATGTGGAATTTAAAAACATTTAATTTAAGATGGTGGGAAAAGCAATTTCTCATAGAAATTTATCATTCAGGTAGTGAAGAAATGCTGCTACTACCAACATGGAATGCTTATTTCGTCCTGATTTTTAACTGAATTAATTAGAGATGTATTTTGCTGGGAATTGTTCAGCGCCATTGTTTTTAATACAGATGCTTGTTTATCCACTTTCATTCTTTGTGGAGGAAAGTATCAAAAAATATTTAATTAGGGAATATGTCTCAAAATGTAACAGTGTTGCAAAGACACATCTACAAAATAACACTCAACTAGCATTATCAGATATTGAGCTGAACTTACTGCTTTGTTTTCTCTGATTTGAACCCATATTTCAGCATCCAGCAGGAATGTCCAACAACCATGCTGAGTCCTCTCTCTGCAGGCCAGGGAACATGCATTCATTTCTGTGGAGCGTAAGCATAAAATAACCTAGAGGAACATTAAGTACCGGGTGGGTTTTTTTATTTCATTTATTTTGAACTAACAATCAATGCTCACATTCTTTTCAGGATGAGAACTTAATATTTTATCTAAAGAATTAGTAGGATAAGAGAAAGAAAGATTGTTTTGCAGTAGCTAGGAGCCTCCTATGAGGGTACAGAGTAAGGATAAAAAATAGGTCAAAAATTGTGTCTTACTTAATTCTTCATAATGACTTCCATATATTTTTACTGGGAAGACTGGAAAAATTTTCTGTCATAATGTTATTCTCAGATGTTTTACCAGGCATGATTCCTCCAATTCAGCTGGTTATAAATTGAGGTTTAAACACTTGATAGAGCCCATGGTATTCAGTAATATCAGATGCTAGGCTGGTGATGCTGGCAGCAAATGTTCTGAGATCCTGCTCATCTAAATGCAGAGTGATTAAGAAGAAAAACATTTGATTCTGATCAGAGACCTGGGTTCAGATCTTCAACCTGTTAGCTTCACACATACCGGTAGATGTGCCATTCCTGACTGACAACATATCTTTTTTTATTTTTGTCAGTCTGTTGTGAAAATAACCTTCAAACGTTGTTAAAAATAAAAATGTTTTTCTTAAAGTGCATGCTAGGTTATCCTCAGACATATATATGCCACATACAGCATTGTACTCATTTGATGACATGCAGGGTCATCAAAAAAGGAGATGGTTTCTACTGTTGCACCTGTTAAATGCAATGGAGTGATTTTGTATTCTCTAAAAATTCCTTGATGTTTTATCTTTCTCAGTGCTTGAAACAAAATGGGACTCAGGAATTTTTCACTACAGATGTCTATTAAGGAAGCACATTATCTCTGGTATAATTTAAAGCACACAACAAGGGGAAAACAAGCAAAATCAACAAACAAACACACACACATAAAAAACACCACAACCAAACCCACAACCAGAACTTTTAGCTAACCCAGCTGGTTTTTCCAGAGTCATACAAGGAAGAGCCTATACATTAACCACTGCAACATTGTGAGGGCAGTGACTTCCAAGCAAACAACAGTAGCAAGCGGCATTGGGAACCCAATTACTTGGGCCAACGCTGACATCTGAGGAGCGAGCAGCTGCCTGAAATGTCGGTCTCTGTGCCCAAGTGAGTTCTTACAACTGAAATTTTGCTCCTGTTTCCACAACTCCAGTGTAAAAGAGGAAAGCCATCTTTGCTAGCCACTCTGCTAGCCTCTACTGGTCTGGACTATTTTTTAACCATTTCAGTCTGGGCAGCTTCACTGGCTAAACTAACTCAAACCTATAAGAAGAAAAGGTCTTTTGGCACTTTCCAGTCTCTAAAAGTTTCAGACACCCTGGTGACAAGTTTACTTTTATAATATATTAAGGAAATATAAAAGCCTGAGATATGCTGCATGGTTAAAGCAAATCCATAAAAATTATCTTCCAAAATTCATTCCTTGTGGCCCAGTGATATTAAACAGCGGGTAAATATAGTCTAGCATCTTTTAAAATATTTTAAAGCATACAAAAATGCTACAAGAATAATAAAAATACATCTTCATACATATCTTGTTGTCTGTAATAAGGTCAGGTAATAAAATCCAGGAAGAATAAAGGCAATTTAATTATTTCTGTAGGTCAGTGAGCAGTTAACATTGGTATCCTGATATAAAACTAGATTTAACACAGATGGGATAGGTTAAATGTTTGAGTATATGTATGCCCAAGATCATAAATAACTGTCAGAGGCTTACAAGAAATATAATTCTCAAAAGGACCTTTGTAAAACAGGAATGTGAGTCCTATTGAAAATCTCATTTAATTTCAAGGTGTGCTCTCAAGATTTATATTCCATTAAGTATTTACCATATGTGCTTCTCTGAATCAGATGGCTAGAATCCCCACTGAATTGCCAAAGGGAAATGAACACATTTGCTAACCTGTAAATGTCTCTTGTTGACTTGGAAGTCACGCGCTGTGTGATCTATGGTTTGGAGGCTGCTGGTGGAATGGACATCGATCCATAACATCAAAATGAAGAAGAAAAAAATTTTTCTGTCAGTACCTTTGTCATTTCTGCGGTCAACTGTTTGGGACTGTCAAGAGAAAGAGAAAAATAAGGTCATTTTCCTAGACTGTAATGCAGAAAGAGAGGTAACTTTCAGTGATTAGAGCTGGCAAAAAACTTTAAACAGAGCCATTTCCACAAGAGACTATCATGTAAGTGACTGGAAATCTCCTGGGGTTTAATCAGCTTCACTCAAATTTAATAGCAATAATAAAATTAAAGCAAATTTAAAATTAATTGCCCAGTTTAAAATTTCATGATTTTTCTCTTATATGATATTCATCCTGTATTGTATGGTGCATTATATTTAACAATATTCTTTTGTAAAATAACATGAAATAGATTTTCAACATTGAAGGAAATTGTTTCAGCAGTATTAAAACTGATTCCAAAATCAAAGGGGTCAGAATTTCCATTCCCAAAAAGGTGGACTTTTTGACCTGTTTGTGAACAGTCTTGAATTACAAAACCCCAGAATATCCTACCAAGTTGAAAATTCTGCTTTCTGGATACCTTCAAATTTTAATTTTTCTATGGCATTATGACTGTCTTAATTTGACTCAGCATACTTTTCTAAATAAGCAATCATGAAACCTGAATTATGAATATACAGGCAGCGTATTCAGAGCATAAAGAAACATGCAGAGTATAATGGCCACATCATGGAACAACATCAGGGAGGTCTACACTGAAGGCTAAAGAATGTGATTTCAAACTCATTGCATTTTCCTTTTATATTTTTACGAGAATATCTATCATATGTTATGCTTTCTGTGTCACGATTTCTGGATTCTGCCTAATAGAAAATCTTTCAAGGGAAAGGAAAGGGAGTTAAGGGAAGTATTCATTATATTTGCATATATCATATTTGTTCTATATTCCTAATGCTTTAGAAATAACAAATTAAAGGATTTTCATGGTCAAGGTCTATCTAGGCTAATTTATTTATCAAAACAGTACGATAAATCTTCACCTAGATCCACTGAGCTTTGAGTCTACAATTTATTTCCCTCCAATCTGCTTTCTACAGTTCCAAAACTCTTAAGCTGACTTTTTTCTTTTAATTTAAAAACAACTCTTTCCTTCTGTTACTCCTATATTAGCAAAGGGATGTCTTGGGAGCCACTTGGGATATGTTTTTCCTATTGGCCAAGTATTTTTACGGAATGCTTGTGATGCTGGTGGTGTTGAGGAGTCCTATCCAAAGCTCCAGCACCTGATGTTCCTATATTCCGGGCCAAGATCTCCTGCCAGTATTGTGAATATACTGGGCAGAGGTGAAATAGAACACATTACCGTTCAGTAGCAGATGACCAAAGACTGACACTTCCCTGAGAGCAGTGGGACAACCTTCAGCTGTAGCTTGACAGAAGGTCCAGCAGCATCAGCTGCCTCAGCAAGCTTCCATTCGCTTTGGTTCTCAGACTTAGCAGAGGCACATTCCTGTCCATACTGAAAAGTTTCTTTCCAATTATAGAAAAAATTATTCAATTCACAATCACTTCTGCCCCAACCAAGCAAAGGACAAAAAAACATAAAGCAACTGTAGGGCAAGGTGAAAATTCAGTCTAAGCTGCTTCCTTTCCATACTGAGCAGAAGCTCAGATGTGATGGGTTAACCTTGTCTGGCCCACCAAGCCTCTCCATCACTCTTCTAAGCAGGATGGGAGAGGAGAAAATAGGACGGGGGTGAAAAAGGAGCTTTTGGGTGAATCAAGAGAAGAGCAGTTTAATAAAGAAAAGAAAAGGAAAACAAAAATATTTGTTCTCTACTTCCCATTAGGAGACAATATTCAGCCACTTCCCAGGAAGTAGGGCCTCAGTACACAAAGCGGTTACTTCAGAAGGCCTTAATAACAAACATCCCCTCTCCTTCTCCTTTCTCTTAGATTTTATTGTTAAGCACATATGGTATGGAATATCCCTTGGGTGAGCCATCATGACTCTTTCTCCTCTGAATCTCTTGCCCATGCACAGCCTACTGGCCTTATGAAGGCAGGTGAATTTGGAGAGACAACCTTGATGCTGGGGCATCGCGACTCAGCAGTAGCAAAACCCTGCTCTCTTACCAACAACTTTCTAGCTACAAGTACAAGCACAGCACTATAGATACTACTATGAGGGGAAGTGACTCCATTCCAGACAAGCCCAGTGCAGCAGGGAATAAATATCTGCACATGTTGTTAGTCACTTTGCCCAGTTAAATCTGACCTAGTTGGGTTTTTTTAAAGACTGTGGATCCTGTATCTTACTTGCAGAAATATTTGCATGCAAGGAATTTGCTAAGACTGCATGCAGAGCTACAAGAGGTCTTTATTTTCCTCTGGGACACAATTACTCACTTCTATCACCACAGGTTATGTTTACCTTGTTACTAACTTTACCATTTATTAGCAGTACCTCTCAAGTTTTCCTGCTTCAGTTCATGATGGGTAGGGTAGTAAGAAGTAAGCCCAGAGCATCTTGAGTAGCATGATAAGAAGGGATATTGTTCCAGGCTGTAAGATCCTACAAAGTGGCACAGCATCTAACTAAATCATGGGCCCCCAGCCTTTACCCTTCTCCCTGCTCCCCACACAACAGGCTAAGGCAGGGAAGGCTCAGATCATGTCACTGTGAAATTGCGTCATGGAGTATGGAGAGGACTTTGTGCTCCGTAAAGATATGGAATTCTCTCTTCTCAGTGCATTACATAAGACAAAAAACCAACTTTGCCCAAGGGGAAACAAAGACTGCACGTGTAGATGAGTAACTTACCTGTTCACTAATGGAGCTGTCATCCCCAGGTACAGCTAGGGCTGAGACATGGGCCCAGCTGTTTGCCATGCGACACCTGTGCTCCACTCCTTTTCTAAGATAGCAACTTTCACCACCATTAAGCTGCCTGTAAAATGTTGCATAAGATCGGCTTTCTGAGCTGCAGAAGAGAACCTTATGCACCAATACTGAGTTTCTTTCATTAGTCATCATAATTTGATTTCCTTTTCTTGTGAGGAGTCAGGTTGTGACAAATTGCTTGAACCAACAGGCCTGCTATGAGATATGGTTTGAATTGTTGGCAGTTTTCACAGAAGAAGGAAAAATAGAGAAAAAATACATTTTGCTGAAACTTCTCTTTTGCATGTAGGGGAAAAGAAGCATATTTTCAATAAATATTCAGTGAGTACCATAAAAGATCGTATGTTTCTATTTCCCTTGACTAGAATATTTTACAGTTTTTCTTTACACCTGCTAGGTAGTTTTGATTCTAGGTACCAGTTAATCTATGCTTCAGTGAATTATAGAAAGCCCAATCTCCTCCCAAACCTCACTTAGAGACAGATTATTATTTCAAAAGGATCAGGGGATTTATTTAGTGTTGAAATTACATATTTAATCTGATTTATAATACTTTCTGTAGGTAGATATTTTAATCACTGTGGTTGTAAAATGTAAAGGGGTCTATGATTAAATATGAGCAATTTATATAATATATCATATACCCTTTATGGAGTAAAGGGAGGGTTAGGCTGCATTTGGCCCAAATCTGAATTTATGAAATAAACAAGGATCATTTTCAGCCTTAGTATACATTCTGATTTTGGCACATTTCTAGGGCCAACAATCAGGGAGAAGGGCCTGAAGCGGGAGATATGTTCTCATAGAGAAGAAAGAAAAAAGTAGTTAGTCGTGGTGAATAATGTAATATATGAATTGACTTCCTAGAATATATGAAAGGTCTCTCTAGTTCATATTCTCTCTTAGATAGTGGATAAATCAGTGAGATTATTTGCTTGGAAAGCAAAAGATTCAGTGATGGAATAACAAGAATGATAAAACACGATGAAGAGACACCAACCTCAAGTGTAAGTACACAAATGGGAAAGAGGAACTGAAGCACCACATATGGTCAGAAAACTATGATATTGCAGAACTAACCAAATTGTGATGGGATAGCTCTCAGGGGAGAAGGGAAGTATCCCTCTGTGAAGCAGAAGCTCAGATGTGGAGATGGGCAACAGGCTGGGCAAGAGTTCAAGGGTTAGAATCAGAGAAGTCAGTAAAGGTGCCATGATGGTAGGACTGTGCTGCAGACACAGTACAGGTAAGAAAGTGGACAATGCTTCTCATTAAAAAAGAAATCTTTTAACAATTCAAGGAAATCTACAGATCATAGACTATTCCTTAATAGGGGCTTTAACCTCACTGGCACCCACTGGAAGACAAAAGAGCAGTATGCCAGCAATCTAGGGAATTTCTGGAAGTCAAAAATTGTTCTTGATACAGGTACTGGGCGGGCCAGCCGGAGTTGTGAACAGCTGTATTTGTTATTCAGAAATGAGGAAAAATGGTTAAGGATGTGACCCTAAATGGCAGCCTTGTCTGTAGGGACCATGAAAGGAGGCTGAAGATTGTAAGAGTAAGGAAGGCAATTACCAGAGCATAGACTAATTTTCAAAAGAGCTGATTTTGGATTACCAAAATGGTAAGTGGTGGTAAGTGGGATCATTTGGAATGAAAACTTCAGGAAAAAAAAAATGGAAAAAAGAAGATTTGGGAATGTTTCTGAAAGGAACAGGTCATACAGTGACAACAGACACAGATAAAGTTATGACCAGCCAATGAACTCCTACACCTGAATCAGTCTCAGTGGAAATAATGGATACAGGTGATGTGTTTGTGAAGCCTAAGGGAGAATGTAGGGAGCCACCACAGCTGCTGCAAAGGTAGTTTAAGTTAACAAAAGAGGACCAGACTTTGTTTTAGATTTAGATAAATCAGTTGAGTGATCAACTGATTGTGTACATGGTTTTTCCAATGTTAGCACTTTCCCAGAGTTTGAAAGTTTTTCAGGTTAGACAGATCAGCAAGTGGAAAGTGTAGATGTGGCTCAGTCCAAGGTGGAGTATAGAAGTTGAACAACAACCAAATGAACTTTGAAGAGAGAAACAGACTACTGCTGGCTTCAAGATGCCTACTCTTTACTGGTAATGGAGAAAAAAAGCATTGTGATGGTGTCTATATACAGACAGGCAATGGGAATCACATGTTCCAAGTATATATTGCAAGTGTTACATTCTGCACAGTGTAGAGTATTGCAATGCTATTTTAGTACATTGCTGTATCATTCTGCCAAAATTCTTGTAATTTATTCAAATATTTTTTTGAATTAAAATGTTATTAAAATTTATCCAATATTAACTCCTCATGTCAAATATCTTAATGAAACCAGTCAGAGAATAGTGGACTCTGAGAAAGGTCCTCAATGGCATTTTTACCTTAGCTTTCATTGATGTCTTCTAGGCCTCTGTGCTTTGCAAAAGGCTTTAAGAAGTTCAAGGAAAAAAAAATGTTATGCTGCAATGAATTCAGCTAGAAGGTTCACAAAGATGATAAGGGCCAGAGCACTTGCTCTGTGGAGATGCTGAGAGAGCTGGGCTTGTTCAGTCTGGAGAAGAGATGGCTTTGAAGAGATGGCTGTAGCCCCTGTGCCTATGGGGAATGTGTTGAGGAGATGGAAACGAGTTCTTTGCATTAGGGCATGGTGAGAGGATTGGACCAAGGTCGTTAATCAAAACAGGAGAGGTTGAGACCAAATATGAGGAATAAACCTTTTCACCATAAGGCCAGCCCAGCAGTAGAGTAAGTTGAACAGACAGGTTGAGTTAGATCTATCCTTGAAGGTTTTTCAAAGAGCTGCACAACCAGGTTTGAACCCATACCTGGCCCTGCTGTGGGGAGGAAGTTGGGGAGAGACCTCCTGAGGTCCTTTTCACACTCAGTGAATCTGTGACTCTTTTCAGTAGGGATACATTACATAATGAGAAAATAAAGCATGATACTAGATACTCCCCATTTCTAGAAACTTGAAAGTGTCTTGAGCCAGTATCTGAGTTTCTATTTTATGTTTAATAATCCTTCTTCCATTAATTATTCTAATTAAGTTATAACTTCTGCCTCAAGACTATCCTGTTGCAATAACTTCTTTGCAACACACTGTCCATCACCTTACTCATGGCCCCTTTTGTATTATTAGAAATGATAATTAATTGTTCCTTATTCCTATTCTCAGTCTCATTTATGATTTCTTTCACGGATTTTTTTCCCCTTTTCTGCTCTCGCTCACCACAGAGTTGAAGAATCTTGATCTGGTGAGTCTCTGAACCTTTGCCTAGCTTTACCAGACTTTTTTCTGAAAAGGTGCTGATGAGGACAACCAGATCTGCTCATAGTGTTCAGGATTTGGGTGCACCATAAATGTACATAACAACATAATAATGTTTGCTGATTTATTCTCTATACTTTATTAATAATTTCTAGCTTGCTTATTTGTTTGGCACAGAACACTATGTTGTTGTGAGATGTTTTCATACAATTATCCATTACAATTTCTCCTCTGAGTGGTAATGGCTAATTTAGAAGCTATCACTGTGTATACATACTTAGGCTTGTTTTTTCTCCAGGTGCATTACTTTGCATTCATCAGCTCTGGATTTCAACCACCGCTTTATCACCCAGCCACTCAGTAATATCATGAGACTCTTCCTAACTCTCTTCATCTGAATTTTAATACCCAGAATTTTTATACCCAGAAAAATGTTATCAGGAAACCTGTCGCCTCATTGTGTATCTTCTTTTTCAGACAAATGAGTACACTGAATGACAAGGTCCCAACTTAGTACACTATTGTATTTCACTTGTAACTTCCAATCCCAGCTGCTCCTTTAATTTCCTTTTAACAGTATACCTGAAAATTGTAGCATCTCTTTATGAAGCCTGAATTCTTACAGAAGTTAAAAGAGGTTTTTTGGTCCTGGAAAAAAGTTACATTTATAGTCATGGTTACCAACATTACAGTAGTTCTTAGAAAGGATCTCACAAAGCCAGTTTGTTTAACAGCACTTGTTTACTTTTTCCCTTGCATTAGTCTTTCTTCCTCTGCCATTTATCAATCAATTTTGCCGTGCTTTTAGGGTGTTCACCAGAGGGTGCTTCTCCCATCAATTTTCAGTTTCTTTCTATTTCCATACCATTTTAGCCCCACCTTATTTTTAGACTTCTGGTATTTATCTAGACATCTAGACATCTTACTCGGTTTCCCTGTCTTTATATGTCTTGTTTACAAAGGCCCCTATTTGTTGATACAGCACTTTGACTATATATTACCTGAATTTTATTTGCACCTGATGCAGATGTGTCAGGTGAGATGTATAGAGTTATTATAAAACATAGGAGACTGCAAGCATGCTTCCATGTGCAGCCGTGGGTCTCACACTTCTTGAAAGATAACTCCTGCCAACTCCTTCCTTTCTCTGCTCCCCGAGAGTCTGGCTCTGCATAGCTAATTCCTTGGACTTACCAGTGCAAATGACTTCATACACATAAAATGTAAATAATACAAACAGGTTTATGTAAGAATTTTCAAATTCTAGAGCTGATTCTTCTACCTATAGGCAATGCACTGGAATGAAATTGCACAAATTAAAAACTGCCTCCTCTGTTAAAATATTGCATTATATTGCAGTATGCCTGATTTTCTACCTCAAGATTGCACTAAAATATTTCTATATATAAAATCATGTTATGTTATGATTTTCATACTCAGTGAAGAGTCAGGCTGTGCAAGGGCACCCAGACTTTTCTGTTTTGCTCAGGGAAAAAGGATATATAAAAGATAAAATGACCCTTAGAGCATGACAGGAACTATCTTTATCTTAACCAGTCAGGGATCTTATTGACCTTTAGGAAGAGCAAAATTAGATTCCTCTCTGCCAAGAGAAAAAAAAAAATACTCATTCTATTGCAATCCAAACACCCAGAATTCTTGCCTCTAAGTTGAATTTAACAGAATTCATAGAACAAATGTTTAGAATGAAAGTCATCATTTATAATCGTATTTGGGAATACTCACTGTATTCAGGCCCAATCTTTTGGACTAAAAATGACCATGAACCAGGCAGCTTCCATGCTTAGTAACATATCTTTTCCCCAAACAGGTACCTCCTTCACTTGCTATTAAAAACAAAGTAGAAGAAAGAGATACTGTCTCAGAGCACAAAATATTTTACATATTGTAAAATAAGACTAAAATGATGTAATAGAAGCATTGTTATAATGTGGGAAAATCTCATTAAACTAAATGAAACAGGGAAAATAATTTCCACAGAATTTTGCTATATTTTCTCTCCTGAAAACTTGAGGGTTTTTTCATGAAAATATATTAAAAATACTCAGGAAAAATAAGGCAGGGAATCTGCAATTCAGAATTGTTTATAAAGTGCAGTTTATAGAATGTTTCTGAAGATAAATTAAAAGCCCAGATCTGGAGTCAAAAGATTTTTTTTTTTCATGGAGAGGAAGAATAATAATTGTTAATATAGCAGTGTAATAAATTAGATTTACTTTACTGATGCTTTCTGTTTTGATGAGCAATTACTGTGTTTAAAAAGAAGTCCAAACAATAGAAAGCAAATTATAATCCACGCTTCACATAACATATGTATTTGATGAGAGGATTTCAAATATACGTAACAGAAAATAATCTCTGTTAGGTAACTAGCATTGTAAAAGCCCACAGTTGCTTTTTCAAATATTATCCATGGAGAACAAGCAAACTTTTGTGTAGAGATTTGTTACAAAATCTGTGTGGCCAGAACAGTCCTCATTTATACGGGACACAATTTGCCTTACCGTGGTATGATTAACAAAAAGCTAACCTACACTTTCAGGAAGGAGCTCAGAGGTAAATTCTTTAAATTGTTCATATCACTTTAAGCAGTCAATAATAATTACATCACAATTACATTATATACTTGTTTTGAGACTATAATGTGTGATCTAAACTAATCTGTTAAATTATTTTTTTCCAATCAAGATCTTAGTGTTGGATATCCTTATGACTATGCTTGGATATCAGTAAAATCATTCCATACATGAATTTTAGCATAAGTGATAACAATAATTATGCATTCCATTTTAACAATGAGGAACAATTGGGGGACATTAGGTTTCTGTACATACGGATTTGATGGATGTTTATTTAACATTATATGCCAGAATACAATACAATACAATACAATACATTATTTCTGTTGGAAGTTGCCTACAACAAATCATCGTGTCCAGCTGCCTGACCACTCTAGGGCTGACCTAAAATTAAGGAATGTTGTTAAAGGCATTTTCCAAATGCCTCTCAAACATGGACAGGCTTGGGGCATTGACTGCCTCTCTAGAAAGCCTGTTCCAGGGTCTGACCATCATCTCGGTAAAGAAATGCTTCCTAATGTCCAGTCTAAACCTCTCCTAGTGTTGCTTTGTCCCATTCCCACAAGTCCTATCACTGGATATCTGGGAGAAGAGATCAGCACCTCCCTCTCCACTTCCCCTCCTCAGGAAGCTGTAGAGAGAAATGTGGTCATCCCTCAGCCTCCCTGTCTCCAAACCTGACAAACATAAAATCGTCAGCCACTTCTCACAGGACTTGCCTTCCAGCCTTGTCACTAGAGTTGATGCTCTCTTCTGTATGAGGCCCAGGGGCCTGCTAGATACCCTTTAGATTAGGGTGAAGAAAACCTTCATCCCTTGGTCTTTTGCAGTCATGTGTTAATATTTCTTCGGTTTCGCTGTTCCATTGGTTTGTTAAGTCTATGACAACCTGTTCAGCCCCTGTTCACCATATATGCATCCTTCCTAGAATGTCCTTCGCTCCCTTGGACCCCATTGGGTTATTTTTGCAGCAGTACGCCACCCCTGTGGTCCTAATAGTCCCTCTGGTTCCAAGCCACCCCTTTGCACCACTTTTCCTATTCCTGTTGGACCCTGACCCTTAAAGACCACCCCTTTATCTGGTATATAACCCTGGATCCTTGGCCCCATTTTGGCTCTCATCCCTGGAACACATTCGAGGCTGTATCCACGATGCAAGCACCGATAATAAACAGCGCTCAGATTTCCAAAGGAGACCCCATCTCCTCACCTTTATTGTCAGCTCTTTATTAGCAGAGTGCTCCGGGCCCCAAAGGCACAGGTCACTCTCAGGGACACACAGTAGCACGATACTACACTTCTGGAGATGTTCAGGAATCTTCATGTCTTTCTTAAATGCAGATGTCTAAAATTGCACACAGTGCTCAAGGTGAGGCCTCACCAACGCTGGGTACTGTGAGATAATCACCTCTTTTGACCAGCTATATTTGATGCACTCAAGAATGAGGTTTTTCTTCTTGTCCGCAGGGCCCACTGCTCAGACTAACTACTCAGATTCCCACTGAAAAACCTTTTCTCCATCCAGTAGACTTTTCAACACTTAGATATGTTCCTTAACAGTTAGCATGCATTATAGGTCTCCTGGTAAGAGCTGATGCAAAGGAGACTTGTGGAGTCTTTACAGCTGCTTGAAAGGAGGTTATAGCAAGGTTGCGGGGTTGGCCTCTTCTCCCAGGCAACCAGCAACAGCACAAGAGGAAATGGCCTCAAGCTGTACCAGGGGGCATTCAGGCTGGACATCAGGAAAAATTTCTTAACTGAAAGAGTTGTCAAGCATTGGAACAAGCTGCCCAGGGAAGTGGTGATGTCACTATCCTGGAAGGGTTCAAGAAATGACTGGGCGTGCCACATAGTGCTCTGTATTTGTTGACACGGTGGTGTTCAATCAAATGTTGGACTCATGATCATCAAGATCTTTTCCATCTCTAATGATTCTATGATTCTAGAGAAATACAACAGCAGAAAAGACTGCACTTGTACTATCAGCAGAAACCAGTTAATTGAGGTGATGGTGCTTACTGAAATATGTCTAAGACTTTTTTTTAAATAGACCCTTTGGTGTCATCCGTGCACTTATACAGACTCTGTCCTGAAAGCCTACCTGATAACATTAAATTATGTGAAATGATATAAAAGTTCTCTTAATTTCACTGTAAGTAAATCAGAGACATAATTTAGCTGGCTTTGCCAGCATAAGAGTGTTTTGAATGTCTTGCTTGAAGGGTCACCAATGAGCAAGGAGCTAAGACACTGTTAAGTCTGCAGAGTAGCTCTGGGCTGTTTTCCCTGATATTTTGAAACTTATAGCAAATGATCAAAGAAACTGCCTGTTGGCATAAGAGGGAGTGCTGTGACTGATAAACACTTAAAACTGTAGACTCTGCCAGCCTTACAAATCAGAAATGGCTTGCTTCACAAATCAGTAAGTAAAATGAACATTGCTAAATGTGCTTAGTGAGGATAATAATGTTGCTCTTTGTCTTCTCATATTTAGTCCTATTAAACATATTGAATCATATATTATAAACAACATTGCATTGGACAGGAGAGAACAAGCATATAAAAGTAAACATAAAATAGCATTTTTGAAAAATCAAAATTTAAAATGCTTGAGAAACAATGATGCTGTGACTTGGTTAAAAAGGAGACCAAATAACAGCATTTATCCTGCTAGAGTCTCAGAATATTTATTTCATTTTATTTTCACAGAAGCAATTACGTAAAGCTATATAAGAAGATAACACAAGAGTGATGTCCCAAAGAAACAGACATCACCTAAACACAACCCCCAAGCCCTTAATACATTTGAATGATAGTAATTGCCATAATGACCTCTGTTTCAGAGCTCCATTCTCTGTGTTCTTCTGACTGATGCTGTTATTCTCTGTGGCAACCACAGCTCACAATAAGCAACAGCCATGCCGAAATGAAATTTTTTTTCTCTTTTTTTTGTATTCTAAAATTTCATCATATCAAAAGCAATGTAGAACACTCATAGGAGACAATTCCTTTACTGCACAGTAAGTCCTGAGAGTCAAGTGTTCCATTTGATGCCTCAGATGAAATGACCAACACTGCACTGACACAAACTTCTGCACAAAATTCTGCACAACTATCCAAACAATTTCACACCACTTCTACTAGTCTGTTTAAGATTCAAGATTCCTCCTCTACATACCATTTACAGGCAATAAAAAACCAGAAATGTACTGTCCAAAAACAGAATTTGGCATCTACAAACAATTTAACTTCAGAATTCCCCTCTGATCTCCTGGTCAGTTATCAAGATGAGTATTCTATGGATGTATTTTAATATCAGTACAATAAAACTGATGGATTGGGCAAACAGCAAGCCACAAATTTCTTTACACAGTTCTCTTTTACAACATATTTCTGTTAAAGTTTGCATTTGGGTGCTGACTTCATCTTTGCTGTGACAACCTCTCTCCTTCATGTAAATTTTTGATTCACAGAATATTTATTTTTGCTTATTTATCCTCATTTATTTTTTCCTTTCCTAAACTGCCAAAACCATTGATTTAACTTGTGGCACTTCCTTGCCGTATCTTTGCAGTATGATCTTTGTAACAAGTGAACCAAGATCTCCATGCTTCGGGTGCCTGTCAAAAGTGATGTAGGAATTTAAGATCAAAACAGGACTGTAATCTCCATTTGTTGAGAAGTTGCTCACTTTTCCAGTCCCAAATTCTACAGTGAGGCACGGACAACACTCTAATTACCAAAGGTTTTTCTTTTGGTACATAGTTATGTGGGATTTGACTGTCTGCCCTTTCATGAGGGGGTTTTGTCTACTGTGGGATAGTGGGTAGAGTGCTCCATCCTCCCCCTCACCCCTCTGCTACCATTCCCTGGGCCCAGAACCAATCTACAGGA
The DNA here is from genome assembly GCA_013397315.1 of Donacobius atricapilla. NCBI lineage: Eukaryota > Metazoa > Chordata > Aves > Passeriformes > Mimidae > Donacobius > Donacobius atricapilla. The sequence goes on along the minus strand of WBMY01010082.1, from coordinate 437,167 downwards.
GTAAGCAAATGTAGTATGTTTCATCTCTGCAACTCAGACACCATCTATTTGCTCCCAAATTTATCTATTGGATCACCAACGCTGCAATAATCCTTCCATGCCTTGCTTCAGATTCTGTAACCAATGGACTATCCTGTGTAGATCCAAAAATGTGGTTCAATACCAGGTAGGTACTGGAAAAGGGGAGGTGAACAGCGTTGGAGCTTTTGGTCCCTTATTAAGAAGCTGCCATTTCAATCCATTTCAATATATACAGTTTTTTTGTATTTTTGTATTTCAGTTGTCAAACAGACCCAGATCTGCAGGCACAGTAGCAGTACTGCCGGATAACATCTTATTTGGACTTCCACCAGGACAAGATTTCTGCACTGAAAATCTTTGTATTCCAGTCCATTTCTATGAGAGAAAGTAGTGAATTATGCACTTAACAGCGGTTTCAAAACATTCACAAGTACTGATTATGGCCAACAATTTAAAGGAATTACAGTAATCGACATTAAGTAAAGACCCATTTTATTTTTTGAAGTTATGGAGTTCTGGCCTAGTTCTGAATGATCAAAATAAAAATAACCTAGTTAAAAGTAAATTAAGAAGTATATGTATATCCACAACTTGTGTAAATAGCTCATCTAATGGAAATAAAGTGAATGTGTAGTGCAAAATTATTTACAAAGATTGCAAGGGATTAAGGGGATTCATAACTAGCAAAAAAAATTGAGAGTTTATGCCATGAGCCAGTTCAATCCCTCTGGCAGAGGCTTTATTTCTGTAAACAAAAGGAACTCAAAATGCATCAGTTTTAGGTTCTGGGTATCATTTTTATGCACTGAAAATTAGCGATCTTACTGTAATTTTAGCTCATCATCTGACATAGCAAACCCAAACAAGACAGTAATGGTCCTTCTATTATGGGCTTCACTTCTAATTACCAAGATTATCTGATAAGCCCCAGCTTTACTTTTCTGGGGACAAAATATCTGGAAACAAAAGAGCTTGGGTAAACTGATTTAATACAGGACTGAGGGCAGAGGATTATAGGAATATAATGTACCATGATATGCATAAACCCCAGGAAGGCATAGCACTGTCATGAACATTTGTGAAGGCGTACGGGTTTTGATAGCACTGGAAGCAGAGGCAAATAGCAGCTCAATATTGAAATATATTTTATCAACTTCAAAACACTACTGAATTATTTTACAGAATTGGAAGTGATTTTCAATATATCTCCCAAAAACAACAGGGACTATCAATTCTCAAACTCTGTAGGAAAAATTTTGCGTCTAACCATTCCTATTTCGAATCACACAATCTCCATGTTTATCAGCTCCATGTTTAGCATGGGTTGAAAAACAGGACTGAGTATGATGTTTTTACTTTTTCTCTTAGAAAATAATAATTCCTAAATATTTCTGAGGAACAAAATAGATATAAAACTTGCTATGATTCATATTTCTTCCAATGTAAATCACATACACAGGCTGCAAATCCCAGGTTTAGGCAACCGTTTGTTTTATAAAGTATTCACTAAGGGATGTTAGGAGCAGCCACCACTTTCAGCAGCCCTGTCCAGCTGTCTGGGAACCTGGGTCTCTGCTTGGGCTGACAGACACAGCTGCTGCTTACCCACTTGCAGCTCCATCCAGTAGGAAAGATGAGCCTATGTCCCAGAAAAACGTACACAGTAACACACACACACACGGAGGACACAAGACACAGCCAGCTACACAGAGATGGTGCTGCCTTCAACCATGCCTACATACAGGATTGACATAAGAGGTAAGCCCAGAGAGCCCTATCTGCCCTTTCTCTTGGGCTGGCAGAGAGAGGAGGTCACTCATGTAGGAGCACATATGACACTCTCCTGCCCCATGAGTCACCAACTCACGGGTTCAACTCAGTGCTTGGTGCAAACAAATGCAGACAGTTGCCAAGCATCATATCATGGAATTACAGAATCATAGAATCATAGAATTATAGAATTATAGAATCATAGGATATACTGATTTGGAAGGGACGCATCAGAAGCATCAAGTCCAAATCCCAGCCCTATGCAGGACACTCACCATGTGCCTGAGAGTGTCCTTTAACACATGACTTAAAAGGGGGCTACAGTTTTAGGACAAGTATTATGGAATCACAGAATGGTTGGCATTGGAAGGGACCTCTAGAAGTCATCTAGTCCAACTCCATGCTCAAGCAGAGCCAACAAAAGCCAGTTCCTCAGGACCATGTCCAGATGGCTTTTAAATATCTCCAAGGATAGAGATATCCAAATAATCTGTAGATATTCAAATAACTTGTATCTTGTCCTTACAAAAATGGGAATGGGATGGGAATAGGAAATAACTCTCACAAAGCCTAATTTTATACACTTAGGTGCCCTAAGAGTAACTGATTTCTTCAGACTTCCTGTTTGGCCAAGTGAAAGGCATGGTATGTAACCCAGGTGCTCAGAATAACTCTGATTTCCAGGGAGGATGCAAAGCGTTCAAGAGAACTTGGCCACTGATGTACTGAGTTCAGTTCCTCTTCTATGCCATCCAGATTCTCTCCATTGTCCTCAGGGCAAGTGGCGTGACGCACCCCATGCTTAGAAGCTAAAACCTTCTCTCCATCCTCCTGCAATACTAGTCTTGGCCTTGCTGCTTATTGGCTTCCACTGCCTCCATGCTGTGTTATTCTGTCTGCTTGGCCAGGCCAAAACTGCCAGGAGCATGTTAGAAAGGAAATAGCAGGAATGATCGATCATGTGCCCTCAAACCATGTCTCAAAACTGTTTAATTTCCTTTTATATAGTCATGGTCATGGAAGCTGTTCCTCATACCATGCTTCTAGACATGATCACTATTTTTGTATGTCACTGGTGCCTATAATTAAGTCATGAATTCACTCATTTTAGAAACTACTGTAAACTTTGGCAGAACAACATATCTTCGAAGGTCACTCTTTCCACGGCTCTTCCATGGGAAGGATGCCAGAGACCCTCCATCATCCTCTTTAGGCAAAGTCAGTAAGGTTATCTTAACCTGTCAATGAAAGCAGTTGAAGCTAAACTGACTTTGCTAAGGGCAGATTAAGGAGAATTCACATGATCCTCAAAGCAAGAAGGGGATAAAGCCAGGCTCGCTGGAAATGAGTGTGGCAGGCCTGGGATTGGGCAAAACTGTTAGCCCAGCTAAAGTGCATGCACACAAATGCAAAGAGTATGGGCAGCAAGAAGGAGAAGCTGGGAGCCACCATATAGCAGGAAAGTCATGGCATAGTCTCCATCACAGAAATGCAATGAGATGACACAACTGGAGCGCTGCAATGGATGGCTGTAAGCTCTTTAGAAGAGAAAAGAGAAGAAGGAGAGGTGGTGGGGTAGCACTGTATTTTAAGAAGTGTGTTGATTGTGTGGAAATTGATGATGATGATGACAAGGTTCAGCGCCTATGGGTAAAGATCAGGGGGAAGGTCAACAGGGCAGACACTGTGGTGGGAGTCTGTTACAGACCACCTAACCAAGACAAACAATGAGATGAAACACCTAACAAGCTGGTGGCAGAAGTCTCACAGTCAACAGCCCTTGTACTCATGGGCAACTTCAACTTGCTAGATGTCTGCTGGAAATAAAACACAGCACAGAGGAAGCAGAGGTTCCTCGAGCGTGTGAAAAACAACTTCTTAACACAACTGGTAAATGAGCCTACCAGAGGAGGCACCCTGCCAGACCTGTTGTTTGTGGACATAGAAGGACTGATGGGTGGTGTGAGAGTCCCTTGGAAAGCAGTCATTTAAAAAAAAAGGGACCAAGGAAGTCTGAACATACTTGAAGAAAGAAATCTTGAAGGTGCAGGATCAAACCATCCCTATGGGCTGAAAGATGAGCCGTCAGGGAAGAATACCAGCCTGGATAAGAAGGTAGCTCACAGGAACTCAGGAAAAAAAAGAGGGTGTATCACCTTTTGAAAAAGGGGCAGGAAACGCAGGAAAAGTTTAAGGATGTTGTTAGGTCATGCAAAGAGATAATTAGAGAGGCAAAGCTCAATTAGAACTTAACCTGGCCCCTTCTGTAAAGGATAAATAGTGTTTTTATAAATACAGTAGTAGAAAAGGGAGGGGCAAGGTAAAGCTCCATTCCTTATTGGTCATGAGGGAGAATATAGTCACCAAAGGGGAGGAAAAGGCTGAGGTACTTAAAACAGTCTTTTCCTTAGTTTCCCACAATAAGACAGGTCATTCTCAGGCCAGCTGTCCTCTTGAGCTGGTAGACAGGGATGGGAAGCAGAATGGATTCCCTGCAATCCAGAAGGAAGCAGTTAGTGCTGAGCCACTTAGATGCTCACAAGTCTATGGGACCAAACGACATCCATCCTAACATCACAAGGGAGGTGGCGGAAGAGCTTGCAGAATTGCTCTCTATCATTTATCACCAGTCTTGGCTAACCAGGGAGGTCCAGTGACTGGAAGGTAGCCAGTGTGATACCCATCTACAAGAAATGCCAGAAGGAGGACCCAGGAACCTACAGGCTTGTCAGCCTGACCTCAGTACCTGACAGGGTTATGGAGCAGATCATCTTGAGTGCAATCATACAGCACACACAGGACAACCAAGGGATCAGACCCAGCCAGCACAGGCTTAGGAAGGGCAGGTCCTTCCTGACTAACCTAATGTCCTTTTATGACCAGGTGACCTGTCCGGTGGATGAGGGAAAGGCTGCGGGCATTGTCTACCTGGACTTCACCAAAGCCTTTGAAATGTCTCCCATTGCATTATGCTGGAAAAATTAGCAGCCCACAGCTTGGACAGGAGCACTTTTTGCTGGGTTAAGAACTGGCTGGAGAACCAGCCCCAGGGAGTGGTGGTGAATGGAGCTGCTTCCAGCTGGCAGCCAGTCTCTTGTGGTGTCTTGATCTGTCAGGGATCTGTGTTGGGCCCGGTCCTGTAAAATGTCTTTATTGATGATATGGAGGAGTGGCTTGTGTCTAACATTAGAAAATTCACTGACAATATCAAGTTGGGTACGAGTGTTGGTCTGCTGCAGAGTAGGAAGGTTCTGCTGAGGGATTTGGACAGTCTGGGTTGATGGGTAGAAATCAATGGCATAAGGCTCAATAAGACCAAGTTCTTGGCCCTACCCTTTGGCGCAAACAACCCCATGCAGAGCTACAGAGCTGGGGCAGATTGACTGGACAGTGGCCAGGCAGAAAGGGACCAGGGTGTATTGGCTGAACATGAGCCAGCAGTGTACCCAGGTGGTCAAAAAGGCCAATGGCATCCTGGCCTGTGTCTGCAATATTTTGGCCAGCAGAACCCGGGCAGTGATTGCACCCTGGTGCTCAGCACTGGTGAGGCCGCACCTCAGCTGCTGTATCCAGGTCGGGGGCCCCCAATCCAGGAAGGATGTTGAGGTGCTGGAGTGTGTCCAGAGAAGAGCAACAAAGTTGGTGAAGGGTCTGGAGCACATGGTCTCTGAGGAACAGCTGAGGGGTCTGGGTCATTTAGTCTGGAGAAGTGGAGGCTCAGGAGTGACTCTCTAAAACTGCCTGAAAGGAGGTTGTAGCTAGGTGAGGATTGACCTCTTCTCCCAGGCAACCAGGAACAGGACAAGAGGGCACAGTCTTAAGCTATCCCAGACGATGCTTAGATTTGACATTAGGAAGAAGTTCTTCATAATAAGGGTGATTAAACATCAGAATGAGCTGCCCAGGGAGGTGGTGGAGTCACCAACCCTGGAGGTGTTACATGGCACTTATTGCTATAGTCTACTTGACATGACGGGGCTCAGACAAAAGTTTGACTTGATGACCTCTGAGGTCTTTTCCAATGTAATTGTTTCCGTGATTCTGTGATCCCTCCAGGGCTTGGGTGGTCAGAGTGTGCAGATAGAAACAAGCAAAAGGCTACTAGTAGAGAAGAGACATGATGGGTGGTAAAACCGTCATATGATTTTGAGGATAAGGCATCAGAAGGCAAATAAATTAAACCTTGCCAAATGAATACCTTCAGATAATAATCTGTGGTAGGGTCTGGACGGTGGCAACGAGAGGTCTCTGGAGTCCAGGCAGCTCTTGAAACGTGCGGTTCATTACATAGGGTCAGGGGTACAAGAGCTCTGCTTAAAGCTGCCAGTCACAGCTAAGAGCATGCCTGAGAGCTAAGTTCTGGCTACCATACATTATATCTCTTTCTGTGCTGAATATGCTAATTTACAATCATCCAACCAGTACAAGTCCTATAGAATTTACATACAACCTATTAAAACTACTACATTACCATACTGTGTTACATTTTAAACCCTAGAAGCTACTTTCTAGACCCCTTTTCTCCTCCCTGCCACTTTGGTGGGGTCCCTCCAACCTTTGGACGCTTGGCATCCCTTTATTTGCTAAGGGTATTTTGTTCAATCAAGAGGGATTCTGCCTTCAGCTGGCTAAACCATTGTTTTCCAGTTGTGTAGTAACTAACAGCTCGCTATCCTACATCTCAAAGCTTGCTTTCATTTTTACTTCGCTTATGGGTTTCATATTTTCAGAATCTTTTGCCAAGCAATTATATTTATAAGGTTTCCCTATTTCATCTTCCCCAACAATAATCGAGCCATTTTCTGAGAAAGCAGCAATAAACTGCTATACAAGTCAGAGGTAATTATCAAGTAAGTGAAAAGTTCACACTGATGGCTGAACCAATTATGGACTAATGGGCATTTAAGGATCTTGTGACACAAGTCCATCAACTGTTAAATTTGTTTTAAACAGAAGTTGATGCCATTACAAATCTTCTGAGCCCCATGCAGCTGCAAGCTTTGCAATAAACACAGCTCTGCAATTCTGTAGGTATCGTTTGAATAAGAGGCTGTCTTTTAGGGAAGAAGTCCTTGCCACTGGAAAGAAGCTTCAAAAATACATATGTGTTGTGGCTGACAGCAGCTGGTAGCATTAAGCCCTTCTCCTCCTGGTCTTACAATCCTTGTTGCAATCATGGATAATATCACATACTGATGTCAGTGGTGGTCATCTGGTAATGACCTACACTGAATACTATAGGTGCATTGGGACAGAGGAGGTAAAGGGCCCCAAATGAGAAAATCTACCTCTTCAATAAAGTAAGGGAGGAAAGGTTATGTTTTACCCTCTAAAAGAGGAATGGAAAGGAAAAAGGAAAAAGGAAAGAGATATTGTCAGTAAGGATTCGGTCATCACTTTGTGGTTTACCTATAATATTACACGGTAATTCTGATTTAAGAAGTCACATCCACCTTCTCTGTCTAGTGCCAAATTAGCTACAAACATACCTAATTGTAGTGATGTAACTCTTAATGGGTTTGTGGTTTTAAGCAGCTGAAATTATCTGGTCTTATAATAATGTTGTGGTCCCACACACCATTTTGTCGTCCTCCATACACTGAATTTGTTTATTTATTAACCTAAGGGATTGCACTGGGAATATTTGCAAAGGGGCTGGCAAACCATTTTATCAGCACTATGATTAGGGTCTATGAGCTGCTGACAAAAGGAAGCAAGTGGCTAAAAGTAGAAAGGGGATGGAAGAATTCTGCTATCTGTGAAAAAGCAACAGTGATCTGAAGGATGATATTTCCTGCTATTCAGACATAAGACAATCTCAGTTTGTTTGTATTGGCAGCACAGGCTTGAAAGACATCAGATTTACAAAGACACCTTTGTAAAGACGATGTTTCAAGTTTACTTCAGCCATTTTTTAGAAAAATATCAGAAAGGCACCATTAGAAATAGCTCTTAAAAGATTGAGAGATACTTAGTTTAGAAATTAAACCAGCCTCCAATTTTCAATCAAAGGCGCTCTACATGGAATTCATACATTCCTATGGCAGAACAATATGAAGTTGCCAGAGGTAAGCTGCAGCTGTGGCTATTTGCTTATAATATTCCTAGGCTGTGTGCAGCTTTTCTGAAAATCAAGTGTCCTTGGTGAAAGGTGAAGTTGCACTGTAACCCCACTTGAATCTTCTGCAGCTCTCAACTTCATGCCCTTGCTTCGCCTGATGCTGGAATGATATTCAAAATTCAAACAGCAGGTGTATCGCTTATTTGTTATTTCATATCATGGTATTCATTGGTACCAAGACTGTTGATAAATGCGTATAGTTTGAAGGAGTAGAGAATGACAACGTATGTACTCCCAAGATTTCACGTGCTCTTTCAACTACATAAGGAGACAGACTAAATCACAAATACTTCTGAACAGCTTGTTTCCAGTGCCAATATTTCTTCACAGTTGGAGAGGTATCATGACTGTGACAGAGTTCATGGTCACTTTCAGAATAAACAGATTCTCATAAAAAACAACTTTGGAGAAAACATTTCATTGTCAAAAACACCTATGTGCTGCTGCCAAGACACTTTGCATCCTAAAGTGGTGTCCCTGAAAGTGACATTTAGCTTGAGAGAGCCCACTTTCACTTTCTCCTGGTGTGCACGTCATGGTGGTTCCTGCTGGTTGCCAAGCTGCAGATGGCTATATTTGGATAACTGTGTCTTTTTTAGAGCACTGATCTTTCTGTTATTAGCATTGTTAATATGAATTCCAGAACAATTCTTCATATCCACTGAGAGTCACCTAGGGAATTATATGAGCAAATAAGATCAAAGTTAAAGTTTAAATACAATAAAATACTAACAACACTTCTTGAACAATGTTTATTGTGTTGAGAATATGGCAAAGAAAATATATAGTCCCTGGATTAGAAATACAGCTTTATAATTAATCTCATCAATAATATGCTAAACACAATTCATTTTATAATGCCCTCTCATTTTCATTAGACCAGGCTTTCAAAACTTGAGTGCTGTAATTAAGGTAAATGTGTTTTTAAGTTAGGTAATCCCCTTTTGTTTATGCCTGCTAGCTACATGTTGACTCTTCTCATCTGTATTAGCACACAAGCACTGTATTTTAATTAAGTAAATAGAGTTTCCAATTAGCAAAATGTAATTCTTCACATATTTAGCCTAAGCATTTGAAGTTCTCCAGGAATTTTTTTATCATTTAAGTTAGTTTTGCATACTTGTCATGTGCAATTAGGCAGCTCAACTAAGAGTTTACTCAACACTCACTCAATGACTATGTGCAAGTCAACTGAAATACTTTTTTACTTTTGCTATTAACAAAGGAATAAACCACTTGTTGAAATCAGGAACTAGTCAAAGATTCTAACATGTCAAATTATATACAGAGACACAGTTGAATTATGTATTTATTAGAGAACTTCTGATATACTTGGAAGTAGTTTCTTGCTTGGATCCTGCTACAAGAAAATGTTTCAGCAAGAAGTGTGGTTTTCAGCTCTGTTATCCATAAGGAAACACAACTGTCATCAGTCAGCAAAGATCTGCCTATATAGGAATCCCCAAGTGCTGAAAGACTCCTATAAATTATCCATAATGTACTGTGAGTTCGCTGCACTGTTGCCTGGAAACCCAAAGCTTAGATCTGACTCATCTGTGAAAGATATTAAAAATAGTAGCAGACACGCTTGTCAGACTCACTGTTAGGATTAACTTTAGTGTGTCTGGGATGCCCTGGCCATCGTGACTTTCTGCAATTTCCTATGGACAGCATTAAATAGGCAGGAATACTCAAAAGTGTTCAGAAATTTTCAGCAATGTTCAGATGAGACCACCTTTCCATTCTCAGCTGGATTTTCTATCGTTCCAATGGGAAAAGTAAAGATGTGAGTAAAGATGCAGATATTTGGAGTAATTCTTTGTCTTCTCTTACCATTTTGAAGTTAGACATTCTTCTAGCTCAGGTATTTGATATTAATTTCCTGGTAGACACAGCACATTTCAATCTTTTGAAATTTGGTTTTTATATATAATTAGGAATGAGAAAATTAGCATAAACTGCCCTACAATTTCAAAATGCTCCTTTTTTTTCCCTACAGTAATGTGAAAAGAGCACGGAAGATTAAGTTATTGAACAAAGTAGATCCTACTTTTAATCTTTATATAGTAAGTAAAGGAAACAAAATATTCATCTATTACACCCACTCATAGAAGAAGGCAATAAACATGAAAAATTGTAGTATTTCATCTGTTTTACTTTTTTTCCCCCAATATGACACGTGGTCAAATAAGAGAATTATAAACATTTTTAGAACAACAACAGAGAGTCACACTCTTGTAACACATTTTCCTTCTCTCTCTAAGACTGACCCGGTATCAATAACCTTAAGCCCAATGAGATGTGCTTTATATTCCTAGCTGCTTATTTAAAATGCTAACAAACTGACGCATAGATTAGGGTATTATCTGAGATTGCAAAGCCTCCATTCTATGGCATGGTGGGCAACATATGGAAATCACAATTTCACTTCTTACTTTTGAATTAATTCTTCTATTGCTCATGTGTGCATAGATGCTTCTTCAAAAGCTGATAAAAGTGATTAAATTGAGCAGAATGTCAGATATGGTACTCTGACTTATAATTTTAAAATTTAGATTATTGTTGAATAATAAAATGTTTCCCTATACCTAGTGATAGTTGCTTCTTACTACCAAGTGTATTATGACCTCAGAATTTTGCAAAGGAAAATAAAAAACTTGGCAAAGGAACAAGAATGACTGATTGGCATAAGCTTTAGAAATCCACTGACAGGTTCAATGGACATACTAAAGCTAGTGAGGTCCCCTTCTACCTGATTTGCATTTGATTATTATTTTAGTTTTCAATTCAAAAATGTAAATAAGAACCCATGATTAACTTGAGCCACCTGCATGTGATAATCGTTCATTTCAAATTAAATTTCCTGTCCAATACAAAATATAGATAGATAATATAGATAAAGATAGAGTATTTCACATAACAGTAGGATGTATACAAACTTCAATGTTTCTGTGACCTAGATGCAGAGGGGAAAAGATTACCTCTGCAATATAAAAAGCCAAGACAGCAAAGTCCTGACAGAAATGCTAATTTCAAACCCCAGGATCTGTAATGAAGGACATGAGGACAGGAGCTTCTGGCACCACTCTCTTCTCAGTAATTAGAATATTAGCTAATAGTAACTGTTTATAATGTCATAATGAGAGAGTGTAGTAGCACTTGGATCTCACACAGCCTGAGCTTTACAATTGACCTCCATCCAGAAACAAACTGGCAATCGCTGGAGATCAATGTTGCACAAATACAAAATAGCACGTATGTAGGCAGCAGTACTTTGTTGACACTTCCCTTTCTATTTCAAGCCTATACACCCACACAGAGCAATTTTACCTCGAACTCACAAAGATACAAATTTCCTTGGGAAAGGGCACCTTGAAGTAAAAAGGTTTTGCTCTCCTTGTCAGTCACAGCTATTATCAGTTGCGTTTCAGCCAAATGCTCAAAGGCACGTGCTGTATTGATACACCCTGGGTAGGCCTGCGTGGGGATCCCCAGGCTGGCTCTCAGTGAGTTAGGTTCAGAGCTGGAAGTGATGCAGCTACAGCGCATGGAATAATCATCCTCCTATCCAGGGGCTATTCGCAACCATATTTATTGAGCAGTCAACACAACTCTGATGCAGGTATATTGTTTCCATGAGCCAAGCCTTGGGCTACGCCACAGTGTAGATTAACTAGTTCACTTAGAACAAGCTGTATTGCTGAAGTACTGTTTTGGATAGAGCAATCAAGTCATTTATTATGAAAAATGGCCGTTTGAAAAACACAGTAGTACTGGCCTACCTAATCCATCCAGTTGTGCCCTCTTAAACCAACTTTTAAATTGCAAAAACCTCAGTGGTGAAATATTCCATATAGCTAGGAAAGCTTTCAAAGAGTAATGATCCACTTATTGTGCTGGATTTTAGACTATTTGATAATAGTAAAGAGCCTCACTCTGTATAAGAGGTGGGCTTATTTTCATGACCTGTTTCAAGGTACTGACAAAACCAAAAGCACATAATTACTTTATCCTTGCATAAGGCATAAGGGTATACTATTTTTTAAGCAAGAACAAGAAGAAAGAATCATTTTTTTTATAGGTGTGAGGGGGCTTTCTTTTGTGAGTCTCCTGGTTCACATATGACCTTTAAAATGTAAATACATACCTTCAACTGGGGAAGCTTGTTGAGGTCTGGATGATTTAATTTAAAAGAGTTTTATGCATTTCAGCATATAATATGCATTCATCTATGTATTTGTCTGTCTGTCTTCTGTCTGCTGATGTATTTTTCAGCTGTGCAGAATCTGTAAATCAAAGAAAGCTGGATTCATTACGTTAAAGAGACATCACACTCTGAAACAATCACTTGCTATCCAAATATCACATGCACTACGTGCCATGCAAAAAGCTTCATCTATTTGTCAGAATAGCCATAATACACTCTTCACATTAAGCAGAATAATCTACATCAGTTAAAATTAATTAGTGTGTCAGGATCTTTTATTGCCATGAATACAGCCACAGGGAAAAATTATTCCATGGCAGCTCAGTAGCTTGCAATGGTCTCTTGATAATGTTTCCTTTCTAGCATAAGAAACACTGATCCTGGATTTTGCTTGAATCCTTCAGCCTGGTGAATAGGTTCTGTTTTGCTTTTGCTTAGTATTATACGCAGCAGGTCTGCTTAAAAAGAAACAAGTATCATTTGCAGTCATGAGAAATATATGGAAAAAAAACCACTGACATTTTCTTTTTAAATATACACAGGGTAATTTGATTTTTCTTTTGGTAATGTAACTTATTTCAGCTTTATTTTTCACAGCATAAAGATAAACTAACATAATCTTTTATCTTCCATACTTTCTCCTTTGACTGCAAGTACAGACTATGGGTAGTGTTTTTAATAAAATGCTACTAATCTATATGGAAAATTTATGACTTCATACTTTAGGATACTTAGGAATTGGACTATCCATTTTAAAAGGTACTAAAAAGCTCTTCAGCTACTTTAATTTATAATATAAATTTGTCAGAACAATCTTTTCCCAGCTTTTGAAATGGAGAAGAGGCTGATGCTTTATTTTGCCTCTTTCTAAACACGTTAATGGAGAAATGAAGCTACAGATAAATAATAAATAGTAGCTAATTAATAAACCGAGCAAGGAATCCCATTACAGAATTTCTGCTTGTCACAAAACACAACTCCAGTTCTGTGCTGCAAACATGGCTGACAAGAGACCTAGGTGCAGCTGGGAAGATGGCTCACAAGTTAGCAAATTTTAGAGTGTTTTAAGACTGAATCCTATAGGGTACAAAAAAAAACCATTAAGATCTGGCCTTAAAAGTCAGAGTGAGTGCCATGCTAAAGCACTATCTTACAACTCCTATGATTGATTTTATAGCCTTTTGAGGAGACAAAGCTGCTGTTCCACTACAAAGAAAAGCTGCAGAGGCACTGGATGGAACTATTCCAATTCTAATTAACCTGCCTAAATGCTAATTTAGGCAGGAGAAGTTGTATTTAATCATTCAGGTTTGCAAAATATGGCTATGAATGAGATCCAGAGAGCCCATTTAAGTGCTTAAAAGAGTGAGTCATGTATTCTCAGAAAGTGTATTCAGAGAGCCAGACATCTCCATCTGCAACCAGCCAGATTTTCAGCGTCTATCACCTACTTCTTGAATCACGGACACTCCCTATGCACCTTGCACAAATATGCAAACACACTAACAGTGTAGATGTGATACATTAATATAGTTATATCTAAACTCTCTCTGCTTCCCAAAATAATCCTACTCACTGAACATTTTCCAGCCTTCCTAAAATACATGAAAAGCAATAAGCCCAGTAGAAAGCACTGCCTTACTGGGTAGTGTTCTGGTCGTGACAGGAATTTTTCAGGGAAGAGGAGATCTGTATTCCACCTCATGTTTCACATTACAGGGATCCTGGTCACCAGAAACAACCATGGGCACTAGAACAAAACATTAGGGCAGAAAGTTGAGTTTCTTCTCCAGGAAACAGGCCAGCTTTAAGGTGGGGATAACACTCCTATTTTTCTGTGTCCTTCATGTTCCCTGATGAGATTAATATTTTCCAGCTTTGCCACAAAGACCCTGGAGGAGACATCTGGCTGGTGCCACTTGGAGCACTGAGTTGCTGCAGCATGAGGCGCTCCTGTATAATGTCTCCTGCACCATTCTGCTGGGGCCAACTGCCCACACAGGAGGCTCCCAAAGACACTCATGGTAAATGCCTACATTTTCTCCTATAGCTGTCATTATGACAAGGAAAATATGCTTAAAGTAACAACTGATTTGTTGGCTTTTGTGATCTTTGCTCTCCCATTCAGTTTTTCTTTGACTCCTGTTACCTTAGATATTTTATTAAACTACACATTTTCTGCAAATAATGATTCTATTTTAAATATCAAAATTCTGTCTCATACTATGAGGCTTGGAAAGACACCATTAAAAATGCTCATTGTGGTTATATGTAGGAAGGTCCATTGACTTTCCTGACCTTTGAAGAGTGGTTTGAGGTATAAGCTAGTGCATGAGATCTTAACATTTCTGTACATGTTGCAGCTTGGAGGCATCACAGGCTGGTCTTACTGTATTGGGGGTTGTAACTTTAAATAATTTGCTGGACACTTGCAGTCCACATGACATTTTATCTTATGAGCTTAAATAAAAGAATAAATGTTCTTTTTTAAAAACAATATCACATCACTGTAGTAGATCAGATGAACAGTCTATCAGGTCTAATATTTTACATCTGTCTCTTAAAATTTGAAAAAGTACATATATGTATATGTATTCATATCTTTGGGTGGGGGGGTGAGTGTTTGTGTTAGTGAAAACTTATTGTGTAAACATATTGCATCTGTCCAACTGTTTTTAATACTGTGCCCTTATCTAAGACTTGTCATAAGTTTTACAGGATTGGAAATCCATTTGGAGAAGACAAATGTGGAAAGTAGTAGAACAATCTGAACCATTTGATTTTCTGTGATTTTTTAAATTTAACTTACCACTAAATATATATCCCTGTCTAAAATCAATAAAAGCCATACTAGTGGAGGAGAATCTGGGTGACAAATAGACTTCTCAAAGTAGTTAGAAGTGGGAAGTCATGTTTTCGTAGACTCCAGTTTAGACTTAATGGTATTTAGTATCTTTAGCAATGATGGGTAATAAAACTAATGCTAATAAAACCTGATGATACAAAAAATCATTGACTAGACCATAATAATAAGTCACTTATATGGATCTAAGATGATAAATGTATATTTTCATATTAGGAAGCAAAATCATTATGGCAATTGGGTTATATATAGCTATTTCTCAAAAAAAATGGCTTTGCTAAAGAGAGGGAACATAGAACACGCCCTCTCAGCATGATATACTGGCAATGAAGGCTAACACAGTCAAAGCATGACTAAATTGGAGAGCATGCACCTGGAATAAATCCAGAGAAGAAACTAAAAATGAATCTGTGAATTACTCTATTCAGTTCTGACAGTTACACCTTAGAAAGAGTGTGGAAAAATGGGGTGACCTTCAGCAAAGAACAAGACAGATTTTAAATTCCTCTCTCCTTCAAGGCAATGAATCTTGCACTTGTACCTGCACAGGCTTGCCGTCTTAAGGGATGTACCACTCACAAACATTACTCTAGTCATAAAATGAGCCAGATACTTTTCAAATCTAGCTCTGATATTTTATTCTATGACTTCCTGTGGCTATGAATTCCATACACTGAAAATAGATATGTCCATAAATCACCTTTATAACCATTGTTGAAAAGTAGGTGTTTAGGGAGTTTTCAAAATACAATTTTTTTCCTGACATATGGTAAGAACTCTATTGTGCACAGGGAATTCTGATAAACTTTAAAACTTGCAACAGGAAGTATTATAAACCATAATAACAGCAGTGAATCTACCCAGCTTCTTCTATAATGTAATGAGCTAAAATATCTTTCTCCTCTTTGGTAAGGTCATTAAATATATTTTTATGGGATATCTGGCAACAGTTACCAATTTTTAGTATGCTATAATGTCAATATGGATGTGCCCCCACAATTGTAAATTATATAGAAATTAGTTACTGCACACAAAAATTAGTTTTTAAGTAATAATAATTTGTCCTTAATAATAATAATAATAATAAATGATAATGTGCTGACAGAAGCAAATATTGGGAGCATAGAAATTTTATTTGAATGAAAATTTTTGTCTAATTGAAGAAAACACTGACAGGTCATCTAATGTAACTTTAAATAATAAACAGGAATTTTGAAAGGAATTTACAGTAAAGGATGTAAAAGCATGATGAAGGAATAAAATTCATCCATAGTATAATTTTCTTAGACCAGTAACTTCTGTGAGTTTACATCGTAGATAGTTTGCAGTATTTAAATGCTTAATATGTTCAATAATGTTTCCATAACATAAAAAGGTAATTTCTAGAAGCTTCAAATATAGAACAGAACAGAATGGGCAAAAATGTAACACTTCTGCCTCTGGGAAGACACAACATACTATAAACTGCAAGATATAAAACACATGTGAAAATTAAAAAAAAAAAAAAATTAAAAATATTCAGGTTTTATTTCACAGAAATGGCAAAACTCATGGATTCCTTCTGCGCCTTCAGGATGCTGAGAGCAGAAAAAACCTCTGTAAATTTTGGTAATCTGCTTCATACTGCTTCACTCAGTCATCAGAAAGACTTCAGATAACTGCTTCTTAAAACTCTAATTCAGCAATGCAAACCCTGTACTGCAGAGCAGCCCTTGCTCTGCCAGCAATGCCACGCTGTGCCGCAGCGTCAGTCCTTGTGTGTCACCTGCCCAAGTCTGCTGTTGCCCATACGACCTGGAATCTACAATCTCTTAAACTGTTCAGCTACATGGTAGCAACACTGATAATAATGTTTTGAAACCAGGGGTCCTGGCTTTGGAACTTTCTGATATAGGCATAAAGAAATGTATTCTTTGGCCAATAAAATTAAACAGAAAAGTTGTTATGAGGTATTTTCAGAATCTAATTACATGGAACTCTGAAAATACCATGTCTTCACTGTTTTTTTTTTTTTTCAAAATGGTGGTCATCAGTTTTCTTGAAGACCAATGTAATTCAAGATTGCAGGACTTGATTGTTTAGGACAGGCAAACTCCAGACATTTTGCATCTTTTTCTCAGTGTTTTGAACAGCAGTTCTGAATGCTACTAAGTAAAGAAAGACATCATTGGAGAAGGAATGTATAGACAGGATTAAAATGAACAGATGAATATTTAGAACTGCCACTAACAAGTTACAAAAATATTATTTAAAGGAATTTAATTTCATTCAGAAGTGGGAGAAAACTCAGAAAATACAAAGGCTTTGTGATCTGTTCAACAGTTTTCATGGAGGAAATGACATGTGAGTTAGTGTGCATATTATTGGAATTGCACTTAGTTTCATTTGTGGGTTTGGGGGTTTTTTTGCCTTCCTCACACAGGAAGCATTTAAAATCCTAAGGCTGCTGAAGCCTAATTCCTCTTTGTTATAGAAATGCTGACAGACTTCTACCAATTGCAGAGAAGCAGCCACCACTTCAGAAGTTTAATACTTAGACATGAGCACAAACCCTTCACCATCAGGCTCACTGTTCTCAGCACAGTTTCTCAATCACATGGCTATGACCAATTAGTACAAGCTGTCCCACATTCCCATCTCCTGTGGTCTGCTGCACTTCAGGGTGTGATTCTGCCCTTACAGATGGGATATGTTATCTTCCATTGGGATCATGGTGTTTGCACCTCAGAAATCTTAGAATAGAATATTGCAGTTGAAAGGGCCCTATAAAATTCATCTAGTCCAACTGCCAATGGCTACTAAATTTACTAAATTTGAATCTGCTTAAAGCATGTATAAAGTATAATTTATTATTATTAACTACAAAAGTAGTGTTTAAAATGTGTAGTCATTCAGAAATATACTCTGGGTTTCTTTTTAATGCATATATATTTCTGTGAAAGGGAATTCACTAGCTGTGGTCCTATTTTAGTCTTCATTTGCAAATATCATTAATACTTTCACAGGAGACTTACTTCTATGCCTAAAAGATGATCAAATCATCTAAGTGGCTTGGTCTCAAGTACTGTGAAAATTAAGCACCTCCATGCCTCCACAGTACTTCAAAAAGAAACATAGACATTTCAATTTTTGGAGTATATGATCCATGATACAACCTTTGAAAAATACTAGAATGTAAATCCAGAATGAGTGAAAGGTCTACTCTGAACCCTGTTAACTACTATTAGCTACCTAATATCTGAAATAAGTTTACCACTACTTTTGGACTCTTCAGGACATATATAAGTGAGTGACTGTATGCCTGCTATGGAAGAGTTCACTTAAGCCATAACCACCAGTGGTGGTTGTGATGGCTGCATCTAGCTTACACTAAACTTTGGGGGACAGGTGATAACAGGGTAGCCAAAGGCTGTCTGGGACAGTGACCCAGATGTCTTGCTGGCATGCAAATAAGATGATAAGTCATTAACTTTGAAATCTAAATTAATTACTATAAAAGATTGATCGTATACATACAATCCTTTAGATATAAACCATTGGCTGAGTAAGAGTGGATCCAGACAGACCTGTACTTGCCTCTGAGAGGTGGTTTAGGACACAAGGGAGTCTTTTATGAACCTCAAGACGCAGCTAGAGTGGAAGATCCTAGCAGTTTTGCCTGACTCTGTTCTCTATGCAGTAAATAATCTGGTGTACCTTGCCATCAAATCTTGTCAAACCACTGTTGCATTTACTATCAAACTTTGTTATATCAATAAAGTGTATTGTTAGTTCTCTCTTACAAGTGAAGTGTGTGGCATCATCCACAACACCTATACTTAAGAGGGAGATTCTGATGTACAATTTATTATATGCAAAAGGAAAAAAGCCCATGATGTGTTACAGACAAAATGTTAAACATGCATTTTTGTACTCTTAAATACTGTCATGTACTGCTTTCTTCAACTTGTGTCACCCTTAAAAATTATATTGACTTTTACCTCAAACTTAGTGGCTGCTGGTTTTTTGTATTTATTTTACTAATTCACATCAATGAAATCATCAATGAGTTGATAGTTGATTAGTGACTGGTATTAGTCCTTGTTTCTTATTCTGAAGTGATTTCCTGTATTCAAATGGGAAGTAGGTTGATTCATTTAAATTATCTCATTCAATATCTTGCACCAAATGTCTGGGAGAATAATGAATTACAGCTAACAACAACCATCTTCATTTTGTCTGTAATAATTTGAAAGTCACTGAGATGGTATTGGTTTGGAATTGAGTGCTATGAAGCTTTTACTTATGTATTCATTCATTTCACCTATGGGAACAGATAGGATGATGGAAAGTAAAATTAATAATGAAAAATAGGGCAAAATTGGTGCAGAAACTAGGCAGAATGAAAAATAAGCTCAGTTTTGTATTGAAGCAGAGAGAAGAGAGAATGAAAAAAAAAAAAAAAAACCAACAAAACAAACGGCAGTAGAGTTGTCAACTTTCAGCCTGTAAACAGGGAAAAAAAAGAATAGTGATGTCCAACAACTGAATTATACCAAAGACTTTCTAGGACATGTAGCTCATTTTCACAAAAGGTTGTAATTCATGAGATTTGCCAGATCCTAGTAACAACTACCACATTTATAAGTAAAACTCACAGAGCTAAGCCTTTGAAAGTTAGGGTTTCAGCTCCAGTCCTCTGACAAAAATTACTTCCTAGCTTTGATCAAACATTTGCTTTTTCTGTCTCTTAATTCTTCATTTATTAATAAGAATTAAAATACTTCTCCTCCTCAGAAAGGTTAATGAGATCAAATCCACTAATAAGTGGTTCAGGGACTACTTAAGCCTTCTTGCCAAGTCATTTCTTCCTAGCACATATTTTGCATAGGACTTTCCACATCACATAGAATCCAGTGATTAAGTACATTGTGTGCATATGGGGTTTCCTTAAACTTGCAGTCAGGACATGAAGCCAAATTTATGTCAGAGCATGCTAGATAGAAGGCACTTGCTTGTGACCAGCACTTGTCTAGACATAAAGAAGTTTTGCTGGAATCAAATAAACATTACTAATGTGACATAAGACTAGCCAGTGGGGAAGAAGACCAGCCTCATTGAACAGGAAGTTTTCACTGGAATTCAAAGAAAAAGCATTTACCATCTTTGGAAGGAGAGGCAGGCAGCTCAGGAGCACAAGGATGTCATTAGGTCATGTAGAGAGAAAATCTGAAAGAAAAAAGCCCGTCTAGAACTCAATCTGGCCACCACTTTAGAATTTTTTGGGGTGTTTTACAAATTCATTAATAGCAAAAAGACAACCAAAGGAGACTCTCCATCCATTATTGGATATGGGGGAAAATTGCCACCAAGAATAAGGAAAAGGTTTAGGTACTTAATGCCTTTGCCTGAGACTTGTACAGTAAGCCCCTGAGCTGGTAGACAGGAACAGGGAGCACAGTAACCCCCAGTAGGAACCAGGAAGAAGCAGTTAGTGGCCTGCTCTGCCACCTAGACACTCACAAATCTATGGGACCAAATGTGATCCACCAAAGGTGCCAAGGCAGCTGTTGGAAGAACTCACTAAGTCACTCTCCATCCTTTGTCAGCAGTCCTGGTTAACCAGGGAGGTTGGACACCTGCAAGAAGGGCCAGAAGGAGGATCCAGGGAAATACAGGTCTGTCAGCCTGACCTCGGTGCTGGGGAAGGTTGTAGAACAGATTATCTGCAGTACCATCACATGGCACATGTAGGACAACCAGTGGATCAGGCCCAGCTACCATGGGTTCATGGTTAGCACATCCTGCTTGACCAACCTGACCTCCTTTTATGACAAGGTCACCTGCCTAGTGGATGAGGGAAAGGCTGTGGACACCGGCTACCTTGATTTTCGTAAGGCCTTTGACACTATCCCTCACAGAATTCTCTTGGAGAAGCTGGCAGCCTACGTCTTAGGTGTAGTTTGCTGAGTAGAAAACTGGATAGATGGCTAAGACCAGAGAGTGGTGGTGTTAATGGCTAAGACCAGAGAGTTAAATCTAATTGGTGGCCAGTCACAAGAGGTGTTCCCCAGGGTTCAGTGTTGGGGTCATTCCTGTTTAATATTTTTCAATGGTCTGGATGAGGAGATTGAGTACAGACAACACTAGGTTGGGTGGGAGTGCTGATCTGCTGGAGGGTGGGAAGGCTCTGCAAAGGGATGTGGACTGGCTGAATCAATGTGCTGAGGCAAATTGTATGAAGTTCAACAAGGCCAAGAGCCAGGTCCTGCCCTTCAGTCACAACACCCTCACACAGAGCTACAGACTGGGGGCAGAATGGCTGGAAAGCACAAATTTTATAATGAGTGGCTGAGGGAACTGGGATTGTTTCATCTGTAGAATGGAAGGCTCAGGTGAGACCTTATCACGCTCCACAGCTATCTGCAGGGAGGTTCTTGTGAGGTGGTCATTAGCCTCCTTTCCCAGACAACTAGCAATTGGACAAGGGAAAACAGCCTCATGTTGCACCAAGGGAGTTCAACTTGGATGCTGGGAAAAATTTCTTCACTGAAAAAATGTCCAGGCATTAGAACAGACTCTCCAGACAAGTAGGGGTGTCACCACCCCTGGAAGTTTTCAAAAAAGAGTAAACGTGACTTTCCAAGATGTGATCCAGTGGGCACAGTCGCACTCAGTCAAAGGTTTGACTAGATGATCTTACAAGTCTTTTCCAATCTTAATGATTCTATAATTCTATGATATACCTGATGTATACCTTCCATCACTACTCACCAAAGTAGATGAATTTTTAAAATAATTTTCCAGGAAGTCATCTTACTAAACTAAGCTCACGGCCTGCTGTCTTCTGTCACCAGTCTTGCCAAAAGTACCAATCACCATATTCATTGCAGGCACGCTGTTGGGATAGAACAATGGCCTCCAGAGGCATCCTTTTCCATCAGCTGTAGAAAGAGTTCTCTAGGCATTGCAGGGTTAAAGTTTAGTGTGCCCTGGACATTGCCAAATCAAAGCTTAGTGTGTTCTCTTTAAAATGGGTAGTATATTTGAATTTAATCATGATTTAACAGAGAAAAAAATTATAATGACAAAATCTCCAGAGACGTGTGTTGATATCTTTGCAGTTCCTTTTATAACCAAACAACTACAATCAGCAAAAAAAAAAACAGAATAAACAAAAGCATACAGATCAGTTTGGGAGGTTTTGTTGCTGTTTTCATTCAAGCACCTTGCCCTAAATTCTGATTCTCCTTGAGATTAACAGCTGCATTCTAACTACCTTCAGGACTATTAGAAGCTGCTCCACTGAGATGTTATGCTGCACACTATTTTCTGGAATTATTAGATATACAAAACAATAGAAAAAAATCAGCTAGAAAGCCTAATTTTAGAGGGCTTCACAAGACTCCTCTTACTTCCTAATATTTACTAGTTAAAACAACTCTGTCATATTAGGAGTTGATTTGCATTTGATACCAAGACTGTTTAAACCTGAATGTTGTCAGGTCTTTTTTTCCTCCCCAAACAATACTGATGTTCGCTTCCTATATTATTGCAATAGTGTTGACCGTTTCATGGTGATCTTTGGAATGCCTATTGCTATGTTTTACAAAGGGTGTCTTTTGTGAGATACAATGCATTCTCTGCAAGGCCCTGAAGAATGAAGCATATAATTTATCTTTCAGTTCTCCAAGTCAGCATTCATCCTTTTGATAAGAAAATGTTGGGTGGTTAAAGTGTTTGTCTAGGTAAACAAATTGATTGACATGCAAGTATCAATAAGATAGTTGTAAGAACATGATGTAAGAATATCTCCACAAATTAATATGAAAGCCTCAGGACACTTGGCTATTTGATTTCAAACACAACGATTCTTATTGTTGTAGATATCTAACACACTTTTTTTTTTAACTATTATTTTGTATACCATTACTACATGATACACATATAGTGTTCTTATTTTGTTGTTTTCTATTGTGGCTAATTACACATTTCAGCCTTGACTTTGAAAAAAGCTAAGTGCACATTTAACTTCAAGCATCTGAGTAGTTTTATGAGCTTTCCAAAACCAAAGTTTATAATTGGGCCAAGAATACCACTCATTTCGTTTTGGTTACATTTCTCTCCAAATCCAAGGTTTATCTTTCATAACAGTAACTACAAACTTCTGAATGTTACACAAGATTTACAGGCCTTTCACAAACACCCCAAATAACAATATAAAATCAAATACAGAGACCTTTTTTTTAAAAAAGCCATAAAAGTGATACTGCAGACTTGAGAATGTTGCCTGAGGAGCAAAATTCAGCTACAGTATTCTAAGAAAAGCAACTACAAAATGGAAAGCAAATTATATCTGGATGAAAACAGCTACTTGGATAAGAAGTCATTCTGCAAGCATGTTAAATGATAACAAAGGATTCAAAGGAACCTATTTATAAAATAGGACGATTGCATTATGACAAATATTTTGCTGACTTTACATTGGAGAAGCATGGAATATGCTTTGATGTTTCAGAAATTGCTGTTTCTTTGCCACTTTACCCACACTTTTCTGATCCATATAAAAGGTCATTTAAGTATAAAAAAAGAGCCAAATCAAAGATGATAATGTAAATAAGGACTGCAGAAATAATACTGACACATAGAAATAATGGACAAAAAGGTCAAGGGAAACCTTAAACAGAGGCAGGTTAACAGAATTATTGCCCGTTCTTAATCCTACTCCCATTAATTTCCAAATGGTGTCTGAAGGAGCCAAGCAGTGTCAACCACAGCATCTCCTGCTCAATGCACGTGGTAGAAGTCAACAGATAGGATTCTGCTTGTAGTTGTGAAAGGAATATGTTTCCTGGAGGAAAATTAAGGTAACTCCACATTAGTCTATAAACCCTGGATATAATTAAGTTTTAATCAGAAGTTTAACATTTGCTAAAAATGTTTTTGCAATCTTTAGACATACTTCTTGTAAAAATCTTGAAAAGGCAGATTCTGAGGAATAGTTAAATATTTTTCTTACATTTGTCTTAGTGATGTAGGTGAAGATCTACAAAAGCACCTGCATCACAAAGAGGCATGGTCTGCTCTCACCAGTCTTCGGTCCTCTCTAATACAAAGCAGATTCCTTGCAGGGGGCTCACATGCACGTTGAAATTTTAAGAATGTGAGTACAATAAGTAGAACAGGTGCTTATGAAGCTGAAAGAAGACACAGTATGGTATTTTTACATTCACATTGATGTTCAGGATAGTCAATGTGTATTGCCGATTACTTAATTTTCTTTTGATGATATGCTTTCATTCTAAGATATGCTTTTAAGAATTGTGTGAAGCTGTTTGAGAAAGAAGGAGCACAGCCCTATTTGATCACTGAATGGCTTTGCTGCACAGATAGCAAGATCTGATCCTATAACAACTGGGATAACAGGTGTACCTCCAGCAAGTGTTACTCCTACAAAACTACTGAAGAGACTTTTGACCTGAACAACCAGCTAACCTCAAAACTCTGCATAGTATAGCACAGAATAGAAAAGAATATCTTTCCAGTTAGAAGAGACCTAAAATTATCATCTAGTTACCTGCCTATTTCCAGGCTGACCAAAATACGGGATTATTTCCAAGCACAGGAGTATTTCTTATTCACTCTACATATCCACCTCTTTTCCTCTATGCCTTATTTCCTGAACAGTGTAGAATAAATATTGGTATGAGTTTCCTTGCTCTAGGGTCCTGGCCACACCCTGTTTCTCCCAGGGACTGGGATACCTGGGATTACCTGCTTTTAACCTGGGGTGAGTTCAGACTTCATCAACAGACTTAACATAATGGTACTGATAACTCCATCATTAACCTTTTCAAACTAGCGTGTGTTGCCAACCCATTTTCAATATCATTGAATCAGATGGCTGAAAAAATCATATGCAGGCTTTCTAATAGTACATAAATAATTTGTGTGCAAAGAAAGTTATGATGAAAGTTGGAGAGGAATCCTGTAGATATGGAAAGACGAAGCACATGGAAGAAAGGGAGGAGAACAGAGAGATGAAATAGGAAATTAAAGAGGAAAGATATTAGAAAGTCAAGAAAAGAATATGACTTGCTCAAAAATTACTAGAGACTGAGATTTCTCAGTTTTGGCTGTTCAAACTTTAGGTGGCCAAAAGACCTTGATTTCATGGGAAAGTGTTTACTCATTCTTGAAAACTGTTTTTATGTAACCTCTGGTTAATTAAATATAAGGCAAGCAAAATCTTTTGTAACCTTTGAGCTACTGAACACTAAAATCTTCTCTAAAAGATGGGTAAGCTCCCTAAAGCAAAAAATGAGGAAACAGAAAATTAAAATATAGAAGGAGATAGAACATAAACAAATAGTGCAATGCATTTTTAAAAATTGTCTATTTACCTGGATACAAAAAAAGTTGTAAAAGAATATCAGTAATGCCTATTTGATAATGGTGAAATTATGTTTTTGTTTTAACATAGTTTTTTCTTATCATCTACGAAGCAGCCATTACTCTGTACCATTCTTAAACTACCAGCAAACTCAGTGCCTGTCTATCATTTCCAATCAGGAATCACAGAATATATGCAGATTATTCTTTTGAGTATATTTGGAGTATTAGTTACATGTAAACAGCAAGCAAATATCTGTATTGATCATCCTTTCCATTTCATTGGCCTTAATTACTTGTTTTCCAAGATGACCACACACATAAGGTGGGCCTGGATGTGTTTTCTCTGTGAGGCAGGTTACCATACCTATTTTTCTAGTAAGTAATCCTGTCCTTTGGCAGCCAAGGAGAGCACTTGCTCCTGAATCGAAATACTCCTAATAGTAGCCAAGGTCAGTAGCTAGGACAGATTGCTGATTGACTTATCCACAGGCCTTCCAATCTGCTTTAGAGACACAGAAGCAATGCAACTCAAAAAAATCAAATGAACAGGGAAAAAAGGGGCTCATTCTTAAGACAACATTTGCTAGCTGCCTCTTCAGATAAGGAAACGCACAGCACAATGGGTGTGCTGGCCAGCCTCCAAATCCCACCAGAGTTTGAATTTGATCTGGGGATGCCTGGACACGACATGTTGCTGGCCTTGAGGAGAAACTATTCTGTTTTGGGCAAGGAGAGATAATGTTCAGCCTAAGAAAATGTGCAGGTGGTGGCTCTGAAAGGCATTTACAGCTTACAGTATTGAAACATCAATAGATCTTCTTCCTCATCTGTTAGAGCCAGCTTTCCCTACAGGATTGCAAAACACATGTACAAGGCAACTTGCTTTCTTTACACAAATCTAGCATGCCAAGAATGAATGCTGGTGTGTCCTCACTGCACTTCAGCATCATCTACAAACGGAGTTTCAACATGCCAGTATGCCAATGCTTGTCAGTCTGAGAAAGTCACCAACACTTTTAAACCACATTAAAGCTGCATTCATTTCCTAAGAAGCCAAGTTAACTGAAATGAGGTAAAAAATAATTATTCAGGGATAAAAAAAAATTTACTGCATTTGGTGCTATGTAGCTGTAATAGAGCAGCTACGGGAAGAGCAAAGCTTCTTAGCAGCTGTTACAGGAATAGAAGAGACAATTAAAATTCCAGCTGCAGAGGGAGAGAAATGTTCAGTCTGGGGTAAAAATAATAATCAGGCACAGAGAACTTCGGAGGAAATCTATTGCTTTTTGGTCCCAAATAAGCTGATGTTCTTAAAGGTCAGCTGCAGTCAGTGCAACTGAGCTATCAGCATCATACTTGACACCATAGTCCCCATCTTCTCTTATGCCAATACCTAGCCCGGAGAAAGGGCCTGTGCTCAAAACTCTGTCATATGTGACAGAGTTCTCACATTAGGAGTACTCACAATTCTTTTGAATATCTCTGTCCAAAAAAAAGGGAGGATCAGTATACTGCTAAACAGTGTTTTACTTTCAGCTCAGAAATAAACAATTCAGTTTGGGTAGAGACATAAAGTTTCTCCGCACCTATCACTGATGTAATGTTTCAGCTATAGGAGCTAATCTCCTCATTCTCTTTGTTACCCTCCTTCCCTCTCCATGGCAACAGCTGTCAGGCTGTCAGGCACATACAAACTGTTGGACCAAGATACAACTACAGCCCTTCCCTGACTTTATAAAACAGGACAGGGGAGGCAGTAACTTCCCCTTTTCCCCATCTCCCAGACAAACTATATTTTTGTTACAATTGAATTAAAGTGATTTAAAACAGAGTTGTCACTGTGGCCCAGGTCAGCAACGTCACAGGCCTGGATTTTGAGGGAAGACTCAACAACAAAAGAAGATTAGCTTACTCTAACACTTCATCTTGATAATATTTGAGTCACCAACCCTCGATGAAACAGTTTGCAATACATTTCACAATTCCTATCTCAAACCAGCATGCCAACATTGCCTCCTTCAATGGTGATCATTATAAAAGAATGCAAACAAACCGGGTGTCAGAAGATGGCATGGGACAGTTTATTGCATTTTCAGGATTAAATGTTAGCATCTGTGTACTGTAGAGTACCTTCTTCCTTTCCCATCAGCCCAACAGTATTTAAATGATTTCTCTCTGTTATGCTATGCTAAAACTCCAGTATATAAATTGGGAGCACAATTTCACCTGCCTTTATTATCTTTATCTTTTTTTATCTTTAAAACCTCAGACTGATCACCATTGATGAAACCTACCCTAGAATCACACAATAAATAGTGTTGCAGAGTGTTATCAGAACCAGGGGAATGGCTCAAGAGATATTAATTAAAAAGCAGAGGAGCAAGGAGAAGGTCATTGTAGATAATGAGTATTTCTCACCTATAGGAATGGATGAGATATTTTTGACTCTTTGAATATTGTCACAATAGTCATTTAGTTAACTGCCATAGATGTTGAGGTAAATTTACAATACTGATATTTCTGGACTCAAGAGAGGATATCGCTTTTGTCTACAGTACTTCTATGTACTTTTGTCTACAGTATATAAAATATCCTGTCAGCCTTTTGCTGGAGAGACCATACTATTGGTATTTTGTTGTTCCTTCTTTCTACATCACTTTCCGTTCCATCTTGTAAGAGTGGCTTGATGCAGCATTCACTTCAAAATTCCCAAGCACCACTAATGCTGTTGGGTTTACTACCAGATTTACTTTTCTACTGATGTAGACTGAGATTTCTGTATTTAGAGTCCCATAGGAACTCACCCTCGTAAAACCCTAAATGATGATCTTGTCTGACAATCTTTCAGCTTTTAAAAGAGCCTTCTTTACAGCATTTTCTTTTTTTTTTCCACTTCCAGTATTCTAATAATAATAATAATGATAATACTGCTTTTTAAGTTCTTTAGCTCAGCTAAAAAATCTTATTCACTTTATGCATCCCTTTTTATTTTCTATTCTGCTGAGGAATTCAAAGCTATTGATGAATTAAATAAACTTTACAGAATGCCCTTGAAATAAAAAATTGATTTGATTCTGTTTCACACACTTTTACATTGGGGATCAAGGAAGTTAAAAATCCACATATTAAATCTACATACAAAAATACGCACAGAACCCTTAACCCATGGATTTGACAAAAATATCAGGCTTAAACAATTTGAACACAGATGGACAGAAGTTCATTGTAAAAGTTCATTAAAAAACAGCAGGCATCTTTCCACTACCTTTAGAGTTAGGAAGCATACCAAAACCAGTGCAAATAGCTTCCTCCTGTTCAGATTTGACAGGCACACATCATTCTTGCCCTTTCCAGTTCAAGCTAATGAAATGCTGTCACAACAAACAACTAGTCCACAGTAATGAGCCTCTAAAATGGGGAGATCATGACTGGATTTACATTACTACATTTACTGTTTTTATTTCTATTCAGAGATGACTTTCTGCCAAAGAAAGAAATTCAGGAAAAATTGAATATGATGCCACAGGAAGAAACTGGAATTAACCCAAAGCCAGACAATTCCTATCAGAGGAAAACTGAGAGGTAAATGTGTTGGAGATGGGGCTTAGCATTTCTGTTTCCAGCAGCATGAGAAAAGGAACAATGGGTGCTGTGGCAGAGAACTCTCCATTAAATGTACTTGGAGTCACCTCGACCTTACCCTGTGTGTACATGGCCTCTGAAAGGAAACAAAATATCTACTACCACTGAATTACAGAAAACATCTATGAGGACAAGAAGATTTGAATTTCACTCAGGCTAAGGACTAGATCCCACCAAAGTGTCAGGCATATTCAAGCCAGACAGTATTGAACAGGCTGTACCGTGTACCTTCCTAGTGGGGCCACAGATTCTGGCTAAGACTTGGCTGATAGCTGTGTGTCTCAGAAAGCTGGTAGGTGGAAAATTCCTGTCTACCTGTGAAAGACTTCACACATACATGCTTGTATGTATCCAGTTTCTAAAGGGGAGTCTAAAAGTTTTTTGCATACTGAGTGGTAGACCAATTCCAGTAAACTAACTGGAAATTTTAAGTGCATCACAACTACTATAAATATGCCGAAGTCTATGAACCAAGTATCTTCATCCACATATGATTCAGATTAATTATCCTTTCTCCAACACAAACAACTGCAGCTACACCTCCAAAGACAATATGAAGTATTCTTTTGCCTTTATTTCCAGTCTTATGTAAGGATGGCTCTGTCCATCCTACATTAAAAAGTTTGATTTTAGGTCATTCATGCAAGAACTGAGACAAATAAGGTCTAGGTCCTTCTCTTGGGATTTTTTGAAAGCCAGCTTTTCCACATATCTAAGTAGAATGCAACAGCAAACAACTTGTTGTGTGGCATTTGTAAAGGCATCTTTCAAAATATTTTCAGCAAGTATGTGTGTAATTTCAGGTACTTCTCAATTATGTTGCAATTAAGAATGAAGGAAAGAGAAGGGGCTGGATGATGGCTAAACCCAGTTCCAGTTTTAGATGATTTAGTTTAAGATCTCTAAAATGAAAACTAAACATTTCAAGAAGAGCCTACTTGAGGCTCAGAGACAGAACTAGCTGAGCTGAAGATGTAAACTGAATTATATATTAATCAGTGAGTGAATACAGATCTATATTTGATGGCAGTTAAATTTTAATAATTGGATAGAAAATTTTTTCATCTGAAAATCAACTAGATTGGTAAAAGTCAAGGAGAAAGACAAATAAAATTTAAACAGGGATGAGGATCAGACCTTTCTTATACATACTTTATCCTGATGTAACTCTACTAGATTTTGATGTTTTATGAATTCCACATAAAGTCAGATGGATATTCTACAACTGGGAAGTTGCACTTAAAAATATAACGGTATGGCAAATAAATATAAAGGCCGATACTGATTCAGTGTAGAGTTTCCTGGGAAAATCTTGGACAGGGCAGACTTAAATAAATAAAATTAGCATCATAGTTTAGTTTCTGCACAAATGAACAGAGCTCTAGAGACATTGCTCATTGTGGCAATTAATTGTTTTATAGTTTGTCCTAATTTCAGCCAAGGACATGAGGGGATGGAGCCTAGAGCCATGTGGGCATGACTGGGGTTTTCTGGGCCACTGACACCATGGCTGGGGCTGGGAGTAGGGGACTCTCCCTTCCGGGAAGGTGGGCATGGCTTCAGGTGGAGGAAAGAGGGGGCTCATTTTGTCCTTTTCAGGGGGAGCAAGTGGCAAAGAGAGCAGTGGGGTAACTCCACCAGAATCCTGACAGAGGGTTTGTCTGCCCTGGTTTTCATGGGCTTGGGTTTGGGGGAAGGGAACACTCATACAGAGCATCCAGAGGCTGTTCTGTTCTCTTTGTCAGAGAGCTAGGTAGTGCCGGGTCAGGTTGGTTAGTCAGTGAGCATTTCTTGAATATTAATCACCCTCTTTTTGTTTACTTTTGTTCTTAATGTTGTTGCTGTTACTGTTGGTTTTCTTACTACATTTCTATTTCCAGTAAATTCCCCTTATCTCTACTTGGAATCTCTGCCTTTTGTCTGTCACAGGAAGGGGTTGGGGGCAGGAGCAGCTTGTGGGTTTTTATTTTAGTGGGAGCATTAACACAGTTCCTAAACCATGACACAGGTTTATAAAGCAAATATTTCTGTGGTGTTAACAACATGCTCATAAGCCTGCTAGAAGCCATGTAGATCTCCAGGCATAGATCAACACACAGAAAATACACCCAAAAGATTAATGTGAGATGATATCAAGGATTAACTGTTTGACCCTATTCTATTTGTATTACTTGCAGAATTTGAGATAAGTAAAAAATTTCACTAAAAGCAATACCAGATGTTTTTCAGTCTTTCTACTATAATTGTTGTAGAACAGTTTAAGATTATTTAGATCACTAATAATATAAAGAGAACAAAAGCAGACATGTCTCTTAATCAGTGTTCTTAGGGGAATTACAGCTTCCTTAAACAGAGGAGATATAGACATAATCATCATGCTTTCTCACTTGATTTTTAAGACTGTTATAAGTTGTTTTTGCACAAGTCATCCATGTATCTTTCATAAAATGGAAGCTGGAGTCACATTTGGGATACACAGTTTGGTAGATATATGTATTCCACACTTTGCATTTGTTTTCTCTGGCATTTGGCTATTTGCCTGAACAGAAATGTTTATAACAAGGAATCCATTTTGCCTATATGAAGTACCATAATATAGAATATGAGCTCAAGATATGTCTGAAGTATTCAACAAAGTAGACATACAAAAAATGACTGAGGTTTCTCATCTTTTAGAAAATTACTTTGAATGGCTAGAAATTATACACCAGTGAAAAGGAAAATGTGAGGCAGATATTCAGCACTTGCTTTTCTTTGTTCATTCATTACCAATTTAGCAGGGTTGACAACATTTTTTCATGTGATGAAATTTTGATTTGTATTGAAAATGAAAATCAATTTGCTTTCTGATGGACATTAGTTTCAGTAGAGCAAATGTAAAATCTTCACACCTTTCATTGATGCCTGAATTAGGCCAAATTAAAGGACTTGATATGCTTGATTGAGTTGTTATATGCCACTTGTCAATACTACTAAAACAAGCCATACTGAAAATCACAAATTAGTAACACTGAAAGAGCACAGGGAAAATTGCTGGAAGATATTTGGGATAATGGTATTTTCTAATGGTGTAGCAATAGATATATCAAATCACGAGAATTGCATGCAATTATGCTTCATCTATGTTTGGAGCTTTGACCCATTAATATCAAGAGGCAGGTTAGAGGAAAAGTCAAGGTAAAAATAACACAGCTTGTATATCAAAGTGTTCATACTTGACTAGTCAGAACTTCTAAAAGTAAACATCAGTTTCAAGTAACTCATCTCCTGACCAAAACCGAGATGCCAATGCAGCATCATTTAGGCCCTAAAACTGTACAACATGACAGTGAGTGAGGTGGCAACAGCTCTTTTTAGGTATGTTGTTTAATAATTTCCCTCATGAGGAATTTTTCAGAAATTTAAAGTTTCAGAGCTTAAATTTTCTCTGTTGGGTATTTATTTAGTTTGATATTTCTGCTAGACTCTTGTGATTTTAACAAGTAGGAGGCCTAAGTTTGATTTACAATAACTTCTGTCATGCATTGACTATCCATTTTTAATGCCATGCATGTGATATTTTAATGTAAGCAACTATTGCAACTATTTAATATAGAAAATGGGTACATTCATCATGAAATCAACATATTAAATTAATTTCTCTGCTTTTTTAAAATTCTTTAAAAAATCTTCTATATTTTTTTCAGTTTTCCTGACATCTCAAAGTAACAGTAGCAGACCATGGATGAGTGTTTATTAATCAAATTATTTTTTCTTTTTTTGATCATCTGTTTCTGCAAACTCTGGAAATAAACCCATAATAAAGTGATTGCCATGGCATTAAGATCCATAGTAGTCCTACATGGAAAAAAAAAATTACTTAAGTGATTCATGAGAATATAAAATTATAAAATTATTTGGATTGGAAGGAACCTTTGAGATCATCTAGTTCCAACCCCTATCCATAGCTAAACAAGCTAAACACCCCCAGCTTTCTCAGCGGCTCCTCATGGGACTTGTGCTCCAGACCCTTCACCAGTCCCACTGCCCTTCCCTGGGCTCACTCCAGCCCCTCAATGTCTTTCTCACAGTGAGGGGCCAGAACTGGACCCAGCACTCCAGGTGTGACCTCAGCAGTGCTGAGTACAGAGGGACAATCCCTGCCCTGCTCCTGCTGGCCACTAGTGCTGATACAGGCCAGGATGTCACTGCCCTCCTTGGCCACCAGGACACACTGCTGGCTCATGTTCAGCCAGCTTCCAAGCAACACTTCTGGGTCCTTCACTTATTTACCCATTATTTTTGTTTGTGATCTGACACCAATGTACATATTTCATGTAAGTTCTTTTTATTTCATATAATGCAAAGCATGGCAAAATATTTTTTCATACAGAAACATTTTCTAACACTATAAATGCATTTTTATCTACTAAGCCTCAATTTCTTCTTTCTTCGGTACAAATAGTGTTCCTATTGAAACTCTAGATATAAAGATAGGTTTGGAGCACTTATTTTCACCTTGTCACCTGAAATATTTCAGTAGAGAAAGTCCTAGTGTTAAAATAGATTTTTTTCTTTTAATTTTACACTGCAAGTTCTTTCACGGTATTTACCTCAAGAATAGCCAAAAATTACTTCTGCTATGATTAGATAATGTGGTTTTTTTATTCAGCCACCTGAATTAAATACCTTGAAAAGCTTCTCAATGCTAGTCTGATTTCAACTTGCAATCATTACTATTGTTTAAAGCATTCGTTACCATTCATATACATCACGAATTTAGACTGGAATGTGTGCAGAGAAATCATGCTAGAAAGGGGCAAGTGAATGGAGACTTTATGTTTGGAAAGGAAACTTGAGGAAAAAAAACCATTCATTTAATTCAGGAAATAAAATATAGAAATCAGTCTGTAAAATCATTGGGGTGACAGATGAGAGGGAGAGAGAAGAGCTATTTTAAGCTAAAAAAATTGGCAACAGAACAAATCAGTTTGAACTAGTCATAAATAAACTTTGTCTGGATTTTACCTGTTGGAATAATGAAAACTGGAAACTGTCTTCCACCTGGATAGTAGAACAAGAAACAACTGATTTCCTGGTAACACAGAGAATTCTATTCTATAGATCTTAATGTCTTTTATTGTTTCTTTAACAATTGTTTATTCTACAGACTCTCTATACATCATATCACTCACACTTCATACCCTGTTCATTAAGAACTAATCTGTATTCAGCAAGTCAGAGTTCCTTCTTCACCAGATATTGGATCAACTGTTTTTAGGAAAGATAGTGAAAATGCCCCTCAAAAATATCAGTTTGTGGTGGTTGGTGGTTTTTTGTGGGGTTTTTTTGTTATGGTTTGTTTTTTTTTTTTACTTTCTGCTTCCATTCCTCAAGAAATACTGTGGAGAAGACCAATATATAATCAGAGACTCCTAGTGTGTGATCTGCCTGCTAGGCAACCCATCTAAACCAGTTCTCTCCATCAGGTGCCAGGTTGGGGTTTTTCTGTTTGAACAAATCAACTGTTTCTGGCTGCATAGGTGCACCTCTGTGAATACTAAAACTGCCAGGAAGGCAGAAGAGCAGAGAGAGTTAGGGAGGTGCACCTTAAAGCTGAGAAAGCTGACTTTGATTAAGATACACAACATCCATTGTGCTATAGAAAATTCAGAAGCAGTTGATAGGTAGATCTGAATTATCACTAAATGCACTCAGCAGTACATTTGAGGATTAGGCATTAAAGCTGGGAAGCAGACCTTGAAGGAAATAAAACAAGAACAAGCTTTGGCCACCAAAGCATATTTGCTTATTTTAAAATTTGCTTATTGGATTTGCTCTTCTGCGATTCTCACTCTCAAGCAGTCCAATCAATACTAACATGTGAAAAAATCAAGGGTTTTCCTGGGCAATTTATCCTTGGCATGTCCAAGTTCTTTCAGTTAAGTTTTAGTCATTGCATAGAACTTTGGGAGCATAGTATTTAATTGTCTTCTTATGCATGTACATCCTAAGGTCAGCTTCAACTGTGCATTAATGTCAGATCAAATGTATAGAAATAGAAATAAGTAGAGCTATCTCAACAACAGTATTGTCACAGTTCAGGGTAAACAATATTCTTTGATCCATCCCTGCATCCCTGTGGACATCCCTTTCAAGCAACAAGTCTGTATCCTGCACAGTTACATTCCAGTGTACTGTCTCTGGCTAAGATGGATTTAAATTTCCTCATAGTATCCTATACTGTGCTGTGCATTTGTAGCTAAAATAATAGAGAACACACCAATGTGTTAGCTTTTTCTGAGCAGTGCTTGCACCACATCAAGGCTTTCCCTCCCCTCCACAGGCCAGTAGACTGGGGATGAGCAAGAGACTGAGGGGACACATCTAGGACAGACAACCCAAATTGACTTAAGGAACATTCCATACCATATGACACTTCAATCAGCTGCTGAGGGCAAGGAGGTAAATGTGGGTACAGTTGTGGTTATGCTCTTTGGTTCTAAACAACTGCTAGAGGTGTGGAGGCCCAAAGAATGGCTGGACATCTGCCTGCCAATGGGAAGTAGTGAATATTATGATGCCTTATCTCATTCCATGAGCTTTTCCATTTTATTATCTGCCCCTGTTCTCTTAAAAAGGGAGAAAAGAGCAAAAGGCTGGGGGTGAGGCAGCCAGTCAAGGTAAACACACTACCCAACTGATCCTGTTTGTACGGTAACCCACAGCTTACAACCACAGAGTTTTGCAGGTTGGAAGGACCTTCAGCAGTCCAAACTCCTTTGCTTAGAGCAGGTTCCCTTAGTGCTGGCTGCTCATGGACTTCTCCAAATGAGCTTTGACTGTATCCAAGGAGGGAGATCCCTCAGCCTCTTTGGAAACTCATTACAGTGATCATACTCTTGGTGAGGTGTTTTTTCTGATATTGATCCTAATATTGACTGCCATCTTCCAGCTCTTGTCCATTACCTCTCATTCTTCCTCTGAGAGTCCCTCTCTTTTGTTATTTCCCTCCATTAGATAGTTGAGGACAGCATTAAGCTCGCCCCCAGAGCCTTCTTTCTCCAGGTTCAACAAGCCCAACTCCCTCAATCTCTTTTCGCAGGGAAATTGTTCCAGCTCCTAGCCAATCTTGCTCCAGTTTATTTATGTTTTTCTTGTACTCAACTAACATCTGGGTAACATTAGTTCGGAGGAGAAGGCTCTTTCTCAGTGAGTCTGATTATGTTCACCTACCTGCAGTTTTTATGACTCAGATACAAATCATACATAGATACATAACAGTTCTTAAAATGGAAGTGTTAAGCTATTGTAACAAAGGGACAATATTTCCTTAGACAGCAGCTTGCATCCTCATCTATCTTAAAATCTTTTGATCTCTTGATGATAATGAAGGTAGTTGTAACTTCTGGTCCCACAAGGTCCTGTGTCTCGGCTGGCTGCTCCAAAATAATTACTCTCCATGGAGCAAGTGTTCACTTTTAGACCTGCAGGAGAGTTCTTTTGATCTCCTTCATGCCAGGAACATTTCTGTCCTTCTTCAGAATAGTTTCTCAGCTCAGTGTTTTCACAGGTTGTGGTATCAAATTTTCCCTTGCTTCCTGCTCTGACTTAACTTGAACCAATCTTTTTGTGTTTTTAAAAAAATAACTAATCTCCTGATTTACTAAAAAAATGCAATCCTGTGAGAATGTATCAATAATCAGTTCAATATACTGTCTAAGTTGTTCCTTATCAGTGCCATTTTAAACACATAACTTGAGCCTTCAAAGCACAAATATTTTAAGAAGTTTCTCAAATATCCTTCTGGGTTATAAACCGAGATTAGATATTAGTAATTACTTTTATCTGGATTCCCATCATA
Organism: Donacobius atricapilla; assembly: GCA_013397315.1. NCBI lineage: Eukaryota > Metazoa > Chordata > Aves > Passeriformes > Mimidae > Donacobius > Donacobius atricapilla. The sequence goes on along the minus strand of WBMY01010082.1, from coordinate 400,326 downwards.
TCATGGTCCTGGAGGAGAAGAGACCAAGTTAGCTGTTTGGTATTAAGTTGTAGGACAAGGTAATACAGGTGACGTCACCCCTGATAAATAACAGCTGTGTTAATTACCCAATACAGCCTCTCCTCTGATGAGTCACAGCTGCATCCAAGAAAGATAAGTATGATAAAAGGGAGTGGGTTAGCTAGTGAGGATAGGACCATGAATGGGTGAATCATGGAGAAGGATCCTGGGGGAAAGAATCCCTGCTGTGAGGTCAGTCAGGCTCTGCAGATAGAGCCTGTTGTTGGAACCTGCAGTCATAGTCTAGCTAGGTAAAAGCCTGTATTCAGAGTCTGCAAACTAATACATGTACTACAAACTAAAATACTATTACATATGTATTGGTATCTAAAAAAAAAAAAAATAACCAGCAGCCAGAAGCTGCAAAGGAAACCTAGGGTAGGAGCTTGCTGCAGCCAGAGTCACTGAATAGTTGGAGTCAGGATGGCTAAGCTGTGAAGAGGAATAAACCAGGACCCTTTTCATGATGTGATAAACAAGTCTGTCTTGGCTCATTTCTATGCTCTAACAAGAAGGCTGCTGCAACATTAAATCTTTCTCACATGGGAAATGTTTCCTATGTAAATGAGCACAGATGTAAAGGTGTTCTTTCTATGTCAGGCTGCCTTCTCTAAGGATGCTTGGAACCCTCATAAGACCAGAAGTTAAAGAAAGCAGATCACAGAACCTCTGAGTTCTGTCTTTTAATGCAGAGGTGCAAAAACTTCCTGACCTGAATTAACCTGACCTGAACACTCAGAAGTTATTACAGAGCAGCTCCAAACAAGTTTCACATTTGCTAATCCCTCTTCTCATGGGGGAATCTCAATTTATCAGATATCTGCTGAAAATAAAACCCACTTGGGAGAAAACAGTCCAGAAGATCCTGGGGTGTGGAAGAGATCTTCCTGAGATAGTGAGTGTGGCAATCAGGAGAAGTGCTGCACTGGAAGTGCTGTTAATGAACATCGAAGGACTGCTGTGTGATGTGATGGTTGGAGGCCTCTCTGGCACAGAGACCACAAAATGATGGAGTTTTTGGTTCCTGGAGAAATAAGGAGGAGGGTCAACAGAATTGCCACCTTAGACTTCTGGAGGGCAGACTTTGGCCTGTTTAGCAGGTTGGTTGTCAGAGTCCCTTGGGAAGCAGACCTGAACAGCAAAGTAGCCCAGGAAGGATGGACATTCTTCAAGGGAGAAATCTTAAAGACCAGGAGCAGGCTCTCCCTGTTTGCTGAAAGATAAGCTTCTGGGGAACAAGTTGGCTGGAACTCAGGGAAAAAAAAAAAAAAAAAGAGATTTTATGATCTTTGGGAAGAAGAGGAAGGCAACTCAGGAGGATTCCAAGATGTCATAAGGTTATGCAGGGAGAAAACTAGAATTTTATCTGGCCATTAATGCAAAAGACAATGAAAATGTTGTTATGAATTCAGAGAGGAAATAGCAAATTGCACCAAGGAACATTTAGATTGGATATTCTAAAAAATTCCTTCACAAAAAAGGTTGTGAAGCATTGGAACAGGCTGCACAGGGAAGTAACTAATTCACCATCCATGGAGGCATTTAAAAGACATGTAGCTGTGGCACTTGGAGATGTGGTTTAGTGGTGACTTGGCAGTGCTGGGTTAACAGCTGAACTCGATGATCTTTTCCAACCTAAACAATTCTATGATTCTATATCAAGGATCAAGATGAATTAGGGAAAAACAGCCTCAAATAAAAAACATCAAGTACTAGAACTAGATTAAACATGAGTTTTCTTCTGATGTTGCTCAAAAGGCAGAACTTCTTTTATTTAAAAGGTAGTGATTTTTCTGAAGTTTTGTGCAGTGGTAACCTGGAAGCACTAAAGACACCAATGACTAAATACTAAATAGTGAATAAAAATAATGAATATGTAAAAAAAAAACTCACAAGCAAACAAAGAAAACCAAGTTCCTTTAGGATTATTTTAATAAAAAGTATTATTCACTGGATGTAATTATTCAAATGTTGTGGTGCTGATGATGGAACTGTGTTCAGCAAAACAGTCTTCACAGATGGGCCTGAAGCTTCTGGCCTCACATGAATTAAGCACTGTGCTATCCAAAAAGAGATGTTATTATGTACAAAAATGGTCCTATGAAATGAATGGAAGTTAATGCTCTTTTCTGGTCAATAAAATGGATTATTCATCAAGCCGATGGCACAAAACATTATGACAGAGTATTCTGAGCACAAGCACTGCTCCTTCTTGCTGAGGTAAGATGGCTATCACACAGAAATGCTTTGAGGAGTGTAAAAATTCAGAAATTAAGGCTTTTTATTTCAGGAACGCAATGCATTACAGGCACTGTGGTCTAACCAGCAATGATGGTGTACTCAGCCAGATTTGGTGATATTTTAAGTTAAATATGTTCAACTTCTCTCTGAAGAGATGAGATTCAAACAGTCTGAGAATACAGACAAGTTATCTGCATTTCAGAAAGCTTAGCCCGTGGGAGGGCAGGAAACAACAAAAACACCGATGTTACATACTTGATCTTTTTGTGGACTTCCATGAAAATTAAAATCTATGTGTATACAATGAAAACACACACAGTTGAACTCTGCATATTTAGAAAACAAGCTCAGGAAATATTCTGAGATGACAATTGACTGTAGAACTTATTAAGAAGTCTTTTCAATGAAGCAGCTTTTAATTGTGCTTCTCTGATCACCAAAAAAAAATGATTAGGTTTTCTTTTCATTGTACAGAGAAGATAAATCAGAGGCACTTTAGCCTAAAAGACTATTTAGCCTAGCATTGTAGCACTAAAATAATATTTCAACTAATATAGTTTTCCTGCCATTTGGGTCTACTGTAAACTGTAGGTTTCAGTATCTGTAATATTAAGCAAAAACTTAGGTTGTACCCCTAATCTTCTGTTCTCCACCCCTCACTTCAAGAAAGACACGGAGGTGTTGGAGCAAGTTCAGAGAAGGGCAACGGAGCTGGTGAAGGGTCTAGAGAGTAAATCAAATGAGGAGCAGCTGAGAGAGCTGTGGGTGTTCAGCCTGGAGGAAAGGAGAGGCTCAGGGGAAGCCTCATTGCTCTCTACAACTGCCTGAAAGGAGATGTACCAAGGTGGGGGGAGGCTTCTTCTCCCAAGTGACCAGTGACAGGGCAAGAGGAAAAGGTCTTAAGTTGTGCCTGGGAAGGTTCAGGCTGGACATCAGGAAGAATTTTGCCACTGGAAGGTGGAATTGGAACTGTCTGCCCAGTGAGGTTATGAAGTAACTTTTCCTGAAAATATTCAAGAAGCAACTAAACGTGATTGTGCTATGATTTAGTTGATATGGTGGTTTGTTGTTGCAGGTTTGACTTGATGATCTTGGAGGTATTTTCCAAATTTAATGATTCTATGAACCCATGAAACTTCAGAGGATATTGCATTTTGCTTATTTAAGAATAGGTTTGCAAAATCACATGGAATAATAGAGATATTACATCCTGAAGCCAAATTAGTTTCCAGCAAGTGTCTCCTATCTTCTTACTCACTGAGTAAAAACAAACAAAAAACTCCTTAATGTACCTCAGGCAAAATTTCAAGAGCATTACACTGCAAGTTATCTTCTAAGCAGCAGCTAAGAGAGGCAGTGACTTTTGGCAGGTGAGCATTTGATCAACTGTCAGAAGGAGAAATCACATCAATACCAGCCTGAATTAATGCTCTGACATGCAATGACACTTTTCACAGAACTCCAGTGAGTGATGCTGCTTTTCTCCTAGATTTGTCCCATTCGGGCTGGCAACAATGAATCAAGAAAGCTGTGTAAACAAATCTCTGATGATCAGGTGAGTGAGCAATGCGGATGAAGAACACATTAGTGCAGGAAAACCCTGTAGACCAGGCTGTGTTTTCCTGTCTGACCTCCAGTTGGGATAGAGAACAATTTTTGACCGTGTTGCTTGGTTTATAGGGCCATACAAAAAGACTTGCTCCTATAAGTAGTGGCTCAGTAGCCATACTGTACTTTCTCTGTGCTTTTCTCTGGGAATAATATCGGGGTAGTTGTTCTTTGAGGCTCTTTCAGAATCTTATTTTCCAGTGTCACTTCTTACCTCTCTCAAACAAAAATATTTGAGAATTCTCCCCAAAAGTCCTCTCTCCTAACAGCACCTGTTGAGCAGAATAACCTCAGAACAGGCATGAGAAGTGGCATTTTCATTAAAACAACTGTGAATTCCCTGCTACTTGTATAAGTTTATTATTCCATTATTGATGTTGGCCAAGATCCAGGCCCACGGTACCATCTTACAAAATGTACTAGAAAGTGAATTTGCTACTACAATAAAGTGCATGTCACCCCAATTATGCAAAACAACTGCTTGACTGCAAAACTGCATCAAAAACTGAATTCGGATCTTTCATCCACTTATACAAGAAATGCCAACACAACATACATGTTTATTTTGTAGTAAAGGTACTATATTACCCCTACTACAGAAAATTGAGTGCATATGAGAATGCAGTTACCATAATATAAAATATATATATTTTTTTACTTTGGTCAAAACATCAGTTGCTGTGAACAATGTCCTGCAGAATAAAACCAGACTTATCAAGCCATATTTTAGAAAAAGTCCAAAAGAATCTTCTTACCCTAACAATTTTATCAAAGGGGCAGATTCTGATACCCTTTTTCATATTATATAACAATATATTCCATTAATATCCTCAGTAATATCAGTAGAACTCCTTGGGGTTTGATATGTTATTAATCGTGATGGCATTTAAATCTGACTTTACATAAACCTCTTGTCTGCACCACAGACAAGATACCTAAATTTTGGTGAGGATCCAGTGCTGTCAGCTGGTGAATTGAGGTTTGAGTTCATTCTTAGTGAAACAAATAAGCCACTGAAACTTTCAGGATGTTTAGGTCTTGTTGAATTTTGGAGGTTGAATAAGGAGGTTGCAGAACATTCATCATCAAAGATGTATTAAAATATGTTACACGAATCTTTTGGGAAGAGGGAAAGAGACCTAATCTGGCCTTGGGACAGACTGATGGACAAGAAAAGTTCTTGAGGTCACTTCTAGCCCCAGTGTTTCTGATTTCATGACACAGGACAGAAGGCCATAGCTCTATGTCATTCACATCACTAAAATCCAAATCAAAACCTCAGGTTTAATCCTGAATGACTAACATGAAGACAAATGTGACATTTTGTTTTACAATTGCAGGACTGGTTTTGATGTGTACTTTCTGAAGAGGAAGAATACTTTCTTATCTTCACTGGAATATAATTTAGGAAACTCAGAAGAATGTATATTTTTATACATTCTGGTCATACTTTCAGAGGCTCTTTAATAGAACTTCTATAATCTTCCTGTCAAAAAAATCATATTTTGATAGCTTTACCTTTCAATATCCATATCAGCTGGAGCCACACCAAGATGTATGTCATTTAAATGCCCTTTTCCTGGGATTAGGAAATGCAGGGGAGAAAAATGTAGTCTGAAATAGTTAGCAACATGAAGAACCTCTGGGCTTCTTAAACGTGTGAAAAACCACTTCAAAAAAGCACTGGGTTTTTGTAATACCTATAGATGTATGTTACATAAGTCTGAATTAAACACCTAAAATCTCCATAAAGGCAGTACAGGCATGTTTTCACAGCGTGCATATGGTGAGTGGAAGAGCCTCAAGTTCTGGAAGAAGTGTATCTGAAATGCTACATACCAAGGCTACCAGCTATGAGATTCTCTGACTAGGAACACATGTTGGATTAAGACTGTACACAGTCTGCTGCAAGATTCATATGTTTGTAAAAGATTATTTTCTCAGCTATGCAGGATGTACCTAAGAATTCTTGAATAGTACTTGATTATTTGCCAGGAACTGGCACATGTTATGTAATTACATTTTATGTAAGTCCTTCCACATCTGAAACCATTCCAAACTGGATCTTTTTCTGCTTGTGTTATAGTCCTAACCGTGTGTCCAACAGTAAATCTATGTATTCACCAGGTATGCTCGACTTCTCAACAGAATCCACAGCCAAGATTATAATTCCTTGATGGTAACAGAGGACAGTCCTGGGTTCTGGTTTACACTGCTAGAGCTGTTTATTCATCTTTCTTTAAAAGATTCCTTGACACTGGCTTTCAGCAGTGCTTAAACACAGCCACAGGATTTACCCTTTCCAGTAAATATGTAGATTTTAAGTAGACATTGATTTGGAGACAACTTCCTGCTCCCTTGAACCCCTTTTAGTACTTATGAACCTGGTGCTCTTTGCTGTACCATGTTACAGCTTCAACAGGAAGGCTGCATGAAAAGTCTCAGCATAGCCTTTAACTTGGCAGAAAAAAAAAATGTTTTTGATGGGATAAGGTGGAATTCTTTCATTTCTTGCACAAATATAAAATAAATTATGTAGTAAAAGGCTGACCTTCTCCCCCCTCACAGTTTTTCTTATATTTCCTTCCTAGTATTTCCTTATATTTCCTTTCTACAGTACTACTTTCCCTAATTGTAATTTTAAATAAATACAGCCACGTTGCACGTTTACTGCTGAATTCAATATTGTGAGTGTTTTTAAGGTTTTTTCTGAGCATTTTTAGTCCCTGAGAACTGAAATTTCTGCTTTTGTGAATGATGAAGAAGCCTAAATTTTAAACAGATGGCAAGACACTGTTGAGCTGAGATGGTTTTGTCACCACAGCACTTGAAGCCTTGGGGTACTTCACTATCTCAATGTTCAGGCATTTATCTGGGTAGATATATGTTACAGTGTAACCTAGGACAATATAGTTGCTTTGTGGATATAATTTTTGGATTCATTCCTGAATTTAATCAGAGTTGCACTTTATTTGCCCAAGTACTTTTTTCAGATCTCTCCAAGTCACTATGAAATATGAAACACAAAATAAAGACACAAATACTGGGAATGTACACTAAAAATAAGGTGATTAAAATTCATCATAAATGCCAGTGAATAGTTCACTTACGATATTTTAAAATTGTATTTTGACATAACAGTTGTCAAGCCACAGATTCTGCCAGTCACACGTGTCCACTATTATTCTAGACTCGTCTATATCCCTGGGTTTTTCTGTCTTCCTGGATTTCTAGAATACAGAGTATTAAAACAGCAACGTTCAGAAAGTGAGGCATTTTATTAAAGTTTTTTATAAATCCTTTCAGTTCTTGCTTTTTTTGGTTATGTGCACATGACCCATACAATATGATGCAATAAGCCTGATCTTGCATGTTGAGGAAAAATATTGCACACTTCAGAAAGTAATACTTGAGGAATCATCTCTTGAAAGATGCTATTCTCTGGGAAAAAAGGGAAATAACTTTATCCAAAAGTGAAACAGTCATCTGTGCTTATTTTACTAGTCATTATGTTTGGCTTTGGAAAAAAAAAAAAGCAATGTTGCAGCTAACAACAAACATTTTTTTGGTTATGATTTCTAAACATTTGCAGCAGTACATAGTTGCTTTTCTAAATTAACTTTATTACAGGGAAGGGACAAAACTGGAGAACAAGACAATTCACAAGCAAACCTCCAAATGACGTATGACTAAAATATGACATGATCAAGCAACAGCAAATGTCATAGACCTTTAAAGTATTTTAGAGATTACTAAATATGGTCAGCGGCATAAAAAATGAACTGGCTGCATAAACCTATCAGTCATTAATGTAAAACTCCTACTATGTGCCCCAGTTCTAGCTCCAGTCCCACAATCTGTTTGCAACACTTGGATTTAACCGCAGTGATAGCTATAGTCATCTGATCTAACTGACAGTATTAAACACAGACATACTTTTCATATGAGATTAAATACGTAGAGGAAATACACTATGATACAAACCAAAGACCATTAAATTTGATGTATGTGCTTCCTGAAAAAATGCTTTGGTTTATATACAGCTATGGAAATGTGGTATACTGAGAGTGAGAAGACAGGCATTGGTTTTCCAAGTGTTTTGCATAAAACAAATGCTCACTTATACAAACTTCCCTAGGCTACATCATCTCTCCACCACCACCAAGTCTTAAGGGCTGAAGGACAGGAAATTCTATGAGTTTATCTTGCCTCACCTGAAAAAAAACCCTATCCAAAGTCCTGCAGCTTGGACACTTAAGCCAGAAGAGGTTGAAATCATAAAGGTTCAAAATTTTTAATTTCTTCACTGTTTTTGACTAAAGAGAAAATTGAACTTCAAGTATTCAAGAACCTAATAAATCTGGGTTATGACTTTATTATTTCTTTATCTAGGAAGCAATTTTAAATTAAAATAAGATTGAAAAAAAAAAGTTTTAGATGTCCTTATATTCTTTCAAGCTATAACTCCTTGTTCCTAAAATATGTTTTTTCCCTTTTATCTTCCAGCCAAGTGAGTAAAAGAAGATTATTTTTGAAAATGAACAAAAAAAATTATGTTTTTTAATTTTATTTGAGGGATAAAATAATAACAATTTATTTTCCTGTTTAAAGGACAATCAAATAAGGAATTCCAAATCTTCATGTCAACAATAGACTATACAGGGTCTGGACAGCCCAAAACTGTTCATATCAAAGCTTTCAATACAAAACGTTTTTTAAAAAATGTAACAACAAAAAAAAATTCCTAGTACAGGAATTTGTGAATAGGACAAGACCAGTTTTGACAAATACATTATTCATAGCAAACCTTTAATTTAGATCCTGTCTTGAAGTACTACATTAGCTGTCAGTCATTTCTGCAAACATATTGGATGTCACATCAAGGCTTCTGTGTTTATTTGGCTGAATATCTTCTTATTTATTTTGATTGTTTTAATGCCAAGAAGTACAGAAAATGGCATTACCTGGTAATGCAGTCAAATATTCACAATTTCAAATACAGGCAAAAAAATCTTCCTTTTTCATCAGTAGTTTCATGTTTGGACTACAAGACAGACTCCTCTCTCATTTGTCCCACTGTAGATTCTCCTTTCCTAGATAGAAACATTGAAGAAAACATAAGCTCACATTACAATGTGAGTAGGGTCAGAAGTCCCTTTTATTGAAACAGGCTTTCTGAAACACTTGATTGCAGTGTGATACTTACCAAACTATAAGTATCAACAGGGAAGAAATCCTTCATTGCACTTTCTAAAAGCGGTTTGCTTAGGTAAGAGCATTAATGACAGTATCAGCAGCAAAAGTTTCTGGCTCCGTGCTAGGCTGGGTACATGCACAGAAGGAGTAGCTTGCGTGATACTCGTGGGATGCTTACCACAGCTTGAGAGCTCTGGCCCAGACCCAGCTTTATATTTGGATGACACCAGCGCAGTAGTCACCTTGGTCTTGTCATGAGGCAGTGCAAACTCTGTGTCCGTGACACCTGGTGCCTGACGGGGCACATGGTGCTTGCCCACTGCAAGTGCAAAGCAAAGCGTGCTGGCTTAAAACATCTCTGCTGAGCTGGGGAATGGAATCATCCTGCACCAGGTGTGCACCCCCGTGGTTATGGAGATGGCAAAGAGGAGGCTTGTATTAGCAAGTGCAGAATTTGTGGCATAAATATGCGAATCTTCCTTTCTACAAGGAAAAATTAATAGAGATGGTAATGATCATCATCATATTAGTTGTTCATATTGCTTAAAAAAAACTTGAGTGGGATTGTTATTGTATTTTAATTGCTCTTTGCAAGTTTCATTGGTTTTATTGGATATACATAGAAGACAAAGTAGATATACAGTAACTGCTAACATTAAAAACTGAAAATAACGTTATTTTAGCTGCAAACTGGAGTATACTACAGCACGTCAGGAGATTTCTTTGTTAATTATTTCTTGTCTTAGACATGTTCAGACGTCATTCATTGCTTTCTAAATTTGAAATATTATTGCACGCCAGTCCAAGGTTATATAACTCACTAAACATAATTGTTCTGTGTACAATATTAGCTAACAAGCAATTAAAACTACTACCTGCTCCCAGCTGATAATATGCTCAGGAAATTCAGATATTTGGAATTGTCAGTTTAGGTCAAATTCTTAGCGTAGGATGAAACACATAATCACAGGAAGACTATGTGTTGGTGCTTTTATTAAGAGCTCTGAGAATCAGGGGGGATTCACACCCAAATCTTGACTCTGATTTAACATCGAAAAACAACAAGTTTTATACCTTTCCATTATACAGCTACTTATTAATTATTAAGCCCCCATTGTTTTAAAGCATGCAACTGTGGGGACTCTGGTATAACCTTATTTAATTAAAACAATCGTTCTCCCCCTTAATTACCACCCGATTCTGTCATATGATTATGCAGGTGCAATTTCACATGATTCGATAGAAGCTAGAAACTTAACATTTTGTTCCCTCCCAGACCTAACTGACCTAGCTCTGAATTTATTGTACATGCTCCCTTGATTCCAGAATCATTTTAACCCTATGCTAACAAAATTATTTGAGAAAAGGACTTACTTAATTTGAGAAAATGCCTGACTTAAGAAAGAGTAAAAGTAAAGAGAGTAAAATTCCAAAAGAAAGTATTCAGATATAAGTAATTGCATAGCATGTGCTGTCCTTAAAATTGAATAGTTTAGAATAGAAATCTCTTAAAATTTACAATTCCTAAGATAATTTTTCTCAAAATACGGATTTGAAAAAGCATTATATTGATAACATTTTGACAAAGTACTGCAAGCTCAGCTCTAGGACCACATGCCAGGTGGCAAAGGAGTTACATGGTTTGCATCTATCTTTAACTAAATTACTACTTTGAAGTCAATGATTGTATAGCCATTTTGGATACCAGAGGAAGCTTTTTTTACCATCTAGTCATGCTTAATATACACTTACTTTCAAAGTAATGGAAGTCTTTTCATTTAAAAAATTCTGCCTTCAAAGATTTTCTTCCATACATTGGATTGTGTTGTTTTGGGGTTTTTCCTTGTGTTTTAAAACTGTTAGAACTGTTAGAACTCTATTTTTATAAATATTGCATTACAAAGAAAAGCTAATCAATTACCAGCTAGGAGATAAGAAATTAAGTGCCAGAAAAAGAAGGATTTCAAAATGAGGAAAACAAAAGGGGTGGAAAGGAGCCTGGTAACTTAAACCCCTGATGTTCTGTAGACACTGAAAAACCACTGGACCACAAAACTCAGAACTGAGTTATGAAAATTATTACAGTAACATTTTAGAAAAAGATACAGTACTGATTTTAGCCCAGAACACGTAGCTAGAAGAAGTGGAAAATGTCACAACTTTAAGTGATTTGAGAGGCCTTTCAGCTTTGAGATGTTTAATGGGATCACCCATCATTGTAGCAGAACAAGTAGTGCCAGAGAATAATCCACATTAGTGCTCAGAGGTCAACAGACACCAGATCTCCCAGGAGTCCTACAGCTGTGTACAACTACCTGTATGTCTCTCAGTGCCTTTATACCTCAAAGCCAGCACTGGTATGGGCCCTTTGCCATTCTTTCACTAACAAATTTCACCAGGATTTAAAAGCATTTTACATTTATTTGGATTTTGTACCAACGTAAATGGAATTGGACCAATAGGCTAGGAAGTAACGTTGGCATTTTTGCCACAAAATATATGAACATACGTCATAAAGTGTCATTTCTCCAGAAGTCAACCTGGAAAGGGTGGAAACCAATGAGAACATTCAGTTTAAGAACGTGTACTCATCATCTCTTTTTAATTCTTCTAGGACATGCAGAGTTCCATAGTATCCTTTGAAATTGTGCAAGTTAATTTTAGGGGGTATATTATCTGCACCAGAAAAATTTCTTGCAAATGTCATTTCTTGTCCCAAAATATCAGCTTTGCTTTATGTGTTTATCAGTTGTTGTCACCTCAGAAATATTACTTGTACTACAACTGCATGGTTTTTTCACCCTTCTCAGAAAAGAGTTTTGAGGTTTTGAATGCCCTTGTGTCGCATGTGTGAGGACTTAAAGAATGCAGTTCCATGTCTGAAAACATGGTCCCCATAAGGTAGGTCACCACAAAAGGAACTGGAGATAAGCACAGAGGGCAAAACGGGAAGGCATTAATTCCAGGACCAACAAAGGCGAGGGTTTGGAATCAGCACACTGGACAAAACGCCACTGTGCAAACTGTGGAAACTTAAGACTTATCCAGACAAAAAAGTTGCACAATGGAAAACTGGGAAAGGATACACATGCCAGTCCAAGTTTTAGGAATGGCATCTCTTCCCATGGGTACCTGGGATTGGACTGTATAAAGGTGTTACCTCCATAAGAACAACCCCCACCACAAAGACCAGGGTGAAGAAGGACCAGCAGGATGCCACAAGAATCCATACTGTGGTGATATCTTTTGCTTAATCTCTCTCTGTATCTCACTCTGTCCCTCTCTTCCTCCTTTCTCTTCCTATTTCTTTTTATCTGCCTCACATTTACTGTTAAGTAAAATCTGATTGGTTTTGCCATATGGTCTTGTTTGTACCTTAATTTAGGCAGAAGCATTTCTTATAATTAGATCTTAACAACATAATTCTTCTTCACATTATATTTCAGAAGAATGAAAAATCTCTGCCATTTAGGGCAGTATCTTGAATAACTTCATCCCAACAAAACCTGTCATTTTAGAATAGACATAAATACAGTATCAAAGTATTTTTCCTGCTGAATTCGCTTTCTCAATCTTCAGAGACTTTACTCAGAAAAAGCATGCAGTCAGCTGAACTATAAAGTGTTGTGAACCTGGTGGGCAGCTTTTACCCAAGATGTTCTGGTTTTTACAAAAAAAAAAAGTCCTTTTTGTCTGAGACATTTCTTGTTATTTTTTTGCTTTTCTTGGTGGAAATTGCAAAATATGCATTTAGTTCACACTGTGCATACTTCTCTGTAGAAATATGTATGCCCCTGTATGCCTCATTTGGCTTAGAGTTGCGGTAGTCCTATACCCATTCTTTAGGCACTTCTTAGTTCCACTGGGTTGAACTTTCAAGTCTTTTTTTTTTCTTTGATGCACCTACTAGTTGCTAGTGCTTGTTAAAAGTGACTGCAAAAGACGACACTAAAGCCATCATACCACAGAAAGGCTCTAGTATATAACAGAGAATATGTGCTCACATTCTATGTGAGCTACACATCCCCCCTATATCCTAGGTATTCTCAAATAAATGGCTCTACTGCTCTACTTTCTTTTTTGAAACATGACCAACGGCAATGTCACATCCATCTGGCCAAAGTTTTGGGCCATTTTCTGAGGATGCTCATGACTTAATTCTCATCTTATACACTAAACTATACTCCTACTGTCTTAGCTATAACTGAACCATGCTGGCACCTATTCCTCTCCCTTTCAACAATGATCTCCAAAGGAACACCTGTAAAGAGTTGTATCACTGCACTTGTATCTGGTTTTGATCCTCAGCAGAGACCTGCCTTTTCTGCATCCTCTTGGTCCTCGAATTCAGGTGGTTGTGTCTATGTACAGTTCATAAATTATTGTACAGCTTTACTCTGTGAAAGCAACACCATCATCAGCAGATAAGCAGACCCAGCTACTTAGGCCCATGTAAATTGTTTAAGTTCCTTATTTACAGCAGAATATATATTTTTTTGTGAAATCACTAGAATAGTTTGTTATGGGATCTTTGTCCTCTTTTAAATTCACTTCTATTCATACAGTTTGCTGGAGTCCCTCTGATAAGGCTAAACCATAAATACCTGACAGGCAAGAGGTAATTTCTATCAATACAAAATCTGTAAAGGGCAGCTGGAGTTATTTAAGCCAGGAACTGAAGTGGGTTTTAGCTGCCTGAAAAATTATGTATTCTTTGCGAGACTGGTGAATCTTAGCACTGCTTCACTAATAATGTGGATGGTGATACCTCACAACATTATCACTCCACAAAGTAATACATTGTCACTCAAAATTTGTTCTGAATATCAGAAATCTAAGAAGTATAAGATGGCCATATATTTGGGAAAGCATGGTAGCTTTTTTTTTTTTTTTTTTGGAAACTGGCAAGTTCTGGTGGTGCAGTTTATAAGCTCATATTCACCTTGATAAACCCTTACTAATCTAATGAATCATACCTATCACATCAAATTTACTATCAATCTTGAGTTTAGAGCTAATTAAAAAAATATCTGAGGTGATTATAACTTCTAAAGACACAGCTTATTTTCACCAGAAAAAAAAAGTAACTTTAAATTAGTAAAGTACTCTCTTTCAGTAATATGCATCTTCCCTAACCAAGCACATTTTCACCTGGGCTTGGTTTCACATACTACATTTTTAGCCAGGTTGGTAACCTAATTGTATGAGAGAAACACTACTAGGTATTTCACTTGAAAGGGGGAGCTATTAGTTCAATACCAGTCTTCCCCATTGTGTGCTAATATTACCAAGGACAGAAGATTTCCTTTAAAAGTTAAGAGCATACATAGCAAAGAACATAGCAAAAAGGGAGCTATTTCAATGCTTTCAATAATTTATTTGAGGTTTACTAGTATCACAGTACCTGGTTTACTCATTTCCCATAGCAAAGCACATGCCTGGTCCAGTGCTTGCAGGGCCATTTAGATCTTTAGTGCATAGTATACTATGAATATTTTCTAAAGTTAATAAAGCATTCTTTTCCCTCCACACCAGAAAACTATTCTGGTACTAAGAAAAGTGCACCATTCAGCAAATACTTAGAGCTTTCATCTAAATCAGCTGTTAAATTAGCATAGTCTTTAGTTTTCACTCTTTGCTGGCTATTCTAGCCAGGTAGAATAAAGCAACTAACCCGTTATAGTGTTTGGAGAGAATACACAGTAGAAAGCCCAGGGATGGAGCCAGAAGCCAGTTTTGTCTCTAAAGTAGATTCAGAAGCTACCTTATGGATTTTCAGTAAGTGCGACAAAAGAGTTGGAGACTACAGCAGGTTGGATTCTTTTAGCTACAACTAAAAAGGAGATCTGAGTCACTTTGTAGAATTTTGACTTCATGAAACCTGTAGCATGCTGTCAACCTACACAGAAGTCCAGCCTTTCATCTAAGTAAATCTGGCTGCAGGAAATGAGCCAAGTCAAGGTCACAGTGTAGGGGAGAAATCTTGGATTCAAGTTCCATATGGAGCCTCTCTTTGGGAGCAGAAGATTGCTCTTGTGCGGAACCGCGCATTAAAATGGGAGATAAAGTAAGCTGAGGATTGGTCTCAACATCTGTAACTGTGTTACAATTTTAGAATCTTTCACACAGTATCCCCAGCAGCCATCTTATAGCTGCACAACCTTCACTGGCTGGTTTTGAACATCTGACAAATCAACCAAAAGGACCCTTGGTATATGAACATCTCCATGAGCTCCTAGGAAAGGCCCACTGGCATAGGCATGAGTGCTGAAATGTGGCATCCTCTTCACTTTTAGGAATAGGTCATGTCACACAGAATGGAACTGAGGAGTCTGCCAGAGGACAGCGATGGAAATATGCATAAGGTGAAAGTTATATGAAGATCTATTTTTGGCTTCAGAAGAACAAAGGGGAAACTGTGAGTGGGTCTAGGCTGGGAGCAGTTTCTGTGCTGTTCTTCAACAATTTTTCATCTTAATTTCAGAAACTCAGTGCCATGTTTTTCACACCAAAATGATGATCACCAAGTTCTACTACCTTAGTGTCAACAGAGGAGTCCGTGCATTGCCAGGGAAGGAAGGGAATGGAAAGAGTGGGACCACAATGAGAGGCTTGTGGGAACAAGCTTAGGAAAGAGAAGACACCTACTGACATCCCTGCAATTTATGCTTGTACTGGTTACAAAACCTGAGGAGAACAGCAGTCCAGAAAGGGAATTTAGACAGAGATGAGGTAAAGGAAAGGCACTGAACTTTTGGTAGTAGTGGTAAAGCAAGGTGAAACAGAGGAGAGAAAGCTCTCCTGGAACAAAGTAATCTGCACCCAACTAAGTTTCTGAGTCAAACACAGACCAGGATATTTCACCCATGTTTACATTTTGGGATACAGCCTGCTCTCCATGCCTCAAAGCAAGGGGCACAGTGCCACCTGTGTTTATATGTCCCATGCAATATTCTAAAACATGGCCAAGCATTGTCCGGGAGAGAAAAAGCTACACTGGCCACAATTATACCAGGGAGCTTACAGATAATGATACATCAGTGCTCATATTGTGCCACGACACAGTGATTTTATTTATTATGGAAGTAGCTTATGAAACTATCTTAGGCAGTAGGAAGGGTGCTACTATGCCATGCAAGACAGCATTACTGCTATGACAGCACTATGCAACATCTGAATATAATTTTGAAATGCACTTGCAAGTAAACCATAGCTGCAGTACTTGAAGCATATGAAAATTTATGGAATTAAAATCCTATACCCATGTAAAAAGTAATCCCTTACACTGGATGCCAGGTCAGTGGTAAATAGCAGACAACAGAAAAATCTGACTATGTCATACTAGCTTCTTCTGTGTTATAGGAATTCATTACTACATAGTTTTCTGGAAGGGACCCTTGTTAGGCCTAATTTGGGTTGTATTATGAATTATAGAGAGAAAACACATTTCTGTAAATTTCTGGAATTATCCTATGGGGACACAGAAAATTTCTATTGTATAAAAGTGATAAATTCAGGGTTTTCTGTACGTTGCAGAAAATTGTGGAGATTTGTGACATCTTTCTGGAAGGTATGCTGGTGGCATGCTCTTCTGGGAGTGCAGAAGAGCTGTATCATTCAGATTAAGTCACTGAGAATTGACTCTGAATTCTCAAGCAGTTTACTAAACTAGAAGAGATTATAATAAATGGGAAAAGTAAGAAGCCAGCAACAGTCTCACTCTCTCTGAGGGCATCCAAGGCAAGCTCAAGAAGATTTTAATGAGTTTGTTTATGGGAGTGCAGATATTACTTCTGGAATTACAAGAGATGCATCCATAGAAACCAATTTATATTACCATTCCACCAGTGCTGTTTCTAAGTTGAATAAAACAGAACATCACAAGATGGGTGATGAACCCTAAGAAGGGCAGTACTTCTGTCTTACAGCAATTCAAAGCAAAATACACTGCCATTTTTGGGCCCCCAAGGTGACTATTTGAAGATAATCTATTGGGGGGGGGGGGNGGGGGGGGGGGGGGGGCAGGTAAACCCATAGCTCTTCTTAATTCTTGGAGATGTTAATTGTTTATATTTCAGGTAATACCTACAGGTGTGTAACTAATTACCCTGTGAAGAAGAGAACTGCCAGCTATCTGTATGGGCAAGGCTTTACTGATGTCGAGCTAAGGAACCGAGGCCCATAGCTGCCATGGTCAGTTTGTATTTGGGAGAAGACACAGCATCCCAGCAGAATGCTGCGGGATAAGCCAGCAGCCTTCCAGATGCTGGTGCTGATATGCTCAGACACAGAGATCACCTGGTTATTATAGATCATACAAGAGTAAGGTAGAAATTGGAAAACACACTGAATTGTCATCCTGAACAGCTACGTCTCTAACATAAGGGGCAGCTATACTTTTCCCAGTCCTAAAAACTTTCAGTGAAAGAAACATGCTGCAGTCTGTGGGCAGTCTCTTCCAGTGTTTTGTTAGTTTTACTGATAGCCAACCTGTATATTTCTACTTGAAATTTTCTAAAGCTTGTTTGGTTGTAATAAGATTCATCAATCTCTGACTGCTTATAGTAGTGCACCCAGATGGAGACCTTGAGGTAACACAGCAGATCCTTGAAGGATGAGGGAGAGGTTGACACTGCATTAAACCCCAGTTATTCCTTGGATCCTGGAAGGATTTTATGAATTGAGTCAAATGCTACAAATTGTTCACAACTGGTAACTCAATTAGCTCTTTCTTCTTTTTTAAATGCCTTGTGTTTAATAGGTTTTCAGAAAAAAAAAATGCAACTGATTTCAGTATTGCCAATGGGGTTCCTACTCTAAGTATAAAAGTCAGAGCTTCCTGTTTCTAAATGGACCTTGAAATTCTAGAATTTTTTTTATAAACTGCTACATTAAGTACATTTTATTGCATATGGAAATGATAGTGCTGCTCTAAGATATGTTGATGCTGTCTATGGCGCCTACCACCATAGCTGCCTTCAGACTATATTCAAATTCATGCCAAAAACCCTTAGGAAGTAAATAAAACTTCTTCCACTTGCACTATTTACCAACTTGTCTGAAATAAATCTGAATAGAACTTATATGGACTAACAAATGGAAGAAAATTAACATAAATCTTAAATGAACCAATCCATCTATAAAGGAATCTGAGATTTTTAATCGCATACAGAGATGTGCATGCAAGAATCAGTTTTAACTGCAGATCTAGATCAAATTTGTCAAATATGAATGGCTCAGATTTGACTCAAGTATACATATTGGAGCAAATAAACAGATAAATAAAGAAAAAAAAGTTCTGTATCAGAACTATTGAGTATATTCAATACCTATGAGTATTGAGAGGTAAACAGAAGACATTTTATGCTATATTTATGTTTTAGTAATACCGTATTTGTGCTGCTAATTTCATTGCTTTATTATCATCAGACAAGGTTTAAATGAGACTTTCTCACAGAAAAAATTATAAACCCTATCCCAAACTAAGTCCATTTAAACAACTTTGAATTGGAGTACTTCATGGATTCTTTCATATTTATTGCAGAGTTGCATCTGTTTTCATCAGGTGAACGTTTCTAGCAGGATTACTGATGTGATAATCTGGGCAGTTGGTCTTAAGACCATTGTTTTATACCACAAAAAAACATGGACAAAACTATAGCAATGACATTTTGTGTTACAGGCTTTATGTACAGTGAAGACTTGGAGGTCTGTCTGTGTAAGGGCCAAAGAAGTTGGGGTTTTAAGTACTCTCAGTACAACTAAAAGGAAGGAAATAACAGAATAAAAATCCTAGCAGAAAAAAAATCTCAAAACCTAGCCAGCAACCTGGGAACAACATTTCATTCCAGTAGTTATCCAGAAATCTGATTTCCTTTGCTTTGTGTCAGGCTCTTAGCATTATTGTTGCAGTTAAGGGAACTTTATGAGAATGATTAAAATAAAACTTCTTGGAGCAGAGGTGCCACAAGAGACTGCAGCATCACTCGAGAAGTCATTTATCTACTGTGAAAACACAGGTCTCTTGCTTTATTAAACATCTCTGTACAACTCCCCTTGATGTCTGCAGCCAGATATTCACCTGGCACAGTTCCAGTGAAATCAATGGACCCATATTGACTTATACAAGCTGAAAATCTGAACCCCTGAGTTTATTAAAACATCACTAAAAGGGCTTATTAATTGTAGGATGGCATCACAATATGATAATAATGCTCAGAAACCTCTCCAGAGTGGAACAGAAATTTATTATGTCTTTCTGCAGAGTATTTGTTTTATGTGTTCTACCTCTTTTTCAGTTGTGAGGGAGTTTTTGGTTTATTTTTGAAATACAGATGGTAATCTTGTTACCATCTCTGGTTTACCCTGCAAAAACATCATGACATGGTTGTAGTATATATTTCCTGAAATCCTGATTGTCACTTGGTCTCACGCATACAATGATCCTCTTAAAGTATAGTATACATTCTCCATTTGATGTCATCCTACAGAGGATGTGGCCTTCCTGTCCTGCAGCACAGTCAGTCTCAACCTCTGCCCCTCAGAGGGACCTGCTGCCTGTGCTGCTGGCCAGCCCTGATGCAGCGCAGCTGGGACAAAAGCTAAGCTGGGATCAGGCTACTGGGACAAAAAGCTGTGCAGGAGAGACCTAAAAAACTTTGTCAAGGCCTCCCCCAGCTTTACTCATGCATTTAAGCTGGACCTGTTTTCCTTGGTTCTGGCCTGAGCCATGATGGAGGGGTGCCTGTGCCTGGCCAACACCCTGACCTCCCGACTTGCCCTCAGACCTTTCAGGAATGTTACAGTCACCAGCTACCATCACCAGACCTGCCTTGTTCTCCTTGCTTGGGCACAGTTAGACTGATCCTTTCTTATGAGAATGTTGGCCTACCGCCTTGCCATTACCTCAGCTCCTGATTGCCTTCCCTGTGGATTAGCCTGTTCTTGTTGCTTCCTGAGAAGATGAACCCTTAAATACTGTGCAGATACTGCTACTGCAGCAGGCATAAATAAAAGAGATATGCTGTTGCTTTTCCAAAACTAAGATAAACAAATGTCCCTTACAGGATCATTCTTATTTATTATTGTATTTAGCAGGAATAGTAAAAATTGAGCCTCTTTTTTTGTTTGTTTTGCTGTCCACAAATTTTCTGTATACTAAGAGTTCATAATCTCCCACACCAAATGGCAGAGAGAAAATTACATTCAAAGCGCCATAGTCCAAGCAAATAATTTCTCTGCTTTTGCTTGCTTTTAATAATGTAAGTGGGTAGTGGCGTTTCTCACACTGCAGATATGTCAACTGTCCTGCGTGAGACACACTCAAGGGTTTACCCCAGCCTATTGCTGTCCTGAGGAGTCCCTGTAGCTCCTGCAGCTGTGACACAGTGCCCCGCTCTCCTTTCCCCACCATGTGTGAAGAAACAGAGAGCAAAGGAGACCAGGTCCTGTGCTGTAGGAAAGGCTGGGCCTCTTCATGAAGCATCCCACGCAGACGTCCCAACAGAAGAATTGTTTAGCCCCCTGCAGCGTCAATGCCATGTTTCCTGTCCTGTCACAAGCTCAGCAAGGGGCAATGAGATGAGGTCAGGCAGAGGGACAGGGGTACATCCCCCACAGGATCCACCTTGCTGAGTCTCATGGGCTAGGTTAGAGGAAAAGCAGAGGTCTGAATCAAACCATCCTTAACTGGCTTATCTCCTAAATCTCTGTTTCGTGGCGAATCTGGGTCAGGAGAGGTAAAATGAAAAAAAAAACCCAAAGGTAATAAACTTAATACATCCCTGCCTGCATAATTTAATGCAAAAAGAGAAAAAAAAAGCCCAAAGCTTACTTATAGGACTGTATGTAGTCAATAACAATGTAAAGTCAAAATATCTTCAACAGACAACTCAGTAGAATTAAACTGTGCAATGAGCAAGTTTTCTTTTCACAGAGGAATTTTACAGTGCTGCACACTCACCCTAGCAGCAACACTAAATGTTAATAACATGAAGAAATTAGGTACAAGTCTGATATTTTGATGTAAAGTTCCTCAGCATGAGTAACTTTCTAAAATGGCAGCAGGCGTGACACATATTCATCCTAATGCAGCTGCTGACATGAAATGGTGCTTTGAAGTGTTTTGGGGAGCCAGGATAGCAGCAGTGTTTCCACCAAAAGCACCCAGGCCCCATGACATGCCAACCCTAGAGCACTGCAGTTCAGCAGCTCATTAAGCATTTCAATCATGTCTTGCAGTTCTCTGAATTGCAGTCTTTCCAGTGCATCAATTTTTTTTTCTCTAATTATATTGATTTTAGCAAATTGCAGTGTCCTTCTGTTGATTTTCAACTATGTATAGCAAAAACTTGCAATGTGAGAGAAAAAACACTCATTGTGCTCTAACAAGTTATTCTATGCCATTAGACCTTTCACAGAACAAAACAGAGACATCAGAATTAGGAACATATGAAAATATTGCAGTTACTACAAAAATAAACAGAAGCTAAGTTTTTAAATTAATATAGACCTTACATCCATCACCCAGGAAAAAAAAGACCAGTCAATTGTCAGGAGCACCAGCTCTATAATTACACACCCGTTTAACTTCAGTGTGTGGAGGATTTAATTGCCTGTGCCCAGCTCTATCTTTGGGTCATCACAATGGACTGACCGTATGCCAGCACCTGCCATCTGCAGGCTGTCCTCCCACACCAGAGACCTGAATTCTAGCCCACACTCCAGACTAAATCATGTTTTTATAAGGCAGAGAATTCCTAAAATCTGCTCAATTAATTAGGGGCTGCCATACAACCTTTAGAAAACCAGCAACACAAGCCCTATCTTGTTGCTTCCCCATGAAGATAACCTATGATTCCCCTCTACACTTTCATTTTACAAAACAGTTCAGTTATTGTACTGTTGAATTATGCTAGAAGTAGGACTTCTGCATTGGTGGAAGTGCTCTGAAGTCAATGCAGCTGAACAGTATAGCTCCAGTCATCTCATTCGGGGTAGGAAGAAAAAGTACTTTGGTGTTTAGGAAGTATGTAGCTGTTCCTGTTTCTTTAACCTTTTTACTCATTTTAGTGAATGATTTGCTAATACAAATATGTAAGCACAGGGGGCCAATCACCAAGCCTGGAGTGAGTGTTTTACCAAGCTAGATAGTACCAAAAGTATTTTAAAGAACAGTGGAACCTGGGCCATTCATTCAAGAATTTATGCAGTACATACAACCACCTGCTGCATTTCTGGATGTAGGGCGCATGTGGTGAGAGATAACTGGCTCATCAATACAGGTAAATACCTTATCTTTAGAGAAGGGTATAACACAAATATGCATCTTTTTGCAGTGTTCACTTCTGGTTAACTCTGAGATACTCCTTGTTCGCTGATTTTAGTTTAGGCCTTATCGGAGCAAATCAGTCCTTTATTGGATTTAGTTCATATATTTTACAGATGGTTTAGAATTATTTTTGCATCAATGAGTCATGACATTATATATTGAAGNTATATATATATATATAAAAGAAGTGTTGATTCTTCTGTTCTTTGTTTTGGGAAAATGAATACATGTTCACATAGCCGGGGTAATCTAGCCTCTAGCAGGCAATTTACTCCTACCTTTTCTGAGCTTTTTATTAAGTATAAAAAACCAAAAGGATACAGTCTATATTTAGTTATATTTAGCTGCTATCCTATGTGCATTTAGTCCTCATACCAGTAATTTTAGGTGTATAGAAAGGGCAGCTTGAAATTATATATTTAGGAGCATTCCACATGACTTGCACTTATCTGTGTTTTCTGTAAATCAGGAGACACTTTGGTAGGATCCATTACAGGGACTTACCAGCTTAGTAAAAATGTGTAGCTTCAGAACTCAATTTAAAATCTGTTCAGGTACTTGTTAACCTCACTAAAAATCAATGGACAAAATCTCATACATCTCATATATATCAGCAGAATGCCACTTAAATCAAAGAGTTGCCTTAGGTGAGGAAGGCATTTGTCCAGTGGGGATGTTCATTCAAGTAATCCTGCAGGCTTACATCTATCCTTGTTATCAGACACTCAGCAATGTCAAGTTAATTAATTTATTTCCTTTCAAGTGTTTTTTCCCCCATCAGTGCAAGAATTCCATGAAATGAGCAAGAAAAAAACTACTGCAAGTCATCAACACATAAAAATAGGAGAAGTGTCTTACCTTCTTTTGCAGCCTGTAGTCTGCTGCCAAAGAGGCTGAGAAAACAATACCAGTTCATATTTCGGGTATACCATGTGGCAGCCCTCAACTACAGTTCTTATTGAAGCTTTAGCATGTCAGGCACAGCAGCATTCAGTGATGGTGTGACTTCATTAAGGAACAACAGTCCAGTGTTAGTCTCCATTTTCCATTAGACCTTCACACTGGCTGTGTAAGATTGTTAAAAGATGAGCAGGTCTTGCTGATAATTCCTTGGCCCTCCAGTCAACAAGTCATCTTATAGATGAAAGTCATATTAGGTGAGATATTGCCGTCGGAGCACTGTTGTGGTAGCGATTGGCATCTGTTTTTCTTCAACCTTCAGCAACTCCACAACACAAAGGTCCTCTGAGAGACTGGGCAAGGAATACACCTGCCTAATTTCCTCCATCTGCAAGACATCTATACAGAAAGCCCAACCTTTTGGGTCCTTGAAACACCTTCTTCTGAATCTCTGCCAAGGATGCATGGAGTCTTTGGGCCAGTCACAATGGGGGGCTTTTGCCAGTGAGGGTCACTTCAGCCTCCAAATACAATTAGCTGTTGGGACACTCCTGTCATTCCAGAAATACAAATAGGTTCTGCTTCTCTGTAGCTTGGTGATATTAGGATACACTGTGCACCTGTGTCCACTAGACCCTTATACTCCTGTTGGCCTAATGTGATGTACCAGGCTATCGAAATCACACAGTCCAGTAAACCCCGTTGTCCCCTTGCTCCACCTGGCTGAAGGCAGGGCCTCTGTAGTCCTGATCATCATATTGGTTACTCACTTTTTGTATGTACAAAACAGAATTCTCCTTATGAAGATCAGAAGTAAGATCAGCTCTTCTACTCAGTTTGGGAAACAGCCTGCTTGAAACTGGAGCAGCAGTTTTCCTGAAGAACTCCAGTGTTTTGTGGTTGTTTTTCCTGCAAAACAGACACCTGTGAGGGTGTCAAGGTAGATTTTCCTCCCTACTTTCTCATGTCCTCTCTGTGGTCACTCAAGTAAAGCCACAGGATAGTCTGTGGTGTGTAATCGCTATATCCTCTCTCAATCAGTGAAGCTCTAACTCCTGATAGCTGAGATACTGGTCCATATAGGTGTGGACTAGAACATATCCTGTCTGAATTGCTGGAATTCTTGGAACACTTTCTCCACAGCTGAAACACAGCCCCACTGGGAGAAGAGAGAATTTCTTCATGTTGCTGGAATTGGACAGCCCATTCATCCACTGTTGGTCTCTCTGCATCTTTCGAGGTCATTAATGTCTATGAGTTGGTGTATGACAGCGGCGAGCTCCATACAAACTTCAGCCACCTGAGTGACATACACTTGATTTCATCTGGATGTTTAAGTAATTTCTCATTGCTCATCATAAATCACCTCCAGCATGGCTAATTCCCTCGGGCTCAAGATACCTTTCTCAATGGTGCTCCATTTGCTTGAATGACATCTTTCTTAAAGCGAGACCTTCCCTTACTGCCTAATAGAAGTCATATCCAGAGGCTGTCTTGTGCCCTTTTGACAATCCCTTTGTCAAATCCTCTAGGAAGCGATCCTATCTGGTTGTTTTTTCTACCCTCTAATCGCAGGCCACTGGTCCTGTTATCCTAGCATTGGAGCAATCAGGTGACAATAAGCTGGTTGGGATGAAGATGAGGTCTTTTCGCATAGCTCATAGCTCTCTCAGGGAAAGGGATCAGATGGTTACTGCCTTGTTTATGAGTTCTTTCACTTCCTTCTCCTGTTCTCATGATGACACTTGGAGAATCCTGCCTTATCTTATCCTTTCTCCTTCCCTTTCTTGTAGGAGTTTCTTCCTGTATTAAACAAGGTCTCTTTTGCATCCAGTATTTCTCCCCACGTTGGGGCAACTGTTACCAGCATGGGTTGGTACCCTGATTCAGCTTCATACTTGCCAGGGCTGGAGGAGTTGCAGTGCCTGTCACAGGGTGTTGACTAGCCCCAGTGCCGACGGTGGTTGCTGCAGTGTCTGTCATGTCATCACATCCAGAGAACTCCTTTTCCCCCTAAAGAGTGTTGAGCAGGGCTGGATCTTCATGGGCCAGGCCCCAGCATGTGACAGTGATTTGTTTCTCTCTGGAATTGTCAGGATCACAGCATATTTTTTCCAAATATTTTACCAGGTTTTCTGGATTCTGCACTTTTTTAGGGGCGAAGTTCCAAAACACTGGAGGTGTCCACTCACCTAGATTCTTGCCCGTACTATCCCACACATCCTGTCACTCATAACTATCCAGCCTTGGGATAGATCTCTGGGTGGTATTCTCAAATATTTGTTTAACCTTAAACAAGACCTGAAATTCATTCAGGAGACAGCAGTAGGAACACATTTGTTTGAACATCTCAAGGATTCAAAATTCTCAAGAGCTTTTGTAACTAGCCTGGAGGAGAAGGGGAATGTGAAGTAGTGGGGGAGTGTTCCCTCTTGTCTCTCCCACAGATCAGCTCTCTGAGGAGAAAAGGTGGAGCGTAATTGTTAATAGTTTCTGAGAGACAGTTCCCAAAGTACAGAGATGACAGTAATGCTGAGTACAAATACCAGATTAGTCTTGCAACCTCTAATTTTATGATATCATAAGCCAGTGTTACACAGTACAGCAAAATGATAACCTTAATCCAGCCCCCAGGGATGATAAACAGCACAACAGGGAACGCATACAGCAAGTAAGGTCTTACATAACATAACCCTGACAACAAGCACAAATTCTCTGAGAGCAGATAAATCAACAGTGTGATCAGCAACTATTAAACTAATACAATGAACTTGTAAAACAAATTTTTTTAGCACATCTCTGGTCAGATCTGTTATCTCAGCCCTTTGAACCTGATGTTGGATACCAGAAAGGACTGTTGTGGTTTAACCCCAGCCAGCAGCCAAACACCATACAGCCATTTTCTCATTTTCCTCTAGTGGGATAGGGGTGAGAGGGAGAGAAGAGGGAAAGAGGTAAATCTTGTGGGTTGAGTTAAGGACAGGCACTGTAAAGGTAAAGAAAAATAATATTAATGATAAGAGAATATATAAAGCAAGTGGTGCACAATGCAGTTGCTCACCATGCACTGACTGATGCCCAGCCCATCCCTGAGCTGGGGGCTGCCCCACCTTGTGGACCAATTGCCCTTAGTTTTATTGCTCAGTAGAGTGCTGACTATGGTATGGATTATACCTTGTGTCTGTTGAGGTCAGCTGTCCTGGACGTGTACCTTCCCAGCTCCTTGTGCACTCTGTGCCTCCTCACTGGCAGGGCATCATGAAAAGCTGAAAAATCTTGGGATCAGAGTAAGCCCTGCTCAGTAATAGCTAAAACATCAGTGTGTTATCAATGTTATTGTCATCCTAAATCCAAAACACACCACTGCATCAGCCACTAGGAACAAAAATAACTATCCCAGCCAAAACTAGTTCTTTCTCTCCCTCTTCATTTCCGTGCTGACAACTCTGACTCAGTGAGACTATCTAGTATCTCTAAAGTTTTAGACTGAGGTAAACTTGGTTCCCATAAAGGACTTCAGAGGCCAAGGAGTTGAGCACCTAGGGAGATGCTGTGGTGAAAAGAAGTAAAGAAAGGCCAGCAGTAGAGGAGTGGAGGGAAGTAATCACAAAAATTAACTTCAACCCTGGGGATACCTGACCTGCTTCTCTAAGCTTCTTTATAAAGAACAGAGGATAATTATGGAACAGACAAGTCAAAGCAGAAACCTAATTTTAGGCTGTCTGAAACTGCACCCCCAGGGGAACTTCACTCACCATCACAGAGCTCCAGTGTCCACATTTTAAAAAGAGATCTTATAAAAGTAGTCTGTGAGCAGAGGGGAAACAGAAATCATTTAAGAACTGGAGAAAATGTCTTTTTTCTAGCTTGGTCTGTTTATCTTATCAGGAAAGAAGACTGGGATGTGACTAGATTAAGGTGCTTTCATGAGTAAAATGCTTTCATGAGTAAAAAATACTCATGTACAAAAGGGGACTTTATTCAAGCAGAGGAATACCTAACTAGAACCAATTGTCTGGAGGCAGAAGCCAGAAAATTTAAATTAGAAAATAAGCATACATTTTTAACAGTGAGAGTGAATATGTACTGGAACATACTACAGAGGAAAATTATAGATTCTCACTATATTCAGGTTTTCAAGTCAAGACTAGGCTGAAAGATAAGTTTCAGTGAAACTAAGGGTCTCAATGGAGCATCACTGTCTGATACTTAATGGCCCATGATATTCAGGAAATTAGATAGTCTCTCTCAACCTTAAACACCATGAAGCTTAATTTTAGGAGTCCATACCAGTCACCAGGGATATAGGCTTTGTATAAAAAAATACTCCCCAGATTCAACTCAACAGTTTGATAACTTCTGGTGTCTTTCAACACCAACCAATCTCTGAAAGATTTCTGGCCATAACATCACTTCTGCTGAGAACTGAAGAGTTAAATATAAGGTGAATACATCTGTTGCAATAACTGTATTAATGATGGGACTGTTTTCTATTCTTTTATAATAGTTCTTAAAAAAAATAAGATGGCTGTAAATTTATGGCATAAATTACCATATTTATGATAATATATATGATATTTAAGAGCTGTAATTTGCCTAGAAATCAAGCTACAGGGAGGGAAACAGAGTATGAGTATGTTGCTGTGATTTGCAAATATTCCTTAATTGAACATCACTCTAATGCTGTGAAGTGAGTAAATATTATTACTGAGATTTTTACAATACTTTTCATGTCTAGGAAAACTGGTTTGTTCCAAGTTGTGTGTGTGTGTATATATACATATATACATATATGTGTATGATTTTTTTTTTAAAGACAATGAGGAAAAGAGTATCAAAACCCATTTAGGAAGTCCTGACCCTCTTGATATTATTTGCAGATTTGAGGGAAATAAACTTTTAACCAGCTTCATATCTCAGCTTAAAACTAAATCCTCCCTAAACACAGTGAAATGTTTTTCATTCATTTGGTAACTGATCTGAAAACCTGTGCTTAAAGAAGTAAAATGATCACTTCAAATATATTTTTCTCCTTTTTCTGCACTATGTCCTGTTTGACAATCACATTGAATTACCAGATTAAAAAAAATTCTTTCCTCTCTGCTCACTTTATAGTATTTTTAATATATTTCCCATGAGGGTAAAGTGAACTAAATTCTGCTTACAGAAACATTTGAAAATCCATAAGAAAAATGTCCAGGAAGAATGATATTGGGCCTTTACTCCCAGTAATACAGTTTATTTCAGATGTTACCTTCAGCTAAGTAATCTGATGCTTAGATTTTCCTTGTATTTAAGAAAAGAAGCTCAACATTAAGACAAACCTCATGAATTAAGAATGTTTAATGTTAAATGTGAAGTATCCAAATGGTCTGGGGCAAAAAATTTAAATTCTACAACTTGTAACACTGTTCAGTGGAAACTCATATGGGGATGAGGGAGTTCTCCCAAATAAATTGACCTACTCTATCAGTTTTGAAGCTGTTTTAATGGATTTCCAATGCAGTAATTTTGACTAGGTTTGACTTGAGCTACTGGGGGAAGACAAAAAACACTGAATGTAGAACTGAGTTTTAATGTCAACTTTTTCTACCAGGTGGTTGCACTCTTGCTGCCCCCACACACTCTTACACTGCCCACACGTCATCATGGCTTTTCTCTACCTTCACATCCAAGAGGAGAAATGGGCAGGAAGCCATCACAAAACCATGATCTCAACCTCTTCCCTACTCTGGCCCTCAATTTCGCACAATTCCCCCCCATAGCCAGGATCTCACCTTCCCCTCAGAGTAACAACTGCAGTAGCTGAGAGGTTTCATTACTTGAGTAGACAGGCCACAAAGCTTTCCTCCCTCTAGACCCCATGTCTCCAAGCAGGAATTATTACTTCATCATTTTTGACTTCCTCTGTGCCTTTTCACTCAATAGCTATACAGATTTACCAGGGCTCAGCAGTCTGCAGCAGTTTTCAGTTCAGCCACTTGCAATCCATTTGAAGTTTCTCTTTCCGAGGAAATGGCGTTATGCAGAAAAGTGACATAGGTCACCTGGAAAGGATTGACCTTGCCTTGATTTCCTGGCAAGGTAATTGCAGTATATATTTGCATATTTGTGGTACTTTCCTTTTATGTAACAGTACCTTTTTTGCTGGACCATCTACTTCCAGTGCTGGGTAATACATTTATCAGCTATCTGGATGAGGCGATCGAAGGCACCCTCAGTCACTTTGCAGATAAGACCTAGTTGGGAGAGAGGTTTGATCTGCTGAGGGGTAGGAAGGGATATGGACAGGCTGGATCCATGGGCCAAGGTCAATTGTCTGAGGTTCAATAAGGTCAAGTGGTGTGACTCTTGGGTCACAGCAACCACATGCAGAGCTACAGGGTGGGGGCAGAGTGGCTGGAAAGCGGCCTGGTAGAAAAGGAGCTGGGGGTGCTGTGTACAGCAGCCAAACATGATCCAGTGTGTGCCCAGGTGGCCAAGGAGGCCACTGACATCCTGACCTGTATCAGCAATAGTGTGGCCAGCAGGACAATGAAGTGATTGGCCCCTGTACTCAGCATGGTGAGGCTGCACCTCAAACCCGGTGTCGAGTTCTGGGCCCCTCATGACAAGAAAGCCATAGAGGTGCTGCAGCATATCCAAAGAAGGGCAATGTGAACTCTGCACAGGACAGCTTCTGGTCACCACATCACCCACCAGTCCTTCTCTGTTCAAAAAAAGCAGGTTCAGAGGGGCACTTTCCCTTAGCTCCCTCACCAGCTGTGTCAGGAATTTGTCTTCCATATATTCCAGAAACCTTCTGGACTTCTTTTCTCTCTGCTGTGCTGTATTTCCAGAAGGTATCTGATAAGTTGAAGTCCTCCTTTTGAACAAGCACCAGCGATTGTGAGACTTCTCCCAGCTGCAGAAAGAACATTATATACTATTTTTCTGCCAATATTTTAGAATATTTGGTCAGTTGCTTAAGCAAAAACAAAATACTTTAAAATGTCTCTATTAATGCAAACACACATAGAGGAAATTACACATCCATAGTGTCAAACATCTTCACATTTCTCTATTATGAGTCATACTAAAGTACTGTCCTCAAACCATGTTTTCCTAAAACAAACTTCGGTTTTGGCTTTGTGAGCTGGAGAGCAGACTTACTGATTTTTAGCAACATGTTAGGTTATAGGTCATTTAAACAAATTGCTTTTGACTTTTGAAATGTGCAGACTGCCTTTACTGAAGGACCTGTTGGCATGAGAAGGCATTTTTGAGATGCATTAGACATGCTAGTTACACAAAAGAGCATGATGTAATTGTTACATTGGTACATGAAGGCAAAGAGGTGAATACAAATATCATTCTCCAGAATGATCAGTTAGGATTTTGCATACAAAATTTGACCCAGAACATAAAGATCAACTCATTTTCCATTTCAAAATAGCAAGCTTTATTAATATATCATCAACAATCCAAGTATATTATAACTATCACCCTTAAAAATAATATGAACTTTTCAAGTGAATATTACAGGATGGGTTAGATACTCTAAAATTTTAAAATTCCTTTTCCTTCCACTGTCAAATGGTCTTCTCAAATGAAAAAATTAGCACATGCAATTTCATCCTGGAGCAATCTGTGGTAGATCTGATGATACATTAACTTTTTGTCAAAATCTTTTGGAGAGCATCATTTTCATGAAACCATCAAGGGAGCCTTGCTGCTTCAGGCACAGTCATGAGACAGTTGTGTTGGAAACACAGCTTTGGACTATGCCATTTGGTGGGACAGTGACCAAGCCACAGTGCAGTTCAAGGAGATCCACGAAGCAGAAGAGGAAGGTCACTGAAACAGCTTTTCTCCAGTTAACCATAACCGTGTTTTCACTTACCATTCCAGTCAACTTGTGTTCATGCTACCCAAGACACAGTGCCTGAAATACAAGTTTCAGTGCTATGAGTTGGTAGACCTTAGTAGCAGAACTAATAACAAACTAGATGCCTCTTCATCACAGACCAGCTCTCTATGCTAAGAACAATGAGGTGTTTCTTCATTCATGCCCATTCATGCCCATGCTGCATTTCACTTTATCAAATTATCTTGATCAGCACTTCTGTTTCTGCACAAACTGCTCCAATTTGAGCATATTTGCCCTTGTATCCGAATGTCATCAAGGATATACTCCAGGAATAAGTTAGTATGGCTGTTGGTCCTTCACATCCTCCTTCTATGTTCCCTTCTGGGTATTGCCTTGAAGAAATCAGGCAACTACTCATTGAGGAATACATCTGAAGCTTCCTTAACACTACAAAAGGTGAGGTTATACAACAATGAAGAGAAACAGATGTTATTTGTTTATGAAAACAAGTTTCCAGATGGTTCAAGATCACCACATTGTGCAAAGCTTAAACAACTGCTTGCTTTTATTGTAATTACACCCTCCAGTTCCCTTCTGCCATTACCCTCTTCCTTACTTCAGTTTGTGTTCCAGGGTTTTATGTTATTTGAGACATGAAATTTTTCTGCTATTAAAGTTTCTAGAAACATCTGGAGAAAAAATGGTAAAACAAAAATTGTACTAATGAAGCATAATAAAACCATCCCCATTACCAGAAATACAGAAGCCAAACCAACCAAGTAGTATAACACCTATTAGTTTTGAAATTGCTTAGGAATGAAGTAGCTATGCTTTTAACAAAAATATGTACTTTCTCATAAATGTCTTACCTCAATAGCGGAAAAATGTCAATTTAATGTATTGGTCACAGCCTGTTGTTCACACAGCATGTTTCCACACAGCAACAGCTTCTAAGTCCCCAGAAGGAATTTTCTTCTGCCTCCATCTGATAATGAAACACTCTACAAGCAACACATTATTCTCCCTCACAGAACCTTACCTACGACCTCAGCAAAATAACAAGCACTCAGCCCTGAGATGTTTGCCAAGATTAGTTGTGCAGTGTTATACTCTAGCACCTGTTACAGCACAAGTCCCTGACAGACATTTGGCACTGTAGTGTAAAGAAGACCTGCATGTAGTTAGTGCCCATGGAAGATATAAAGCCTCAGCACCCTGGTAAGTGCAGATCCAAAAGAAAACTCAGTGCAGTAGTTTTCCCGTCAGACATAAAACATAACTCATAACTCAATCAGGTTCCCACTGTCCTAAGAGCCCGAACTTAGGCAGGTACCTCTGTGACTCTTGTTGCATGGAATGTTAGGAACCCCTTAGAAGACCTGATTTCATCAACAGTGACTGCATGGGTTGATTAAATGAAGGACTGACCAGACAGATGGTGCTGCACTTGATTGCCCCGACCATCTCTGATAAGGTAGCCATTTTCCACAGGATATGCAAGACTTCATAATGCCTATACATGTATGTGATCATGGATGCAATACAAATTCAAGACCGAATGTAACATGAATTCATGCTCAAAATGTTCTATTGATCCCCCTGATCCTATCCATTGTGCTATTACATCTATAGGCTGCTCTTCAGAGTAGTGCCACTGAAGCATGTGTTGGTGCATTTGGATGCTATTAACTATGTCAATTGAAAATTCCTTTTGGTATTCCTATGCCTTGGTGAGGTATACACTGTAAAAGCATGCAACAGGGAGTATTGCCAACCCTGTTAATATTTGTACCTAGGTAAAAATTATCCCAAGGCTGTTATTTTCCATGCTGAAATTTTTAACCTATAATTCAAGATATGATACAGATACAGTTATTGCTTATTCTCCTACTATAGTTTTAAGTGGTGAAATAAAAGGTTATCATTCAGATGAGCTACTTCTCTGAAACTGTGAGACAGCAACCAATTATAGATGCTTCAGACAGATGGGATTCAGCCTCTACTATAGAGGATCCCAGTTATGTCACATACACACTGCCACAAGGAACAAATAAAGAACTGGAAAGAATAAGGATTTTGCTTAAGAGATGCATTTGTGTAAGTCATTCTGGGCTTATACCTGAGTAATGGTGGCCTGGTTTTCTAAAACAAGTACATGCCTGCTCATTAGTGGCATTGGAGCACCCCTCAGTGGGAGCAAAATGTTAACTTAGCCCCATGTAACTGGATAGCCTAGAGATATGAAGTGTGAGAAACAGTGACTGTGCTTTCCAGGCAACACATGACCAATTCAACATATTCATCATTCAGGTCATTGTGAACAGAAATGTGAGAGATTATTAGTAGTACATCTTTAGCTCTGAAGGGTACTACTTCATACGAAGATTTTACATTTCTTTTCACCCATTAATCATAGTTTTTCCTGGGGTTTTAAAAAGAAGCATAAATGAACATGTAAGATTTACTTCAGACCTTGTCAAACCAGAGACTAAAATGGGACTCACCTGTCACCTGGAGATTCTAAGAATTTCTTCATTTCCTTCCTCTGTGTCCTACTTTGGCCTTTTGGAAAATATACTTGTTAAGTAGTGGCCTCCTTTTTGATATGTGGGCTTTGTATTTCTACAGAACATTTTGTATATAAGTATTTGAGGTAGCTGAATCACTCCCAGCCTACACTGTACATTTTCAAAGGGACTATAACCACAGAGAAAGAAAATTACAACTTTAGCTTTATTGGAAGAGATGTACCTGGCTCAAGTTAGTTAGCCAATTGAATAAATGAATGAGTGTACAAATAACTAGAAGTGACATTTCAGTTACTTTTGCTAGCCTGAAAGCCATTAATCTTGTAATTAAAGGATCTGAGATTTGAAATCTTATTACAGTATTTCTGTCAATGAAATATTTCCACAATAGCTCTGGGTCTGGAACTGAGACTGCTAAAAACCATCTTCATCATTTTCTCTCCAGCCAAAGATTCAAGCTGGGACCAGCGTACCCCCAAGCACTCATCACAAGTAATTACCCTGCAGGGGGAACACAGCCAGAGAAATGTTACAGCATTACTATTATTACTCTTTTTTTTAGATTAAGTAATAAATATTTAAGAAGTTAAAACTAGCCCACCTGAAATGACAAATGAGCATATGCCAAATCCCCACCTACTCAATGGTGGACCTTAAGGCCTCTTCTACGTGAGATAAACAGCAAAAATAATTCCCTTCCCCACCACTGTGAGCTCTTATTTTCCTTAACAAACTAGAATCTCCTTCAAATCTAAAATCTACTGTGATATTAGTTTCCTTTATAAAAGTGTCTAGTCTATTTCCAGAGTGAGGTTAAATCACCTTCAGACAGCACAATAAAGGATTATTTCCTTTGTAGAACTAAGGGTGTTTCCTAATCTTTTTCACTTTGCAGATCCCCAGGCCCGTCTGAGAGAGATGCAGGTCTCTGTACAACAAAGTTAACCTTCCTGACCACAGGAGCACATTTTCTATATGCTTTTGCACAGCATTTCAATGTAATTCAGAGTCCCAAATATTCACTGACCCTGGAGTGAAAATCAACAAAAATGTTCTTTTTCCATTGACATGTAATGCTTTGTCTCTCATTTACTACTCACTCAGCTGGTAATACTTTCTCATAACTAATTTTTGCACCAAAAAATTTGCAAAAATAGATAGTACAGAAACAATAATGAGCCATGAGGAATTTATAAAAACATCATTTTATATCAAAGACATTAATTTTTTAAACGACCCCATTATTTGATCTTTCACCACATTTTTTCTAAATGTAGATGAATAACATCAAGTTGAAATTGACAGGTATGGTACAGATTTGGGGAAATATTTAGACTTCTTTTAAGTTATTTCCAGTCATTCTAATATTTCTCAGTTTTTGATAAGCTATCAAAATTCTGCAAAAAATAAGGGTGATTTTGAAATTTAGCTGGATCTAGAGTATATTCTCAATTCCATTTTTACACACATTTTTAAAAGTTTATTTGCATGTGGTAATAATAAAAAAGATCTTCAAAATCCCAAATATTTTTCATAGGTTGATGTGGATCAATACACTCTTTTATAAGGAGTTTTAAAAATATTGACAGAATTATTGGTTACTTGAGAAAATAACCTAACAAAGACATAAATTCCACAGATTTTTAAAGGTCCTTTTTATTTGTCTATTTATGATGTAACATCGGCAATCTACATATTTGGTGTATCTGAATTTCTTTAGGTCATGGACACAGGAATGAAAAACACTGTGTTGTATTGCAAACATTTCTAAAATGCAAAGACCTCAAATAATTCCCTGAATACTTTAGCCCCACCTGAACTATGATAAATTAAACCCTTTATGAATCAGAGGTCCATGTGTCATTCCTCCAAATGTCTGCTTTTCATTTTGCAGCTTCTGCTTCTTTAAAATCTCTTGTCATATAATCTGCTTCAACTTTAATCCACTGTCCTGGTTTAGGGCAAATTTNCAATATACAGAACAGACGACTGGGGATACAGGCATCATAAAGTCACTCTAGGACAACCACTTTTTCCCTCTTTTTGTCATTCATCTACAGCCAAAGAAAACTTTTTACAGACACAAAAAAATAAAACCTAAAAATAAGACACTGACAAAGTGTCTTCTCATCTGTTTACTACTAACATTTCTTTGGTCTAGAAGATTCTGGAGAAGTTCTTATTTCAAATATGTATTTCTATAAGGAAACAAAACATGGCTTTCACATAGGCTGATATGTCTAACAAAAACATGAGGAAATTCAGGGGTAGTAAATGCATGAATACAATCATATAACTTATTTCTAACAATATTTAACATGTGACATAACAAAGGTGCTGATAGAGACAAGCAGTATAACTGTAAATTTCTGTGAAGCCAGATCTGCCTTACTTTCACTCTAGCCTAGAAATGCAAATGCACATCTCTTGAGAGAGCCAGGTGAATTCCACAGAGAGAGCCTGAGTGCTTAGAGGCAGATTATACTCACTTTTATAAAAAAGGATATCTTAGAAACTCAGTCTCAGAGGCGTTGTTTGAAAGACACATTACACACAGAACTTGGCTAGTCCTTGAAAAATACAACCTCACAAGATCAGTCGAAAAGAGTTTCAGTATTAGAAAATCCATTCTCTAATTAGAGTTGGGCTGGATTCCTGGGCGAGGGGGGTGAGGTTAATAAATCAGGATGTATTTATAACTATTAGATTATTTCTGACCACAGAACACTGGGACAATTGATCAGATTCTTTTTTTCTTGGAGAAAAACTACTATCTACTCATAAAAGAAAAAACAACATACCAGATGTCACTTATAATATTTCCCAGTTTTAAGCTTCTTACCCAGACACAAGACTTTGGGATCAGCCTGTTCATCCCTGTGGTATTATCTATGTAAGGCCAGCAGGTTCTCAACACAGCTTCCCTTCTCCCAGAGCACCTGTCATGGCCAGTGCTGTCTCCTGGACTTGTCCTAAATGGTTATCATGCTCTCTTCCTAATCTTGTGTTAGGGCTCTGTACAGCAACGCCCAGNTTTTTGCCTTAGTGAACAGAGTTCAAGCTTTCAGTTTCCCCAAAGGGGAAAAAAAAAAAAAAAAAAAAATTAAGTGTATACTGGGCTTTAGAGAGTTTTCAACTTCTTTTTGTATTTGTTTTTGGTTTTGGTTTGTTTGTTTGTTTGTTTGTTTTTGTTTTTGTTTTTGGTCTTGCCACTTTCAGTTTGTTCAGCTTGGAAAACAGAAGGCTTCAGGATGACCTAATTGTGGTTTTCCAGTACCTGGAAGGGAGCCTACAAGAAAGATGAGGAAAGACTTTTATACCAATAAGAGGGAATGGCTGCAAACTGAGAGAGAGTAAATTTAAATCAGATATTAGGAAGAGGTTCTTTGCTGGGAGGGTGGTGAGGCACTGGAATGAAAGCTTTGTCTAGAGAAGCTGTGGATACCCCATCGCTGGAGGCCAGTCTAAGGCCAGTCTGGATGGGGCTCTGAGAAACCTGATCTAGTGAAAGAGGAATTGGGCCCAGATGATTTTTAGGGTTCCTTTGAACCCAGGCCATTCTAGGATTCTCCGATTTTTATTGGCAAGGACTGTTTTGTCATAAGAGACCTCCCAGGTCCTGAGCAGGCTCAAGACAGTTGAGTGCTATGGTAATATAAATATTAGGCAATAGTTTGTACCTTCTTGTGCCCACTGCAGTGGAACTGGGCCCAGATATTTACCTTGTAGGTAGGTTGTATAAAATGTATTGCAACTTCAATTCATATTTACTTTGTTCCACCCCTCCAGTATCACACAGTCTTTAGAACTAAATAAAACTTGAGGGTTTTTACTATGTTCTTAAACCTAAAGTTAATGTGTGCTGGGAACAGTCTAATAAATTGTTTGGTGTGAATCTGAGAAATTCTGGAAAACAATGTGTCATTTCAGGCTAGTTCTGTGGAACTTACGATCGAAACAGACAAAAACCACCAGAAATAACATTTAAAAATACATCACGGAGCTGATACAGTATTTTTTCCCCAAGAAATCAACACAACTGCTGACATACAGTGCATTTTTTTAACAAAAAATGAAGTTGATTCTTATGAACAATAGTTATATCTCTTTAATTAAAGCTAGATAGAAATTAATTTATATAACACAATGGAAACTTCTTAGTGGATAATCTTGCAGTGGCTCAGACACAGTTTATAATTTTTACTTGTAAATTTAAAAATTCAACCAAATCAACAAAATCTCACTAAATTTGAATGAGTACATCACAGAGGATTTGTACCAAGCCACTCAAAGTACTCACTCCGGACATAAAAGGAAATTGCCTCAAGGTATCTAAGATGTTTAAGATGCATAGAGTTTTAGTCAGTACTTTAACCCACAGCCTCCTAAGAATTAATTTTTGTGTGCTCCATTGTGGTGGTCCCTGGACCATCCAGAGATGATGATTCACTCCCTTGGACAGCATGCAGCCCCTAGGCTGCCTCGTTTTGTAGTCACTCCCCTTTGGGGAGTCCCCTTGGGAGACCTCCTTGTTGCTCAGCAGAAGTGCTTCAACGCATGTGCAGCCCCTAGGCTGTCTCAGTTTGCATGGACTCTCCTTTGGGAAATCCCTTTGGGAGTTTTCCTTGTGGCTCAAGGTAAGAAAAAATACTTTAACCCATGAGCCTTTGTGGTTTTGTGTTGATGTTTCATACCCCATTGGTTGTTCCCTTTGCTCCTGATTTTTACGCCTCCAGATTGGTTCTTTGGATCCTTCCCCTGATTGGTCTTTTTCCCATTTCCCTTCCCCGTTGTCTAAATTGTGAAACCCCGCCCTGGGGTTTATATGGCTACCCCATATAATACCCCTGCCCTGGGAGCATTTGGCTCTTTCCCTGTGGACCTCATGGAATAAAGAAGCTCTCCTGGAGATTGGAATGACCCTGTCTTGCTGCTTTTACTCCTGTGTCACCCAGGGTGGCAAACGTGGCTCTGCTGCTCAGGCAGCATCTCAAAGGGTGAATCACTCTGCACTTGAGAGTGCACCAAATAGCTGATCACTCTGCACCTGAGGGTGCATAAAGAGCTAAATCACTTTCTGCCTCCTGAGAGTGACTGTGCCCCCATCGATCTAGGTGTCTTTTTAAAGACGCTTCTGGTGAGAAAGGTCGTGGCACCTTTACCACTGGGGCAGATGGCGACACTACATATGCCAGAAGAATTTGCTGCACAATCTTTCTACAATAGAGAAGCCAGAAGGAAAGACACTCTGCTGGTTTTGTTCTACTGCTTACGGCTTACTCTTTTACCTCCTTCTCCAGAGAGACCCTCAACAGTATGTCTGAGCCAGAGTTTGGCATAGTTCTCACAGATCCAAAACTTTATTCAGGTCTTAAGGCATTTTTTCTTATAACTTCAAATATTTAGGCAATATTAAAGACTTAATAATGAGACTAATAGAAGTTAATAAGAGATAGCAAAGAGACTTCAACTTAAGCAGAGAAGAAAGCTCTTAGCTGTGACTGACAAATGCTGGATGCAGTCTTATTATTGGTGGCATTAACTCTATTGACCAGACTCTAAATCCAGGAATATTAATACGTGCAGAAATAAAAAGAACAGGAGCTGAAATTCAAATTATTTCTGACATTCATGAAAGGTCTAGTCGTAATAACTTGTCAGGAAAGAAGAGTTTGCATTCTGTGGAGTGTCAAAGCAAAATGTATGCCCTTACAGAGGACCTACTTTAATTTATTCTCTTTT
Organism: Donacobius atricapilla; assembly: GCA_013397315.1. NCBI lineage: Eukaryota > Metazoa > Chordata > Aves > Passeriformes > Mimidae > Donacobius > Donacobius atricapilla. Next base: position 360,872 of record WBMY01010082.1, on the reverse strand, counting down.
ATTATTTTAAAATTGGTTTTTATTAGTTAACCTTTCAAGTACTTTTCTCAACATACTTTTTTTTAAATTGTATGCTTCTAGTTTCAAATTCAATAAACAAACTGAAAAAAAACCCCAAAGCATATGTTTGATTAACATATGTTAAAATATACCTCAATACATGAAAACTATTTGACATACTTCTATTGCAAAAAAAGAATCTAAGGGGAAAAAAAATAGTGTGCCATGGAAAAAGTATTTTCCTAAATACAAGAACTCTCACTTTAATATGATACCTTGCAAACACTGAGACACTGATCAAATATACTGTTTCTCCTATGTTACCATAGCATTAATACATGACCAAAGTATTCTCAGTTGAGTTCTATATGCATCCCAGTTTCATCTGCAAAATTTCACAGCCTAATTTTTAATATTCCCACTAAATTTTAGGACAAATTAGACGGAGGAAAGATCGTGGAAATTCCAAATTTGTAGAAAGAATAATCTATCAAGTCTGCTCCCAGTAGCAACCTTGCATTTTTTCCCTTCCCTCTCAAAACACACAGTCAGTCCATGAGTAGGCCAGATTTTTTCTCAAAGTCTCTACTTTTCTCGAAGAAAGGTGGTAAGGATAAAAAGACTTGGGGACAGGCAGATTTTCACTCTTTCGTTTTAATTAATCCCTAAAGTTTCTGTCCAGTGTTACAGGAACTGGGAGATCTGACCTTTCTCAAGTGTTTCCAGAGGAGAGGTAGATAAGGAATAGCTTTCAATAGCTGGAACTGTAGTACTCCTGGGCTTATTTCTCTCCATTGAAAAGGCCAATTCGGAACCGGGGGGAGGGAGGGGAGGGAGGAAGGGGGGAGAGAAAAGGAAAAAAAAAAAGAAAAAAAAAGAAAAAGAGAGAAGAGGAAAAATCACAACTAGATACACTTAAAAGCATATTAAAGTTAGTTGCCTAGCTCAGCTAGTCAGTTATGCTGCTCTTGAGTCGCTGGAAGGACATGTGATGTCAACACCCCAAGATTATTACATCCATTGCAGGAAAATAAACAGAGAGGTGTTTAAAACATGCAGGACGAATAACTTGGGGCAACTCCAGAAGGGACTCCACGGTGATGGGCCATCAAGATCCATCAGGGTCTCAAACAGTGACCATCAGAACCCTCTGTCTCTTCCCAATGGAATCTAAAAAGTGTATACTAAACACTCAACCCTTTAGCCAACTGGTAGGGGAAATGGAGCCTAGTCTTTATCTGATACTCAGTGGATAGCTACATCTTTCATGCAGTGAGTTCTCCAAGCAACACAGAAAGTATTCTCAAATTCAGGAGGCCTCTCAGAGCCACAGTCAGTCCTATTCTCCAAGTTTCCAAATGCTGCTTTCCCTTGTGCCTGCCCCACACACACAAAAAGACAGGCAGGCAGTGCTGAGGTGTGGGAGCAGCAATCACTATGGTGAGCCTATCTACCTGTTATATCCAAAGGGAGCAGATCACAATTCACGGCATTACAGGAACTTATCCGACTCATGGATGCTTTACAGTTATAAGGCAACAGGACAGGGTTTCCTTTCTCTTTTTATTTCAAACTATACAGCAGCAGATAACAGGCTGGTCATGGACACGAAGGAAATGAGCTCAGATTGTTACCAGCAGCTCTTCTGCTCATGTGCCATCTCTGTTTTCCTGTCACCTTTAGCACTCTAGCCAAGGACGAAGGCTCATAGTTTGGTTCAACCACTGCCTCTAAGATCCCAGCTTGATCAGCTGTCATGATAATGAGTAGATGATGGGAATAGGTTGCAGAAAGAAATCCATGTTTCCACTACCTAGCACTGCTGTTATTAGTAGCAATTAAAACACTGCTTTGGAATCTACTCTCTCTGTCCAGCTGAGAGCTCCTGCCCAGGATTTCTGCCAGTTGTGTCCAGCTTGGCTTCCTCTCAGTCTTTTAAGAATTAACATGCTCAGATTAACCTCCATCACTGGATTAAAATTCTTGTATTAGAATATCAAGTGTCTATTCCACCCTTTCTGGAAGTATGTGGGAGCTTAATGCACATAGTCCAGTGTGAACACTTACAGAAAGCCCTGAAAAACTTGTAAGAAAAATTTAACAGGGATGGGAAAAGGTGATGAGCAGGCAGAATAAGCATAGGGAAGCAATGACACAAGAGGCAGAGCACAAGCAGACACGGTTCAAAGGGATGGAGTTTAATGACCTGCAAATATCTAAGCAGCAGGGATCACCTAAGAAGAGGTGGATGAATTTGGGAAGACCATGTTTTTTATTTGTCTAGGTCTTGGGGACAAAAAAAAAGCACAGGTCTCAATTTGTAGTACTTTTTCATTTTGAGAGAAATTTGCACTTTGTATAAAGAAAAATAAGAAAACAGTGGCAAGGAGGGACTAACTATCACAACAGAGTATAATTAGCACTACAATGAGTAAATGGCCCCCCTACTTAGGGTACGGAAAGTCCTAATAGAGACAAATAGCACAGCTGCCTGGCATGGTACATGAAAAATTAGCTTCAGCAGTTCACTGAATCATAACAATTCACCTAATGTAATGACTGCAGAGAAAAGGTATCTGATCTAAAGGAATGTTTTATCTATGTAGGACATTTTTTTGTCCTGAAAGCTGTCAGAATCACCATTCACCTGAATCCTAGAGCCTATTCGAGTTGAAGAACAAAGAACCGCATTTAGCCTAGCCTATGTGTTCAACGTGAAAGTGTCTTCACCGAAAAACAAGTGCCAATCTTGTAAGTCAGCCCAAGCTTGACTTAATTTAAGGCCTTTCAGTAGATTTTTGATCAGGTGTAGGTTTAACCCCAAACATCTTTCACAAGTACTTTTAGGACAGAAGTAATAAATTAACTGCATCCCTTTCACACATGTCTAGCTCAGCCCCTGCACTAGGAGGGAAAGAGGAAATCCTCTTCTTCTGTCCAAAGGGCAAAAATATTTCAGCAAAGCAAAAGGAATCCCTCGGCACAGCTACCACATAGATCTACCACACCAGTGATGTGCAAGAACAACTTAGATTCATGACGGCACAGTTTTTGTATCAAGGCTATTGTAGCCATTCACAGCACACAACGTGGTGGAAAATAAAGTCTTTGTAAAAATTCATGAGTGAAATATATAAGGTAATGGCAGGTACACCATTTAAAGGGTACTCTGGAGTTTCTCTCGGGATTTGTGTGTTGGAAAATTAGTCATCAGTCTTCCTCCAATGGATCCAAGCCACTGGTTTTCCTTTAAAAGCAGTTCTACAGGTGGACTGAACTGAATCAGTACATAAAGTTACCACTATTCCCCTGAGAAGACAGCTGGAATCACATGCCAATTAAATTTTTCAATGTGTTCACCTAATAGCAAAATATTACACAGCCCAGTAGGTTCCATATATAAAAATAGCTTTCCAGAAATAGCGGCTCTGCTGTATTGGACTTTCCCAGAGGACCAGTTACTGTTGTTTTATATATTAACACACTTGCTGTAGAGTGAAAGTACTGAAACCAAATACATTAGCAGTAGTTTTCTTATTGCCTACAAATGGCATTTAAGCAACAGCAATACTGCTTTAGACTTGAAAAGCTTGTGCTTTCAAAAATTTGGCAAGTTGTTGGAATAATTCTGTGCTCCATTCCCAGTGCATAAATCTCAACACAGTGGGTATATTCTCAGTCAAATTACTGCAAGAGGAGGAAGCCTTGCAGTTGTCTGACTGCAATGAGTTTGGCAAGATAGCTCTATTATTGTACATTTTAATCTGACTTTTTTTTTCTCCACTGCTCAGCAAGAGCAAGTAATCAGAACAGAAAATGATTCCGAAATGTAAATTAGTACATCTGATGTAGGGAACCAGCACACACAAAAAACCTTGTATCAAAAACATTTCCTTTTCTAGTTCACTGCTGGCAATCCAAACCTTGAAATCAAAGAACTTCTTTTCTAATTCTGGTGTTATGTTAGTGTTTCCTTTAACTATGCAGTACATGGGTGCACACATATCATGTATCTTTGTTTAGAGGCTGCATCTTCTATTAAATTACTTCTTTCTGTTTCTAGGGTAGCTTGAAAACAAGCTTCTATTGAATACCATAACATTCCACAGAAACATACACACTAAAGGCATCTGGTGAGATATTTGTACAAAAGGAAGTCTTACCACGGCACTGCACAACTGAATTAAAAGGCATGGAAAATGACTACAGTTGAGGCATCTCAATGCTAAGCTTAGACTTTTAGCCTAATGAAGCACATAGTCAAAACACTCAAAACCATAATCCTTCAATCACTGCATCTTAAAAATTTCATTACAGTTATTCTAATGACTGTGTTAGAAGTTCAGCACCTGCAGGGTCAAACCTCTTAAGTAATGTTGACAGGCATTGCTTGAAATTTTGTTCAGTCACCTTCACTATTTTTTCTGGTATATGAATTTCAGGCTATGGTATTTAAATAAAATGGAAATAAGAGTAGGAGATAAGCATATACTGTTAAATTTCAAAATACATTATTTAGAAGATGCTTAATTATTGCTTAATAATTAATTGTTGCTTAAAAATTAGTTTTTTAGGAAAGAGAGTAGATAACATGTATGTAACACCACTGAGGTATAGAGATGTAGAGAATACAAAGGATAAAACTATTTCACTCAATAATTATGGAAGAGTGGATCAGTAGGTTCACAAAGAGTCACTAAACTCTGTAAAAATTCAAATATGGATCTGATTGCAGAAGTTGAGCTCCAGCTCCTGCTTTGACACAGTGCCATGTGATACAGGGAAAAGGTCTGACCCTTACCCAGTATATCATAAGAATCCCTGTATATCAAGGAACATGTATTGCTTCACTGGCTCTGCTGTAACTATGTACAGACACTATTATTATTTATTATTTGCATTATGGTAGCTGCCTTCAACAACCAGGGCTTGAGTGAGCTAGTCATTATAGAGGCATGCACAGGGCTCACAGTTTTCAAGAGAGGCAGTATATCAAAAGAGACAAGCATGATTGGAAAGGATGACATTACAAATGAGCAAATCGAGCAGGGAAGTCTGCTGAAGTCACACAGTTTCTGTGTGTAAAATTATAATCATACTAAATCATATTTCAAAACAACATTCTATATTAGGCAGGAAGGAGACATATCTGCACAACAGAAGATTTTAAGAATTCTTGTTTGAGCAAGGTGTGTAAAATTTCTAAGAATTTCTTCATCTTTCTGCACACCTGTCAGTCTTCTGTGGAGGGTTTTTTCTAAACTCATTTCAGTTTTAACAGATTGTGATATGTATTGGGGTCATGGACAGAATGAATAAATCACAGTGACCTAAATTAATTTTTCTGTGTGGCACTATCATTTTGCTTGATTTATTATCATTATGCACATAAGAGTTTGAAAAGGTAAGTAATATTACATTATTGGGAGAAATAGATACCAAACACTCTTTATGAAACTGGCTTCTATTTCCTGTTTCAGCTTAATAAGAAAGTAGTTGTTGAAAAAAAAGGCTTTTAGCCTTGAACCAAACAATGCTTCTTGGAAGAGCCAGTCATTATTTTGTTGAATGTGATGTGAAAGTGAGGCATTTGCCCTGAATATAGGGCAAAGCAAAAAAGATACCTTTCAAGGGCATCAACATCATGCCTCTATAACAAAATTGTAAGCATAATGATTAGAAGCATGAAAAGAGTGGAGCTCTGCATTTGGCATCATGTCAGCATAAGGAAAAATAATTATTTTTGACAAATTTTATTTATTAGAACTAGCTATGTTCTTTGACTATAGTTTCAGCTATGCTTTAAGATCATTTAGGACTTTAGGGTAAATCCCCAGATTTAAATTCTCTCAAGTATTAAGTGTGTTTGAAAATAAAATTTCAATCCAGAACATAACTTCTGAAGTTAGCACATTAAATCAATAGAGTAAGCCCGTATCTTCAATCCAAGCATACCAGTGTAACTTTGAACTGAATTGAATTTTGCAAGTTTTACCCAAACACTGACTCCTATAAAATGTTTAAAATATGATCCTTAGAACTTACTACCATCTCAGCAATGAGAACTAAAATCAAGCTTCAAAAATTGTCTTTACAGCAAGTATTCCTTGTGAAAATGTAACTAAAGTTATCCAAATCACCAAAAATTCTGTGTTTAGATTCTTTAACCACTGCTTTCAGACATCATGATTATGCTTCATACAATTTGAAAATTTGAACTATTTCCATAACTAGAGAAATTTTTTCACCCTGCAAATTATAAAGCCCATCAAAGACTACTGTAGTAGATGGAAAAATAAGCAATATGAAGGGGGAAAGAAAATCAAACAGTACTTGGAAATGTTTCTGATTTTATAGTGAAACTTGTTTGACAGCTGAGCTTTAACCATAATTCCTTGATTATATGAAAATACTAGTTTTCCTATTTTCCTTTTAATAAAAAAGAAGAAACATTAGTGCTACCAACTTCCTATTTCTTAAAAAATGATTGAAATTATATCCTAAATGATTCAAATCTTGTACATCCTTCAAAATTACTCCAAGTATTTTTACAATTCCATTGCTTTAAAGCTATGGCCATTTTGGAGAGAAAACCAAGGCTGATTTCAGTAGTTTGGTGATATCCCAGTACTTGAGTGTTTGAAAGCAGATGATCCAATAAGAAGATCTACCTTGTTCTCTGATACATCAAGTGCTCTGCTTTTAGCTTCATTGATATGTCTCACTAAAGACAAAATCTAGCAGAAATTTCCTGATGCATTAGTATTAAAAGTTCTTACAAATATCCCTGTTGCAGTATCTGCAGAAAAGCTGAGATGTTTTTCAAAAACTACTTATACATATGAAAAAACACAGGAAACTCTTGGAGCTTCAGCTTCAACATTGTCCAAGTAATTAAAACACCTGTCCTTTCTCCAGACATCTTATTAATGATTGTAAATACACCTGAGTTTTAAGGTAAAAGTCAGAAAGCAGATGTTGAAAGCAAATAACCAACACTGCTTTGCTCAACAAATAACATAGCAAGGCTCTATCTGTGTGTAGGAGGAAGTTTGTAAAAAAGAAGCAATTTGATGTTGACTCACATGATACATTTTTTGGAGGGATAACCCCAAAAAATCAGCCTTCCTGACACTGATAATAGTACTGCTTTTTATAATAACATAAGCAATTGCTAATTCAAATGCTGAAGATAAAGGACGTCTGATTTAAAAACAATGCTTCTTCCTGCTTTGGATATTTTCCTTTGAATGGGCTCTGCAGGTAGTTGAACCACAATCTATCTAAGAGTCTTCTGGTACAATGCTAAGCAAATTTGAGGAAAAAGACCAGATTGTATGTTTTGCACTCAATAAAACTGCAAATATTTCTATAGAGGACAGTTTGGAAATCTGAAATGCTGCTACAGTTTCTCTAAGCACTATGCTAAAATAAATGGCAAATCTATAGTTATAGAAATTGAAACAATCCTGTTATACTAAATGCTCTTAGCATATAGATTGTAACAGGGAAACATTTCAGGAGCAAACTAGATTTTAAAAAACTCCGAGTTTTCAAAAAGAGATCTTGGGCACTTTTTATTTTTATAATAGGAACAGATGACCCTTTTGGATATTCTCTCTGAGGCTGACTATCCAATTCAATAACCAAACAGCTGAATTGGAGAAGTTCTTATGAAAAAACAAAAAGCCATTTCTTTTAACTCTTGAGCAAAACATACTAGAGATGCATTCAGACTCCCTATGTGACCATAATGACATTGGTCACTACTTCATTTCTAAATATTTCCAAGAACAAACACTTATCAGGGTTGACCTAAAACTTGACAGAAGTAGATTAGGTAAATGACTTTTTGCAATTCTGTGATCATTGTTATACAGAATCTTAGGCAAAGGAAATAATCTATTACTTCTTGGGCACGCTTGTGCAGGCTTCCCTATGAATTTGAATGGAGAATGTCTGACTATTTGCTAAAACGTAACAAGAACCTTGAGGTCTTTAACAATATCAAACCACTGTTATTTTTATGACTCTACAAACTGATATGTAAATCAATTATATTTGGACAGATTAGAGTGGAATAAGCATCTTCAGCATTGTCTAAACCTCTACTGAATTGTTTTCAGCCACATTCATCTCTGCTATAACTCAATTGATATGAATTTTTTTACAATTGCAATCTATGTTGGTATTAGAAAAGCACCTAAATTTAAATGCATACAGCTTAACATTTTGTAGTGCTTTCAATCCAGTACTAGACAAAGAAGGAAATGCCAAGATAGATTATTCTCAAGTTTGCCAAGTTTTAGCTGGCAAAATCACTGGCTTGTGACACAAATCTTTTCAAATGTGATGAAGGGTAGAGAGAACTACTGAAAAGTCGGTTTCTAGATTTTAGCAATTGAGGAACTTTGCTGTAAATGGGCTGAACAAGTATTCTTTGACTTCTTCATATTATCATGCACTCCAAATCCCCCAAATACAAATTCTGATGTGGGATCTGAAAAAATAATCTAAAATCAAGTACAAGGTTCCAGCTAATAACTACCAGTTATTTTATCTTTGTGATTATCATCTGTATAGAATCTACATAGCCCTGTACTGTATCTATGTACATCAGTTCTAAGTATCACAAAAACATTGCAGTTGCTTTTCTACTTTACTCTTTTGTGAATTCTTGTCTCCCAGGTCTCACAAAAGACTGTTAATTACTAAACAAATCACATATAAAGACTATCAATGATAACCTTGCATTGTCTCTGCCCTTGAGAATGTGTATGGCCTATCCCGAAACTTTTCCACGGGTTTCATTACCTTTCCCAGCCCTGTGTATTGGGTTTATGGTATATGGTTTTAAAAGAGTATTGGAGTCAGATGTAAATAAACAGAAGTTTTTAAACAAATACTTTTCTCCATTTCTTTTCCCCTGTGGGTCTGTTCTCAGACTATTGTATGAATTACTGGGTGTGTCCTGCTGTTTTTACCCTCTGTGGGAGAATTATCATTTACTTTCCCTCAACCTGGATCAGACCACAAGTTATATAACTGGAAGTTTCTGCAAGGGGAAGAATATTTTATTGTTAACAAATGAAACTTCCTCACATTGCTCAAAACAAATCTAGGTAGTAGCAAATAACAACAAATATTTAGTTCTTATTGTAACTCTTTCTCCTCATCATAAGGTCGCCTGTAATACCCATTTACTACTGCCTTATAAAAAAGGGCAAAAAATTATTCCCCGGAATTGTTAACCATTTGCCTCTAGGAAATGCCATAAAACATGCGGTCGCACTTCGCAGGGAACTATCCGACCTTTTGTCCCTAAAATTAATAAATCCTAAATTCCTGCAGGAAAAGAACTAATAACATGACTTGTTTCCAAGTTCCTCTCAATTGCTATGCTATTGGGAGGTTGGCCCAACCTCACAGCCATTTGTTACAGTTTTAAGCCAACCATTTACTCATTCCATGCAACATAGGAGCCTACCATTGCCTCCTCCTGTAAAATCTTTTCCTCAGTGGACTTCTGGCACCAGCAAGGTGGAGATACACTAGGGTTGTAATGGAAAACATCTAGTTCCTTTGACAGGAAAAAAAGAGAGAACTGAATTGAAATTAAAATCCTCTTGAAACTTTGAACTGCAAGACAGAATTTGTGTTCTGTTGAGAATTTAAGCAACCTCATATTATTAGCATTAATTTCAGATCTCAAAAACTCATGTGATAAAGAAAGCATTTGAAATTTTTCTGCTGATGTGGTATTTTGTTTACTTGGAAGGTATATTTGACAAGAAAGTGAATTATAAAAGTTTTCATTTCCCCTTTTTTTTTTTTTTTGACAAATATGTTATAACTGGTGGAAGAACTATTTCAAAGAGAATTGTGGAAACAGGTTTACTAAAGATGGAAGTGAGCTCCAAGAAGAAACTATAAAGAGCAAAAAACCAAAGAGAACATTTAAGTGGTGCTGGAATAAGGCAACTGAGAAAGTATGAAACCAGGAAAAAGTCAAAGTTCAGACTATGAGAAAATTGAACCCTACTGGAATTGCTGGAAGAAGCTACTAAACTGATTAAAAATTGAAGGTGATGAGGGACAGATAAGACAAAATTTTAGCAGCATTTCAGGGACTGGATTCTAAAAGGCAAATGCTGTAATGTGGGACCACAATAAGTCCATGTAGTGAGATAATGAAGATAATAGGGGTAGTTCAGTAAGTAATCAAGTATAACATTTTACTCAAAATCTTAGGCAGAGGTCACTTATACAATCCTCATACATGTTAAGGAGGCTTGAATATTGTATTCCCTTCAGGCAGATATAAAAGCATAAATTTTATTAGTTTTGAATCATGAACACCTAAGATTTTATTTAGCAATTAACTTTACCATTAAGATTTTCATTATTCAGAGAAAAAGATACTACTTTTCAATACTACTTTTTTCATGTTAAAAAATGCCATGACTGAAAGTGATGGGTCCACAACTAGTATTAGTATGTGCATGTATGAGAAACTTCCAAGGGCTGCCCTGAAAAGCATTTGAGAATCAAGTAACCATGTAACTGAAGGATTACAAGGGACAAGCAGATTACAAGAAGATAGACTGTGAGTAAACAACTCATAAGCAGTCCACAAGCAATAATAAAAAATATTACAAAATTATCAATTAGTGAGCCAAATCAAAACTCATTGGCACAGAAAAATAGGTTTACTGAGTAACTTACGCCAGTCTGGTGGTTTATCTGTTTCTACATATTTGCATTAATGGATACATTAATATCTCTACCTTTTCTTTCTCCTTTATGAGGAACTATTATAGCTACAGATCTTTCTGTAATAGAATTTCTTGAGACTCCAGCAAAAGGAGCAAAATTCTGATAGAGAGAGGTGGGAGTCCACAGTGACTCATCACGACAATGCAGAGAAATAATGAGGTGAATCAAGGGAATACAAAAAGAAGAAAGGTTGTGGCTTTTAAATAGGCAGTTTCACAGGCAGTGGCAATGTGACATGGGGAGGAGATAATAAGGAAAGCAGAAGATCCCATAGCAGCATTCTGAGGTCTTGAATATTATCTTCTGTATTGTTCTGTTTTCAAAACAGAAAATATTGTGAAAGAGCTACCAGTTTATAACACAGAACTGCACAAAGGGTTCAGAGGGCTGAACACATGGATGAAAGGGATTCTAAATAAAAAGTAAAAAATTGTTGGCAGGAAATGCAGAGAAGAAATGGCTTGAGACTTACACAAAGAAAGCAACATGCAATGAAAGCATGTTACATGTCATTAGGTGTAAGGTGAGGGAAATATAGATCAATTATTTTAAGAGGAAGAGTGAATAAATAATGAATAATACTAATAATGTCAAAAGATTTACTTTGATGATATACTTTTTGGTATGAACCTTTGGACAAAAAGATTAATAGTAACCATGCATATAGCAAACTTCATAATAGAGTGGTTCAGGCGAGCAAACAGGTTACAGAATACTTAAAAATATGAGAGGCATTCAAGACAGTAAATGGGGTGGATTTCAATCAACAGCTTTAAAGAAAGTAGCAAAAGGGATCTGTGAATCCTTTGCGATTAGTTACCTAAGAGAATTTGAAGGGAGAGAGACAGAGGTGTCAGTAAAGTCTGGAGGGCTGGAGAACAGTAAATATAAATTTANNNNTTTTTTTTTTTTCAGAATAAGGAAAATGTAGGACTGGACACAATCGATCCGAAAAGATTTTTGGAAAAGTATTGAACAATCATACAACTAACCCCTGAAGAAAATGTGATAGGAAACATCCCAAAAGGAAGTACAAAAGCATATCCTGTCAAAATAATCTCATCTTCCACACTAGTCAATAGGAAAAGCGAAAGGTATTTCACATCTTTGTTATGGAAATTCATTGCAGCTACAACTGTCTTACAACAGTGAAAAGACTGGACAATAAAGCCAGTTAAAGAGTAGTGTTCAGTAGTTTCTGGCTGTACCTATCAAATTCTTTTATAGGTTTGTTTCGGGCTTTCACTAATAGCTTGAATGCTAGAGTAGACAGCATACACAAATAATTGCACTAAGAGCAAGCTGAATGGGAGGAAGCACTTTAGGATAAGCAACTACCTTCAGAATATTTTTGCTCAATTTGCAAAACCATCTGAAATAAGTAAGAAAAAATAAAACTAAAGAGGAACAAAAAAGGCAGAAAAATGTTAATGATAGGTTGAAAGTACAGTAGGAGGCTGAAAGTAATTCAATATATATTTTAATCTGACATGAACCAGACATGCCATTTGTTTTTCTGCTGCCACACGTCCTCCCTTTTGCAAGGCAAAAGCACTGGTATAGCTATTCTGCAAACCATATCAAAGACACGATGTAGGTGAAAACTTCTTTTGGCAGATTGGTTTTTAGTTCAAAGGACAGACGTGAGAATGGAGAGAGGAAGGCTGCGGAGGTCTGACTTACGACAAGTTTATTTACATTTTAAGCTGCATTCACAATATAACACTTAATCTGAAAAGTTCCAAGAAGAAGGCCAGATGTAAGGCATCAGAGACAGCAAGTCACACTGATGAGCACCTGTTCTTCAGCCCTCTACTGCAGCTCAGGAAAGCACATCTAAGAAAAGGGTAGATGTTGTGGAAGGAGTCCAGAGGAATGCACTGAAGTCTTTCAAAGAACTGAGGAACTTCTAGCATTGATGGGGTTGGGTTGGAATCAGCATTTTGCAATCTTGATATGCTGGAGCCTATTTCAAGTACCTCAGGTTCCTTATAGGCATTTTTATCATTTTTAAAAATTATTTTAAACATTCTATATTTAAAATTTTATATTTTTAAAATGCTTAAGGGTTTTTTGAAAAACACTTCATTTTTTGAATTTACAAAAACTGTATACATGTGTATATGCTTTATCATGTCCTTCTATCTCTATGTATCTCAGCAGCATCCACCAACTGTCCATGTAACTATGAGCTACATTAGAGTAATCTGAATTTGATCTCATATATGTTTCTTCATTTCTGAATGCTTTTCCAAATGTTTCATGTTTAGAAAACCTTATCACTTTAAAATAGAAATTAATGCATTTTCAAATAAGGCCATTTTCAGTTATTTTCAACGACAGAGGTGCTGACAAAATTTCCATTACTAAGACCTGAAAATTACTACAGAATTACCAGAAATCTTCAGAGAAGATGGTGCTATGAAACAGTGGTATAAGTAGACTCATGACACCTTGACTTTTACAGCTGCTAAGAGTATATTCAAAAGGCCGTTGAAATAATGGCTGAAGAACTCCACTGAAAGGTAGTCTGCTGGCAGCAATAAACTTCTCGGGTAAAAAATCATGAGCAGCTGCCCGGAAAGATATTTCTGCAAAACCTGTGTAATCAATTTTTGGCTTACTAGTCTTGGTCCTCCTGGGGGACTCTTGGGAAATTGACGTGGTCCCCCCAACATACTTTCCTCTAAATTGAAGAGAGAGATTTAAGGGACTGACCCTTTGGTGAAGGAGGAATTGGTTGGACAGTGTCCTCCAGAAGGTAGTGGCCAATAACTCAAGTCCAGATGGGCATCAGTGACAAGTGGCGTCCACCACAGGTCCATATGGGGGTAAGTACGGTTTAATGTCTTTATCAATGCCACGGACAGGGGGATCCAATGCAGCCTCAGCAAGTTTACAGACAGCACCAAGCAGAGTGATACAGTTGACACACTTGAGGGACTTGACACCACATAGAAGGGTCTGGACGAGCTCAGGAGTTGGGCCCATGGGAACCCCATGAGGTTGAAGGTGCACTGTTCAGCATTTACATCAGGGAGGTGCCCAGTATCAGCACAGTCTGGAGGATGAACAGATTGAGAACAGCCCTGTGAATAAGGACCTGAGATACTGGTAGATGAACCAAGAGTGTGCATTCACAGCCCAGAAGGTCAGCAACATCCTAGGCTGTATCAAAAGCAGTGTGAGCAGTAGACCAAGGAAAGTGATTCTACCACTGTGCTCTCCCCTTATGAGACCTCAGCTGGAGTATTGCATCCATCTCCAGAGTTCTCAGCACAATAAAGACATGGAACAGGCTGGAATGGTTCCAGAGGAGGGTCATGATGATAAACAGGGAGCTGGAACACCTCCCCCTATGCAGGGAGTCTGAGAGAGATTGAGATGTTCAGTCTGGATACAAGAAGGCTCTGGGGAGACCATATTGCAGCCTGAGAGGGGCTTTATAAGAAAGGTGGGGACAGACATTTTAGCAGAACCTGTTGTAAAAGGACAAGCTGTTATAAGGATGGTGAAATACTAGAACAGGCTGTCCACTGGGAGGTGATGGATGTCCGATCCCTGGAAACATTCAAGGTCAGGTTGGATGGAGCTTTGAGCAATGTGATCTAGTTGAAGATTACCTGCTTATGGCAGGGGATGTTGGACTACCTGACCTGTAAATGTCCCTTCTAACCCAAATCATTCTATGACTCTATGATTTGATGAGATTGCTAAAGGGCCTCCAAGGGCTGAGGTGTAGGAGGGAAGGATGGGAGGAGTAGTATTCGGTCTTGGGAATAGTCATCCTGTTATCTCCTCATGCAGAATGTAAAAACTGGATTGAAGTACATGATATTTTTTTGGAATTATTTCTCTACTCATAATTTCAGCATCCCACTTCAACGTAACATAGTTATGTTCAATTTACTGACTCTGATGGCTAAAATTCTGGGAAAGCTGAACTCTCTTTTGTGAGGTGGGAAAAAAGGAAAGGAAAACAAAGAGAGAAGAAAAGAAAGGTTTATGAGCTTCCCTAAGGAAAAGAGACAGAAAAATAGTTCATCTCATCTCCTGTTCTACTACAAAGTGAAGTCAATAAGTATATTTTGAGGGTTCAGTCTCCAATTTCTATTTCTTTAATTTGAACCTCAAAGTACAGGAAAAATAACTTCAGCCAGGCCAAATATAAAATATGTGCTCAATCCCAAAAAAGTTCAATGTTTTCTTGGCTATTGTTCACAACTTGGGAACAAGCTATTCTGTTGGCAATTTTTAGGGCTGGATCAATAATTATCTTTGTCCTAATGTTTTGCTTAGATGGAAGCAGAATTAAGAGTCATTCTTGCCTCTTTAGTAAAGAAAATACTGAAACAAATAAAAGGAAAAAAGAAATTTTTACTTATCAAAAATATTTGTTAACCTGGTGATTACCATAATACCACCAAGCATTATAATAATGTTAAATACTCTGGAGGGTCACTGGGGTTTTGGTGACCTGTGATAGGGAGAAAGTTCTCTCTCTCTTCTCCATTTCAAAACCTCTTTCTGCATGGCTGGTCCCACTGGGGGCGCTTGTCACTGAGGGCAGTGGAAGTGTGCAGATCCCAGAGACAGCCCCAGTCCCTGTCACAAGCACCAACTCCCCTATCCCCATGACAGGATTCCTCATGATCAGGAAATCTCTGCTCTGCCATTTTTTCCCAGTGCTTTCTGTCAGCAGGGAATGTGAAGAAAGCTGGAAAAAGAGAAAAGAAAGTGATGAAAGCACCTAATAATTTTCTACTAAAAGAAGGTTGCCTTGTGTCTGTGCTGGTAGCTCTCATATCTATTCTCCCTTTAGTAAAGGTAGTGTGAGTGATTATTGAGTCAGCAATTCTGCATCTGTCTCTGTGACTGCTTTGGGCTGAGCTGTGAAAACCAAAATGTAGTTTAAATGCTCATAAGTTTGAAGCAGTCCAGGATCCTAAGTATGTCTGCCCAGGTTTCCAGAGATCTCCCCCTCATCCTGCCCACAGCACAGAACCCCACACTAGTCCCTTGGTGCCATCAGCCCCCAGGATGACACAGTGGGGCTGGTCTCCAGCTTCCCACAGCCCAGCCCTGCTCAGCCATGGGCTATGGGTCATGCTAAGCTGGGCCCAACCTCTGCCCAGCCTCATCCCCAGGGAAGTGTGCAGTATCTGGGGCTGGTGCTGTCTGGTGTCCCTGGCTGCTCTTCTCCCAGCTGGGATGGTGAAACAGGCCTGGCTGCCCATCCCCGCTCATGCTGATGGGGTCTTCAGTGAATCCCAAGCGAACTCAGACCATTACCACACCTGTGGGTAGACACCTGCACTGCAGACAAATGCAGATGTTTTAATCTAAACTCTCATTCCTGGAGGTCATTTCAAGAAAATGTCTGTTATAAGGTTTCCTGGACAAAATATCTGTTTGACTTTGACTAATGTGAAGTTTTTATTGGTGATATGGAACTTGATATAGCTCAGTACTACTTCATAGAACCTTGCAGTTTTCCTCTGGGTGAAATGCCCGGACTTCTGAATCATTCAGCAAGATGAGTAACATGACCCTGTCAATCAGCTCAGTATCTCCTAAAAATCCATAAAGGTTTATTAAAGTTATGAAAGGCAATGGTTGCTCTCCAATTCTATCAGAGGCTTTGTTTCTCTGAAGTGACCAGCAAGAATACTGGAGCAGAAGGATCTCAGAGGTGCAGCTGAAGTAATAAATGGATAATGATGATTTTTGTAAGATCTCCCATGTTTTCTGACAAGTTCTTCTTTAAGACTACATGAGCTCTGTATTTCAGTTGCTACTGTCTGTATTTCATTGCATGGAATTATTTTATAAAATAAAAATCTTATCTGGGAACCACAGTCTGCTCTTAAATTCATTGACTCTTTGGCAGAAACAGACCTAATTTATATATTAAAATCAGAATGACAAGAGCCTTGCTAGCATTTTATCAAGAATGGGTTTTCAGTTTGACATGTCACATTTTCCTTGCATAGGAAAATAGCAATTGTACCACTATAATCAACTAGTGAGGTGTCATATTCCCAAACGGATACAAATCACAGTTTATGCCCATGAATAAATGCTGCAGCACCATAATTAAGAGGAGCAAGAGGCAATGCCTTTATGGTCTGGTGAGCAGTGACTTGAGCTGATGTACAGCTTTCTGATTTGTTCTGAAGATGGTGCTGCTGCTAGCACTTGAATTGTCTCTGCCTGTGTTTCTTTTTATTCCTCAATTGCCCTCTACAGAAGGTTAATAGTAGGTTTAGAATGCCAAAGTTTTGCAGCCAGTGAATCACCATTTCAGATTTGTCAGTTAGTGATGTGAAACCAGCTGCTATTTTAAGTGGAACGCTTACACTTGCCCTCCACCTCACTCCACAGATGCTCTTCAGTTGTATGAAGAAATTGATCATTTTGTTTCTTCTGCAAGCCTTCAGAATGTAACTAATTTCTTATTTACCACAAATTTTTCATCTTGTGTAAGTAACACTATAGAAGTGTTACAGTTATCCTATATTCCCTGCATTGTTCTCACAGCTGGATAATGAAAGAATGAATGATATCCAGCACAGAATTAAAATTCATAAGTATGGAACTTGTTGTAGACATAAAACTGCATCCTGTCTATAAATATCCTGTAATGATGCTGTGAATTACTATACTTATTTCCAGGTTAAAAATTCATTACTCCTGCTATGAAGAACAATTACAGACAGATTAGTAAAACCAAGCTGATTTTACAATTATTATTTTCTTCTGACAGTCATGCTATTTGCGTTTTGTATTTCCCTCAACCTAGACAACTTTTATTAGGAAATGTCAGCTTGAAGCAGCTGCAGAGAGTCAGCAGCTGAGATTTGCATTGGTTTCCTTATGTCTTCTGGGGATTTTCTGCTCTCTGCTGCACATTATAAATATTAACATATAGGAGCAAGATGAAGTTTTAGACATTTTGATCAACATCAGTTGGAGTCACTGGCGACAGGATTTGATCAAAACCTTCTGTTTCCAGACCAAAGAGGGAAACGGCTGTCACTACAGAATAGTGACATTTTTAAGCCTGCTTGCTCACCTTTTATTTCTACCTTATCATTATGATACTACAACATATATACTCCTCTGATCTCCAGTTTCTCTCTGCTCACAGATCATTCTACATTCAGCTTTTAACAGGTCATTGCAACAGTGAAGAATATGCACATAGTTCAACAGCTACAGTGTCATTTCTACAAGTAATGGAAACACGATTAGTTTAAGATAACATCTGACTCCACAAAAGAAAATTTATGATTTCATTGATTACTTAAGGGAAACATGAAAATATCTTCCCCAAATTATAATTTTTAAATTGCAGCTTTTAGTTAGCTTCTTTGTTTTTCAGGAGGAACAGTTTAACAGTTACTCAGCTTGAAATAACTCTCTGCATGATGTGAGAGAAAAAAAGATCTCATAAGTGGAGAGACTGATGTACTGTGTTGCTAGTGCTGCCAGCTCTTATCTTGTCTTTCAAACTATATATCAGTTGCAAATAATTGAAGCCCACCAATTGAGAGATTTTAATGTATCTTTCAAAATTCAGTCCAGATCTCAGAATCCATTGTTGACATCCTTTATTTAATAGAAGAGCTAGATAATAATATACATTATTGTCTTACATCCATCATCATGGTACCTAAAATCATGGATAAAATTTGTCATTCAACCTGAAGACATCCTTGCAAATTCTAAATGCTTAACTATGCCAAATAACAGGAAAATGAACTTATATCCCTTCCACACAAAATTAACTCTGATAAAGGCTAGGTAAAAAAATAATCAGACTAGTATTAATTACTTTCCACTGCATAATTATATATATTTTTAAATTGTGACTGATACATCTTTGTGCTCAGAAAATGTTATTTATACATAATAGCACAGGAATATAAATTACCTCAGATAAAATCACTTGGTATAGAAAGTTAAGCTCATCATTTCATAAAGGTTGAGTATTTCAAAAAAAAATCCTAAATACTTTTAAGAGTATATAGAATCACCAGATACATCAAAGTATTATTTGAACAAAACAAACAAGTGTCTGATTTCTCTTTAAACCTGACATATATTAATTCAGTACTTGAATCTTTGTCACTTGATACTGATGAAGGACAGAGATCCAAAAGCCATTGGATTGACTCTCCATTTTAGGATCAGCATTTATACTGCTTTTGTGTCACTCCTTAAGCTTTCCAAATTGGATCACTAAGGAAGCATAAATTAAAAGCATACCTTTGGAGAAAGTCTTTACCTGTATCTACTTTTTTTCTTTTGCTTTCCACCCTCAAAGTACTGAGGCAGATTAAATGGTTAAGAATAAACTTTTCTGAACCTTAAGAATGTTTTGTCTGGATTTGATTCAAAGTTAGAATTGATTCTTTCAATCAATAATTTTCTTTCATAAAAATGAGTTCATTCCTCTCAATATACCACGTGTGGCAATGTAATACACATCCGAATGGAGATACATATCTTAAAAATATTGAAGCTCAAATTAGTAATTGCTTTACATAAATAGTTGCTGCGGGGAATAGGAGGGAATATTACATGTCAGCTTCCAGAACAGCTGAGATACAGTGTGAAGAATATGTGGCTGATCTGCAATAATTTATTAATCCTCTATATTGCCTAGTTATGGCTGTATTAGCTTGCCAGAATGTTTATTATATGCATATGTTGATTTACTTTTATAAGAAGGTAGTTAGAAAACTGCCAAGAAGGGAAAATAAAGATTCTCAATAAGCATCCTGCTGGTAAACATTTCAAAGGCACTGTGAAAAAATATCTGAATTATTAAGCTATTCCAGGGACCAGTCAGGTAATTTCTTTTCCTAACACTTAAGAGCAGTAAGATCAGAGGAACAGTAACATAGTAAAGCAGTCATTTTAGAAGGAATGTGGATGCTTTATTATGCAAGATTAAACTTTGAGTTTCTGACACTGATAAAAAGAGGCAAAATACATAGACAAAATCTTTCTACTAAGCATTTTAGCTCCAGTGGGGATGCAACTGACCATAATTACTTTTCCATGGTTAAATTAATACTGTGAAAGGTGCGGAATCCTGACCTTATTTGGTACAGACTCTGAAGAAAAAAATTTAAACTCCCCTTTACAAATCAAAACCATGTTTAAATGAAGGTCAAACCATCAGTACATGTAGACAATGGTTTTTGCAAAGCATTTTGTTTTTTCTAACTTAAGTGATCACTAAGATTGATGACCAGTAAAAACAAATTGCACTGCAATATGAAAGGACACATAGTTTTACTGCTTTGGCATTGTTGGTTTTTTTTCCCTCCTGCTGTTTTTTATTATACTCTCCAAAGCTTATAAAGGAAAAGTGTTTTTTTAAATGTTTTTCTGTGTTTAAACTTCTGCCTTCATGAAGCAGATCTCCAAATAAAATTACTGCCCTCAGACTTTGATACAGTAGAAATTAATTTTGTTGAGTTAGCTTTCAGAAATTTTCTCTCAACAGACAGAAGTTCTAAGAAGTTTGGGCCACAGTTAAACTACAGGGATATGAGCCTCTCAAAATCCTGTAATTAGAAGCCACAGGATCTTTGTGAACAGGTAATGTCAAAGGAATCAGAGGCAAGCTAGCATGAAATAGTAAAAACAAGTGGCTTCAGCAGCAAGTAATCAGCATCACAATAGGGAATATTCAGGAAACAAAGAGAATTAATTTTGAAAGCTTTAGTCCTTCAGACTAAGAAAACAATCTACACACTTCTGCATATCCTTCAATTTACTTGTGTGAGTAGGAGCAAGTTGACTAGAAAGTGCAGAAAGTTGAAGAAAACTTGCAAACAATTCCAGTTGCTGCACTGATGTTCCAATTGCAACAAGATCAAAAACAAGCACACAAATTCTAGGAATAAAGACATGCACAGTTAGCGTAGATGCACTTCAAATCAGAAGGAATCTCTAAGTGCATGGGGACAGAAAACCGGGACCAGAACACAGTACAGTCAAAACAAAGGAAATTAAAAGGCCTAATACTCTACAGTGACTTTCTGAAGTGCTGCATAACACTCCCAGGAGGTAGGCACAACCCTTTATAAAAGAAGAACAGAAAGACCAAAAGAAGCTCTAAACCCAAAGTATTGCACAGTAAGGAAGCTGTTCTGGCCAGAGAGCAGAAATCAAAGCTCTGTGAAGGCAACCAACAAGAAAGTGGCAGATAGGTCATGAGGTGTCAAAATACACACATTAATTAAACACATCGAAAGCTTAAGAGAACACAGGGTACAGAAAATATATATCCAAAAAACCCTTGGGATTGCAGAGGAGACTGAAGTATTTTGATCTCTGTCAGAATTTGGGATGCTGATTCCACAAGCAATGAAATAGTGGGAAACTCACCCTGATGGTACCTTCATGAGAGCAAAGTCTCAGAATGTGAAGGACTTCACAAAAGCACAATTATCTAAAAGCATATGAATAAGATAATTTAAAACTAAAAGGGATATACATGACTGAGCAAAGCATACTTAAAAGGTTTAGCTGAGTCTGTCATGCAGTATTTCAGCAGCTTTCTATTCTGCATATTGCACTAACCTGCATTAATTTTGCTTTTCACTTTTGTCCTAAATGAATTCTCCCAGGAAACAAGACACATATATGGAACAAACTGTTGTTTCTATAGGAAAAAAATGAGTAAGGTCACCCCATACTGTGTAGAAAGAGGCATTAATGGCATCTCAGTATCTTCCAAGAACAAACCCATTTATGTATGCCACCATAGTAAATTCTCAGCAATCAGAGCACTACAGCAAAATTTATCAATATGCAATGTATTTCACTTGGAGCAAAATTTTAGTACTGTTTTTGACAGTACCTTGAGGTGCGCTCTGGTAAATGGTAGCTTACTAAAGGTAGCCTAAAACCATAAAAACCAGATAAGCACACTTGTTTAATTTTCTTTTCAAAAGACTGAAGTATGAAATGGAAAAACATATATCATGTTTTACCTAAGCAACAATATCCTTTTGTGGTTGACAAAATATATGGAAGCCATTTCTTAAAATCAAGTTGCCTGCAGTCAAATACACATAGAAAACGAATTGTCTGCAACTTTCTCACAAAGGGATTAACTTCTATTAGGTCAGACTAATGCGATGCCCCTGTTGACTTACAGGTTATAATTTAAACATATTTCCTTAACTGAATTCAGGCTCTTGTATATAGTGAATGTGTGAGGACATTGACTAGAGCACACAGCAAGTTCTTCCAGGGCTAACTCATTTTAGTAATACTGAATAGAATGAAAATAGAATATGTGTTCAAGGTAGATTGTGTACTTGATTGCAATCTTATGGTGCACATAAAAGTATATATTGCATACATAAAAATATGCATTATATTAACTTTAAACAAGATACTAGTACTTTTGAAACCAATGAACTTCTCAGTATACCCAATGACTTTAATGTTTGGGACACAGAGTAGCCCTTTTTTTCCTAACATTATGTTCTCTTGCTATTTTCTGCAGGCCAAAGGCAACATATATAGAGGTGCATAAATTTCTTCTGCCAGAGGACTTGCTTCATATCTGGCTTTACCCTACCTCTGGTAGGGGTTGCTCATGCTACAAATTTCTTTAAGCAGGCATGAGAGGTGGTGCACAATTCAACTTCCTCATGTTCCATCCTCTTTTATCCTAATGCCCAGAGAAATCCTACTGGTTTTCAATAGGTATAGACAAGGATGCCTCAGGATATTCTGTTTCTGGGAGGCAGGCCTGTGAAGATTTTGCATGGGCACTGATAAGGAAGTGAAGGAGATGAGGCCTTTGCTTCAGTCATACAAGTACGACTTATTCATCTATTCACTGACAATTACTGATTCATGCACTAATAATTACTCTAGAGTTGGGCTACAGCAATATGCTGGGATCCCATCTTCCTCTTTCCCTATTCCCTACACCCAGAAGTTTACCTGGGTTTTCTCACTGTCTACATGATATCTGTAATTCTTCTCCCAGAGCCCTAAGATACCTGTCTAGTTCTGAGGCATAGGAAATGCAGATGGGCAAGTATTTCTCCCAGTGTCAGGCTGGAGAGTCAGGGCTTCAGAAGACAACACCATCCACACAGAATCCAGGTTCAAGGACCTTCCCCAGGACTGGGTAAAGAGACTCTCCTGTTTAGGGCTCTGGCTTCAGTAATCACTATAAATAATACATAAGGTGATACCACTATCAATTAAAAACAAAAACTAAACAAATAATACCCCCACCCCCTGCAAATGTCTTTAAAAGACTAACGTCAGATATCTATTGACAAGGTACTGCAGTTGAGAACTGAAACAGAGAAAACAACTTGTTATTTTCTTGAATGCTGAAAAAGGACACCAGTGAGAGCTGTGCTTTAGGGAAATTCTGACGTGTTCGGGTAGGAATTCAGGGGACTGCCACCAATGGCTTAGGACTCCCTGTGCACTTACTTGGAGACAGAAGCCTGCTTGGAGACAGCCAGCCTCTGGTGCGCAGATTCCTTCCAGGAAGCCATAACAGCCTCTGATTGCTGATGCACTTAGGTATTTTATTTGATTGATTTCCTGACCCACAGACACTATCATGAAAAATTTCCAAAACAGAAAAGCAAACAACCTTTATTTTTTGCATATTAATGTGAAAAAGAATTTTTATCTTCCTTAATTGTAAATCTGACAAAGCAGTTTTACCCAGACACTTTATATGTCACGGAACTGGACACAGCACATTTAAATACCTTCAGGGGTCTATTTGCTGATAAGAAGCAATG
This sequence comes from Donacobius atricapilla, assembly GCA_013397315.1. NCBI lineage: Eukaryota > Metazoa > Chordata > Aves > Passeriformes > Mimidae > Donacobius > Donacobius atricapilla. The sequence continues at coordinate 337,287 of WBMY01010082.1, read as the reverse complement.
CCAACACAGTCATTATACTCTTCACAATTTAAATTCATTTAAATGTGAGACATAAAGGCAGGCAAAAAACATGAATAGGAGTAACTACAACAGCAGGCAAACAAAGAGCAGACTCTACATATGGATGTCAGGCTGCTTCCTCTCCTTTTCTGCACTTTTTTTTCTTCAAGCACTACTGAATTATTATTTAGTGAGCTTCTCTTATTTTTTCAACAAGCTCACTTAGCTCATCAGTGCTTTCTATTCCCTCTTCAGCAAAATAACATAAAATTGTTACTTATTAACTTTTCAAGGACTAATAACTTCAGCGCAGGATCTCTTATCTAAGCAACATAAACTGCTTAATCTGGTAGGGCAGAAACTAGGTCCCCAGATAAATTTCAAAATCTGACTAATAAAGAGATAAAGGATTCATCTCTTTCAAACAAAAGGTTTATTTGACCATGAGGGAATAGGGGGAAAAGTTAAGAATCTAAGCTAAAGGTACATGAAAGGAAGAGAGAAGACGGAATAGAAGAGGAGGGAGGTGAGAGAAACACAACCTTTGCAAATGTCTGAGGTTCTTTCTGAAGCAAACACAGTATAAAGCACTGTATGCATTTAGACCCCATCAATTTTAATAACCCAACTGTGATCAAAACAATTGTTCATCAGAATTAAATCAAACCCACACTGAAGTGTTTGGAGCATAAGAACTGTTATTGCAACAAGATGACAGAAAATACAGAGTCAAGTAAAGAAGGGCTTCAGCAGCAGTTTAAACTTTTTAAAGGAAAAATTGTACTGCAATAACTGGTGGAGAATCAATCCTAATTACTCTTTCCTTTGCATTTTTGAGTCTGTTATATTACGACTATTTCCTTGTAACACAATAAATGATGCAAGGTTTCAACTGTTATTTTAATATCAGAGGGTCAAATACTAGTTCACACAAGTAATAATAAACTTGCAGCCAAAATCATCAAGAAAAACATTGAAGACTGACAAATGCCATGAGGAAAAATGTGATATCCTGCTCTTCTTAAGAGAAAAACTGCACTGGCAAGGTCACTAAAAAGGTCTCTGATTAGCTTAAAAAATAAGTCAACGATAAGTTTCAAAATTAAAATTTAATTTAAAAAGAAAACATTGAATAATCTAGCAAAAGAACTGTTTGGTTTAGCAATTTGGAATAACTTAATAAATTGTGAAAAAGCATTTGGACTAAGTATACTCCTAACATCATCACAAGCACATTCTTTGAGTAATACAGGATTAATGTTGGCAATGACTAAAACATCAGCACTCTGGCAACAGAATATAAATGGTTTCTCTCCAGCGGGATTCTTTAAGTGATAAGCCTTTCTCTCGTCAGGATGTATACATTACTTGGTCTTTATTTTAAAAACATTGATCTGAAAACAATATTGAAATCGTAAGTGCAGAGAGAACACTGGACTATTAAATTACATGGTTGCAGAAGGGGCTGTTGCAATCTTTTGCCATGAGATAATTAGTTTTACTTCCATCTTGGTCAAATTCACTTTAAAATTAAGGTGTTCAGTTCTGAATTTCTGCCAAACACTGCGACAAAACATAGGCTGCAGCTGAAGTATTAGAAAACAGAGAGAGGGAGTTGGGAGCCATCAGCAGAGCAAAAGAACATTATATTCTGATTGTGAAAAATTGAGGTAGGAGACAGCATATAAAGAGAAGGAAATATAATCATTGTTCTGCAGAGCCCTGGGATAGAGCCATTCCGCAACAGGCCAAATACAAAGGAAGGGGAAGGAAGAATTTGGTCAACAATCTAATGATGTTCTTAAAGACTTTAACATAGCCTTGATAAGGTATGACAGTTGCCAAAGTGGCAGCAAAATATCGTTCAGCAGCACAGAATATTAATTATGGTACTGAATAGAAGGTCTGGTTTAAAATAGAAATGCATATGCCATGACAAATAAGAAAATACAATGAAAAAGAAGACCTGCAGGAAAGTATAAACAATGTCTCAGCAATTAACTAAAAATAAGAAAAACAGTGGTTTTCTTTTTTTACTGGCATGGAAATGATCTCTTCAATTAACAGATACAGAATGGAACACAAAACAATGAAGACAGACAACATATAACATCACAAAAGCTAGCCTAGGGTGGCAGTAGGTAAAGCTTGTTACTGCTCAGTACCCATTGGTGTACCAGCTATGTTGACACAAACAAATCCCTAGTGGTCACAAGAAAATAGCCCAGAGCCAACAGTGTGAATCTGTACTTTATCACTTCTTTATGCTTATAGACAGGGTTAGAAAACAATAAAGATTAAAAAGACACATAAAATGAAGAGCTGGAAAGGGGCTTTTTACAAGGGCATGTAGTGATAGGACAAGGAGAAATGGCTTTAAACTGAAAGAGGGTAGATTAGACAACAGGAATAATTAGATAATAGGAAAAAATTCTTTGCTGTGTGGGTGGTAAGGCACTGGCACAGGTTTCCCAGAGAGGCTGTGAATGCCCCATCCCTCGGCAGCTTGATCTAGTGGAAGGTGTCCTTGCCAATGGTAGGGGAGTTGGAATGAAATAATCTTTAAGGTACCTTCCAACCCAAAACACTAAATGATTCTGTGAACCTGTAACATGGAAAATTGAGCACCTTTTCACTCTTGCAGGCACTATGTGTGAATGGAAAATGCAGCACTTGGACAAAAGCGTAGGAGGAATTCAGTACTCTTGTTGACTGCAGAATTTTCACTTGTGCATAATGCAGGATGGATGGTTAGACAAGCACCTTTCCAAATATTGCATTTTGCTTTATTTTGCAAATAAATTTTAAAATGCTTGCAAAGCACTTGGTAGTAAAATACTAGCAAATACCTGCTACCAAGACAAAAAACCATCTCACCAGCAAGCAGATGAAGGATAAGTGCCTCCTCTTGACTAGGAGATGGAGAGCTATGAAGTCCTTGAAAGATATTATATTCAGATGCCAGAAAAGACTTGTAGTAAGGCCAGGTAAATTCACACATTTCTGTGCTGAGAACAGAACCCAGAGCTAGGGAATGACACACTGACTCACCCATGCAGCCCACACTGAGCAGGATGCACTTATCAAAGGAGTACTTGGTGGGTCCACATTTCACATAAGTGCCCTAAGGCTGGTGTGCTCCTCTAGAGCAGGGAACCCTAAATTCTGTCTTNTGGGTGCAGATCTGCTCAGCACAGAGCACGCTATGCAACACATCTTCAGATGAGCAGTCAGTGCCTAAAGAATTACAGGTACAAGGAACAAACAATCAGGACAGAACACACGGTGCATGGAAAACTTAGTAGGAACTATAACAAACAAATTGCAAATGCATAATAACACTCCCTGAGTTAATCCAGCATTAAACAAGTCATCAGCCAGTTTATTTTCTTTGTTTTCCTGTGAATTGCCACAAAAACTTTAACATTAGTCCTTCACAAAAACTAGGCATATACAGAAAATTTTGAGTATGAAGTGAAATTAAATAAAATCATCAAGCAAATTAGTGTCTTCTCTTAAAAAAAACCCTATAAATAAATATTATATAAATATATAATACATAAATATAGATTATATAAATATAAATTATATAAATATCTATAAAACTGAGCTGATGCCTTCACAAAGGACTGATTCCTAAAACACCTGCTTTCATAAGTCACACATTGCAGGCTCAAAAACTAGGACAGAATTTAGAGGGAATGTGTTCTCCAGTTTAGGTGAAGAAACATAATGAAAGCGATTTTGCCTGGGTCAGAAAATGCCTGCACTTTAACATCCAGAGCAACAAGCATCAGAACTNTAGAAGGTCTGGTTTAAAATAGAAATGCATATGCCATGACAAATAAGAAAATACAATGAAAAAGAAGACCTGCAGGAAAGTATAAACAATGTCTCAGCAATTAACTAAAAATAAGAAAAACAGTGGTTTTCTTTTTTTACTGGCATGGAAATGATCTCTTCAATTAACAGATACAGAATGGAACACAAAACAATGAAGACAGACAACATATAACATCACAAAAGCTAGCCTAGGGTGGCAGTAGGTAAAGCTTGTTACTGCTCAGTACCCATTGGTGTACCAGCTATGTTAACACAAACAAATCCCTAGTGGTCACAAGAAAATAGCCCAGAGCCAACAGTGTGAATCTGTACTTTATCACTTCTTTATGCTTATAGACAGGGTTAGAAAACAATAAAGATTAAAAAGACACATAAAATGAAGAGCTGGAAAGGGGCTTTTTACAAGGGCATGTAGTGATAGGACAAGGAGAAATGGCTTTAAACTGAAAGAGGGTAGATTAGACAACAGGAATAATTAGATAATAGGAAAAAATTCTTTGCTGTGTGGGTGGTAAGGCACTGGCACAGGTTTCCCAGAGAGGCTGTGAATGCCCCATCCCTCGGCAGCTTGATCTAGTGGAAGGTGTCCTTGCCAATGGTAGGGGAGTTGGAATGAAATAATCTTTAAGGTACCTTCCAACCCAAAACACTAAATGATTCTGTGAACCTGTAACATGGAAAATTGAGCACCTTTTCACTCTTGCAGGCACTATGTGTGAATGGAAAATGCAGCACTTGGACAAAAGCGTAGGAGGAATTCAGTACTCTTGTTGACTGCAGAATTTTCACTTGTGCATAATGCAGGATGGATGGTTAGACAAGCACCTTTCCAAATATTGCATTTTGCTTTATTTTGCAAATAAATTTTAAAATGCTTGCAAAGCACTTGGTAGTAAAATACTAGCAAATACCTGCTACCAAGACAAAAAACCATCTCACCAGCAAGCAGATGAAGGATAAGTGCCTCCTCTTGACTAGGAGATGGAGAGCTATGAAGTCCTTGAAAGATATTATATTCAGATGCCAGAAAAGACTTGTAGTAAGGCCAGGTAAATTCACACATTTCTGTGCTGAGAACAGAACCCAGAGCTAGGGAATGACACACTGACTCACCCATGCAGCCCACACTGAGCAGGATGCACTTATCAAAGGAGTACTTGGTGGGTCCACATTTCACATAAGTGCCCTAAGGCTGGTGTGCTCCTCTAGAGCAGGGAACCCTAAATTCTGTCTTCCTTATCTGGCTGTTCTACAGTCTTTCAAAATTATTTTTTGCATGTACATGCTTCTCCAATCTGTGAGGGGAGTCTTTTCAAAGGGAAGTCAAAGCAAAACCACTGTGCACAGTATCACTGTAGGGAATGGTAGGAGGGAGAGAGACAGAGACTGTTCCCTAGGGAATGAACTAGAAGATGCAGGCTTTTTCCTTTCACTTAGCAGGTTTTTTTCTGGATTTTAGTTTGGGCTTTTGGGGTTCGGAGTGTTCTGCTGGTGGTAGCTGAGTTTGTTTGTAATTTTTCTCAATAACAACTAGAAAAAATCCTGTCATAACCATCCAGTGATGAAAATGCAATAAGAAAAGGTTCTGCCAGAATGTAGGACATGGAGTAGTGCTATCTTTAAAGCAAGAGAAAATTAATTTTTGGGTTAGTAGGATGGCACACTAACCATAAAATCACTGCTACCCATGCACTGACAGTGCATGGTACAAAGGCTTTAAAAATGCCTATCAAACCAAGCCAGTTGAGCCTGGTTCTGCAATCTGTTCTACCTGACTCTGGATCCTAATCACACAGTCCTGAGGTGGGTGCAGATCTGCTCAGCACAGAGCACGCTATGCAACACATCTTCAGATGAGCAGTCAGTGCCTAAAGAATTACAGGTACAAGGAACAAACAATCAGGACAGAACACACGGTGCATGGAAAACTTAGTAGGAACTATAACAAACAAATTGCAAATGCATAATAACACTCCCTGAGTTAATCCAGCATTAAACAAGTCATCAGCCAGTTTATTTTCTTTGTTTTCCTGTGAATTGCCACAAAAACTTTAACATTAGTCCTTCACAAAAACTAGGCATATACAGAAAATTTTGAGTATGAAGTGAAATTAAATAAAATCATCAAGCAAATTAGTGTCTTCTCTTAAAAAAAACCCTATAAATAAATATTATATAAATATATAATACATAAATANAAAAGTATATACATACATCTTGTCAGAAGAACTTGAAGGTCATCTAACCAAACTTTATTCTGTTCTTTTCAGCACATGAAAGTGAGAACAGATTCCAGAATCAGACTTTTTTTAATAGAATAAAATAAAACATTGAGGTTTTAGCCTAGTCAATATTTATTTGAAAACACAAATGTTCATATCTCACTAGGATTCATATTTATAAATTAATATTATTATATTTTTATTATGGTTATAATTAATATTAATTATTCAGAAAAGGCACTGGAAAATCTTGTCTCAAAATATTCATACAATTGTGTCTGAAATCATAGTTTGGAGAATCAGGACTAGTACATGCATATGTTTATATCATATGAAGCATGAGTAAAGCACATTCTGCTAGTGTTCAATCTGGCTCAAAACAGTAACCTTAAAAAAGGATGCTTTGGAGTTAGAGAAGGATCTATTCAAATGTGAAAATTTCAGTTTCTTATATGTAAGGGCATAAATAAAAATAAATAAAAAGTAAATCGTATTAAAAGTTTTCTTTTGTGTAAAAACACTAACCATAAACTTTGCAGCTGATCTTTGGGTAGAATTTATTTTTCATAAGTTCAAATAGCTGCAGTATGGACATTCACATCTGAACTTCTCCCTCTGTCTTCCCCATATAATTGATGTAGAGCAACAGGCACGTCCAGGGAGTCATTCAATTGATCTGTTTCCACTGTGTAGTGTAGGATAATACACATCACACGTTGAGGATGTCTATTTCTCTGTAATGAATATAAAGGGAGCTTCAGGTGACTAATTCACAAAGTACTGTAGGTATATACATTTGTTCAGACGAAACCCACCCTAAACATGTTCTTGAAGAAAAATGTATCTTAAGGCAAAGAGAATTATGTAGGATAAAAGAGCATGTTGAAGAACTAGGTCAGAAAAATAATTTAAATTTCCAGGATCAGTTGCTAAGAAATTACTGTAATCAAATCTCTGGTAAGTTCTGAACTATGTCTCCTTATATTACTGAAAATCAACTTTAAAACAGAGTTTATTAGCTTACACAGTTACAACCTGGTAAAATGTATGGAGAAAATGTGGAATGGAAAGACACATCCATGAGGAGTGGCTGGATTAAGCATTCCACAACCAGGTACAAGAAATAAAGACCATATACCAGAGAGGGTGTCCCAGTTTAGGGCAAATTCTGGGAGGGAACCTCCGAACAGGACCCAAACAACCCCTCCCCCCACAACTGGTCCGAAAAAAAAGAAAAGTGGAAAAAACTATTTATTTAACAAAAGGAAACAATATGAAACAATAAACAATAAAACCTTTAGTTGAAGTGTAATGGCAAATTGAGAAAAAGTCCTTGCCGTAGATTCAGTTTGTCTTTCTGCGTTTCTATCAGTCCTTCTGGCGCTGGAGAAGAACTCTGTTGTCCCCAGCCCCAAAGGGGAGGGAGGGGGGAAATCCTTCAGCTCTTCTCTGCTTTTCAGTCCGGAGCCGTTTCAAACAGTCCCGAGGAAAAAAAAAGGGAAAAAACCAAAAAAAAACCCAATTCTCTGCCCTAACTAGCTAAACTAACTAACTAAAAAAAGGAAAAAAAAACAAAGCAAAGCCAGACAGCACCGCGGCGGCACCGCCAAGACCCCGAGAGGAATGTGAGAGAGATAACATAGTTTTCAAAACAAATTGCACTCTAAGAATCTTCTTAAAGGTACAAAGCAATATACAGAACAGACGACTGGGGATACAGGCATCATAAAGTCACTCTAGGACAGAGGGAAGGGACACTTGCTTCTTGATTTCTATTTGAAAACTGAAGAGAAAGACTTTTACGTCGTTAAAGCTATCAAATTCATTCCTTCGAAATTCCCTAACTCTGTTAGGTCAGCATAACCGATCCCTGAAACATTCAATAATATATGAATTTTACTGAAGTACTCCAGGACAACGTAAATAAATGCTTGCCTTGATTCAAATGGTACACACATACCTGGTAAGAGGCAGGCAGTGCCTGAATGCCTGCTGGTCAGGACCTATCCCGCTGCTGGGGGTGGGAACCTCCACCAGCTGGTAAGGAAGAAGCTTTGAGGACAGCTAATCTGTCGGGGAAATCAACCAGAGGAGATGTGCTATCCCTGCTTTTGGAGGTTTTTAAGACCTGATGGGACTAAATGAATTTCCACAGTCCCTTCCAACCTACATGATTGTGTGCATGTGAGTATTTCAAATATGCACATATATTAAAAATCAATCATTAATTATTGGTTACTATTAAATATTCATCAATATTAATTAGCGTTAAAATGATTTTCAAGGAACAATGCATAGTAAAATCCTTCTAAATTAAATAGGAGCAAATATGTAACACCTATGGATAACTGAATATAAGAACTCTCTGACATCTTTATTTTTCCTTCCGCCTAACACTGAAGGTGATACTGTCCAAACAAAACTAAAAGAAATTGTATAAACATGCTTTTATTGCACATCCAGACACAAAGTCAAAAAATAAGTCTTGTTTCAACTACTTACAAGCCGTGAGTAATCTATTTCTGTTCTTGTGAAACCATTTCATTATAGCTACTTCTATCAGAACTACCAAAATTTTGTAAAAATTGTCCTAATTAGGTTTATTTCTTTTCTTTTCTACTTACTTCTTTTATGTTATTTTTCTTTTCATTTTTTCTGAAAGGACAGTTCAGAAATATGCAAAGAAAAATCTATATCTAGTTAATATTCCTGTGTATAAATGCTACTTACTTTAAAAGTAAAATCTTGAGCTCAGGCTAGTTAGTCATCTGAAAAAAAAAAATAAACCACAAATCTTACACTTAATTAATTAATTAATTAGTAATTACACTAAAATCTGCAGTAACTTCATTCTGGTAGAGCAACATCTTTCATAACAGCTATAGATTTTATACATAGACAATCTGTAACACACTTGTCTATATTTAATTTAGCAGTCTATGCTTAACAAAACAAAACAAAAAATGCTTTTCTTCATTTGAAAACTTGATTATGCAGTGTAAATAATGATATGGAATGACATCAGCAAAATTAAAGTACCTCTTGAAGCACACTTGATCAATTAAGGGGTTTTTAGAAAACAGTAGTAACAGTACTGAGTTTTAGGGTTTTTTTAAATATATACAATTTCATGGGCCATTGCTCTGTACTCACAAATAATAAGTCATAAACTTCTGTAACCTCAAAGAAAAGAATTTGCATTTTATCATTGAAAGAATTTGCATTTTATCATTGAAGTTGGGAATATTCTCTGGGGTCTGATTCTGCCTTAATTCTAGCCTCTGTCATTGTAGTTAAACTTCAATGGTATTACACTTCATATTTTTCAGTGTGATAACAAAATCGGCCCGTAAACAGTTGCATTCATTATGTAATGGTGGCCCATTAGTTAAATCTCAAATTAGACCGATCTTTCATTTCAAAGCTAAAAGTCTTTCTGAGGCAACCAGTTTAACCTTTAAAGATAATTTTGATATTGTGGGTATAATTCATCTCATTTTCATCTGAAAAGTAATCCAGGTATCTAAACATGGGTGTCTACACCTATTTGAGATCTTCCTGGATGTCTCTACCTACATGGAGTTAGAAGGAATGACACAGTGTTGGGGGTTAGATTTGGGGGTTTTTTCCCTATAGAATTTTTTCCCACAAAGTTGCCAGGAGACTAATTGCTGGGTACTTATGGGTGCTTGACCAAAACAAAATGAAAGACTAGGAAAGCGTAGCACCAGGCTACACCCTTTTTTGGTCTCAGGGAGTTTTTTTTTTTCTCTCGGAGGGAAAAAGGTGACTGCAAGGTTTTGGGGAGGTAAAGGGCTGGCGTGGGGACAGTTTCACTCTCTTGCTCCCAGCATTGGAGAGAGAAGGGTCAGGCCGCTCTTGCCATCACCGTGTCCATGCCTGAGGAAATCTCCCAACATCTCCTCGTGTGCCCAGGAACTCTGAGCTCGCCTCCTTCCCTGCTGGGCTGGGCCGGCCCCGTCCCACCACCGCCGCTTTTCTTCGGCACTGCTTTGGATACGCTGTGTCCCTGCACTGCCCTGCCCTGCAGGACATCCCTGCCCTTCCAGTTACCGCCGTGGAGCTTCGGTACATCCCACCCACCAGCCCGGGATTTTTTACACTTTTCCAGCTTGGCGCTCTCGGAGCCCTGCACCGAGACCAGACTGCCCCAGGCTTTGTGAAACAAAAGCCCCCTCGAGGTTCCTGGGTTTGTTTATCATTAATGCTGTAGTTGTTGTTGTTTGTTTGCCTTGTTGTACATACTAGTAAAGAGCTGTTATTCCTATCCCATCTTTGCCTGAGAGCTGATTTCATATCAAAGTTTTAATAATTCAGAGGGAGGGGGGTTGAATTCTCCATTCCAAAGGGAGGTCCTGCCCTCCCTAGCAGACACCTGTCTTTTCTAACCAAGACACAGAGAGCATATTTGGAAACGTGTATCTTTCTTTACAAGAAAGATGGGGATGGGGATTTCTTGAACTCGAGAGGACATTCAACACCTAAGTTAGGCAACAGAATCCCATTTTGGAACATATTTATTAGTATAAATATTGGCATTAGCTAAGTATTATTTAAGTCAGAACTGTTTTTTTAACGTCTTTTTATAGGCACCGGGAAGAAGTAAACAAGTAAACACTTCAGAATATATTGCTTATTAATTATTTTGCATGCCTATGTCTAGGTCAAATGACATACCAGAAGCAGTCATTTCTTTGCACTGAGTATAAAGGAAACCCAGTAATTGCCTGTCCCTCTGTACTTTCAATCACTTTTATATCTACTGAGCATATAAGTGGGTATTATGGTACCATATGATTCAAGTAACTTCCTTTCTACTATCTAATCTAAATGGCCTGTCCATTAGTTACTATAGCACTGCATGATGAACACAGAGGAAAAGCGCAGAGAGAGAGTTAAGAGATGTCTGTTTTAGACTGATAGCACACTTGAAGAGAGAGAGGGGGAAGATTCATAACAAGGATGAATGATGCATTTATACTGCTTCACCATGTGTTATGTTATACAGAAGCATAATCACAATGATATTACCAAAATAAAACACATCAACAATTGCACAGTATCTCCCGGTGTAAAGTAAATGTAAGAGTGTGATACATGAGGCATCTGATAGTCTCAAGCGTACCTCTCAAAAGGGGTTATTTCAGATTTTCTGCTCAGAGGTGAGCAGTTAGGGATCATATGCTGGTTTGTAAATGGTTTACAATGAAAGATTTGTGTAGATTACCATTTTAACACAAGACATTTTTTCCATGTAAGACTTTCATTCAAACCTTTGTTTAAATTGTGTTCGATAGGTCACCCTAACCTTCTGTGGCTACTGACTACAATACATATGCTAAAAAATTGCCGCAACTAGCAATCCAACAAGAGAAGTCAAGCTCTGCTGATGAGTCAGGGATGAGGTTCAGTGAGATAAAATGAACAGTACAAGCTCAGCTCAGGACAATGACTTCATTCTGCCATCACATGTACAATTATTGATCTCAACAGTTTAAAAGAAAAGCATGTATTTGATGTACCTGGCAGCAGCCTCTCAGTTAAATTGCTCGTCAGCTGGCAGACTATTCTGTGAGCTTTGTTACCGAGCAGTTCACTAAATGGACACCATTTTTGTATCTCTCACCATACCTAAGACAGTCAGTAATCTGAATAGCTATTTAAATATTTTCAGTCATAGCCCTAAATGGGTGTAAATGCAGCCCATTGCCCTAAACAGGTGTAAATGCAGCCTTTGTGCAGGGAACCTGCTGCTTGCCAACAACTGATCAGGAAGAATTCAGCACATCAAGTGTCGTCTTCTGTTCAGCTCAAAAGATGTGTAGGAGAGCAAATAGAGAAAAACAGAGAGTCCCCAAGAAAGATTCTGGGGATAACATATTGTTGATATGTGATAAACTTTGGCTCAGGTGGTTCATAAATAGACTTACACAGTCAAAGATGCAGTCTTCTTCCTTTCTTTTTCTTGGGTCTCAAGGAAATTCAGCATAAGAAAGGGGAGAAAACAGCAACAGAAAAGATTTTCCTAAAAATGTAGAAAAGTAAAATATTGGCAGAAAAGGATAATTGAAGAGGTAGATCTAAAACTTAAACCTCCTTCTGTGCATGTTAGTACCTGATCTTTATAAAAAGTCATGCATCACATGTTGTTAATATAGTATCTGCAAAGGAATTAAAGCATGGGCTTGTATGAAAGTATCTCATTCCCTGAAAGAAATCCCATCTAGGTCTGAAGAATGAGAGCACAAATAGCTAAAATCTAAGGGATATCTAAGAGAAATACAAGGGCTGTGTAGAAAAGATTGTTGTCTAAAGAGAGATGGAGAGGGTGAGAAGAGTAAGAAGAAAAGTAGCAATTAGGAGTAACCTCAGGGAAGGAGAAGACCAAAAGACCAAAATAGTTCTTTGAAAAGGTAATGGCAGCCCAGCCAATTGGAGGGATAACACTTGTACAAACTCTCTAATGGGGTATACATCAGGTGTCAATAAGAAATTGTCTTGCAGGAAGAGTTTAATGAATAGAGAAGGAATGCATTTTGGACACAAACACAAGTGGTGTCAAGTGAATCAATCTCCCGGGAATACCACTACTACCCTTCCAAGAACTCCCTTTGAAGCTGTAGGTATATTTGTTAACACAGTCTACAGCACAGTGACCATGTTTTATTTTGTGCATATATCACATCTCACACAGAGGCCTTGATTGCTTGAGAGCACATCGATAGTGCTTCCTACAAATATCAAATGCAGTAAACAACTGAATGGAAGGAGAGAAGGAGGAACTAGAGGATCATGCATACTTTCCACCCAAGCACACCCTAACATAAAAGGACTAAATGTGAGCTGTTTTACTGTCTCCCCTTACAGATCCTTCCTGGCTGAGGAAAACCACACCTGAATAACAATGAATGTTATTGCAATAGCAGAAGGGTTTTCCCACCTGTTCTGCCTGTTAGGTAGGAATTAGCACAGTGATGTATGTACTGCATGTGTGTAAATGCTCATAAGGTGACTATAAATATAAGAAAGTAAATAACATGATTATGTCAAAAATTACTGTATTTTGCAGAAAAGGAAGCTGAACTTAGGTAACTTAGGAGACAATTTACATGTATGCTTATCACTGTAAGTACATTGTGACATGTCTTTCAATTATTCCTTTGCTGAAGAATGAAATCCTTACAAGCAAGTTCTAAAAGTTTGGGTTATTCTGATTATATAATGCCCAAATGTGTCCTGCAGCCACTGCTGTTAAGTGGGTGACAAGATGCATGACCCCACCAGGGAATAATAGCTCAGCATGTTGCAAGAAGCCCACTTGAACTCCTGGCAAGAACGAGTCATTCATTATCCCACAGCTGAATCTATTGCAGACTTATTAACACTAATTCACAAGAAAGGGGCTTGTTTGATTCCCAGTAGGGATGGAAAAGCTGAACTAGACTGTTATTAAAAGGCACCTGATATTAAGGTAGTAGCTCACCAAGTAATACAATTTTAAAGTGATATTAGTAAGACTGTCTGAAATATATTTGACCTCTCAATGACTATTGTATTGCCATGCAATTACTGTTCATTGCCAAAACAAACTTTCCTTAACTATAATATTTAGAATAACCTCTACAGCTCCAAAAACTATCTGAACTTACTCCAGTTATTCATGACCAAAAGCTACGTCTGCCTGTTAAAATTTCTTTAATGCTTATTTTAGGTATTCAGATTGATTACAATTTAAAAATCTATAATGAACTGATCCAGAAGGAATTAAAGAACATTGCAAAGTTTTTCAAGGTATAATCAAAAACATTAAAAATTGCTAACACTTACAATTTAAATATTGCAGTCATTGGAAAACAGAAAGTAGAACTGGAATTAATTATATTGATGATGATTTTTCTGTCTATGGAAGCCAACAGTAAACAAAAGCCCTAGACTGAAACTGGAAACAGAAGCTGGAAATACATTTTGCATTCCTTAAGAATTTTGAAAACTCAACAAAACGCTTCAGAGTTTGGTTTACTTGTGTATTTGCATTTAAAAAGCAATTTCCACTCTAGTTGCACTGTTTTCCTCTGTGTAAATCCAAATGAAAGCAATATTTTGGGATAAAGCCACCTTGAAATGTTTTCTTAATCAATAAGGATGAACTGACAAGAATGATAGAGCAATTTGGAAATCTAAAATGGGTTAAATTTTCAATTTTTAAAAAATGTCTTTAGACTATTAGTTAAAAATACATTTTTAAATATTTGGTAATAAACCCATCCTGATTTTACTTTTTTAATTATTCATTGCTTAAGCAAACTTTAACCTTCTCTGCCATGATGGTTGAATACAGTCTGATGCCTGCTGGCATATTTTGAGAAAAGCTGAAATGTCTAAAACAGAGAGAAATGAAAGGCACAGTCCCGAAAACCTTGTGGATGATGCACGATCATGAAATTGCAAAATTCTGAAGAAATTGTAAATGTACATTGCATTTTAATTAACAGTTTCCCAAATTACTTTTCTGAACATCATCTTTGGTATCTCATTCAGTCTTAGGAGCAGCCTGGTGCAACACTCAAGACTGACAAGGAAACATTTATTTGCTTATATTCACGCAACTCTGGCATCCACTTCAGGGAGCAGGCTAAAAGTCAGGCTCTTCAGAACCCACTGACTGAGTTTTTGTTTTCAAATGAGAACATTTGCCTGCCAAAAGAGAAAATATTCCCTGTAGGATGAAATATTTTTTTAATTTGAGTCACTGGGGTATTTTACATGTAGATACAAAAGATTTCATAATGATCTTCATCGCACCAAAATGTAACAATCACTGCAGCTGGCACCCAATTGACATAATGCTGTATTATGGTTTCTGAAGTCAATACCTTGTAACACTCAAAGCACTATTTATATAGTAGAAGACGTTAGTTCTTTAAAGAGACTTTAAAAGTATGATCACTTTTTAAATATGAATAAATGGTTAGAGAACAGCAAAGATTTCTCTGAGCTGTTAGGAGAGCTTCATAATAAAGCGATTGTGTCTTGTTCTCTATTGTAAAATATTCCTGTTAGTGAACCACTTTTAATATCTCATCCTGGTGCTGCACACTGAGGACCTGCAAGCATTTCCAAAAGTGGCCATGAATTTTCAAACTGATTATAGCAACCTGACAGAAACATTTTTAAAAGCTTGACCTGGAAAAGTGCTGAGCAGCTTTCTAAAGTGTTGGACAGCCTTGAAGCCAATTGTTTTTAGGGAAAGCTGTGGCTACTCACTGAATTTTAGGAATACTCAGCATTTTGCAAGATTTAACTCTGAAGATCCTTATTGAAAGTCAATGAGAGTTAGTTTCCTAAAACTCAGCATGTCTAAAATATTTCAGTACTTTAAATCAATGTAGTCAGCTCCCCAAATGCATTTGAAACTCAGAGTTTTCACTTTGCAGAGTGCAGTGCCATGATGCCTGACTCCAGTCTAAATGTTCAGAATAACTGAAGGATATGCTGATAGATTTGCATGTCTGCCATCTTCTGCAACATATTTATAACTGCCAAGGAAAAAATCCATTAGGAGGGAAAAAGGCCTTCAGTAATAAGCCCAGACAATTAATTTTTTAATGTGTGCCATTTGCAGCAGAGATATCTCAATTTTGCAGTGTTCAAGGAAAATAGAATGGAGAAGAGGAAATAAAGTTAACACTGGAATATAACAATGGAAAATTTATTTATCAATCCAGGTTGTTTGTGCTTCTTATAAAAGCAATACAGATGGATTCCAGTTATTTCACATGTAAATAGTATGCTACTTCTAAAATTTCGGTGTTACTTTGAAAAATGCATCACTACAGCATTTCTTCATAGGTAATACCAGAATTGGGTATCCAGCAGCCACAGCGCGTTGCCCAAAAGGGAATAAGCATATGAAAATTGCCTACCATTTGGCAGAAGACAAAACTAACCAAAAATATCCTTCTGCCATTTGAAGAGCCTGATAAGGCCTTCACTGACAGTCACAGACCTGTCCCTCATCTTCCATGACTTCCCTCTCAAGCACTTTACAAAGTCATCGGTGGAGAAAAAGAAGAGGCCACATCAGCACAGTAGCCAAGATATGGAGAAGTTCAAAGTTTCGCCAAAATACAGTCTCAGTGTCTGTTTGGCAGGTGGACCAAGCTTTGTTCAGAAGTTTCCTGAAGACCTGCCTCTTCCACACTTCCAGCATTGTAGGCTCTTCCCCACATCTCTCAAACAGGGGAAAAGGAATGATCACCATTTAAGTATTGGTAACTCCAGCAGTACTGCCTACAGCAAGGTCATTATTCTCAGACTATTTTACCAATTTTTTTGTTAGGATATTATAATAATCCATGTCATACCTGTGTCAAGCCTTAGAGGAACAATTTGGGTGTTAGTCTGATTGTCTCTAATTAACTGATGTGCCCCTCACTGCAGCATCAGGAGCACTGGCCTTGTCCCAGCAGAGCCCTCTTCAGCCATCTCCTTGTGCAGAAACTGTTCAAGAACAGGAAGCACAAAGAAAAGACAGGTGATGTTATGAGTTTGGAGTGTGTTTTCTCTATATAAAAGCAGAGTTTATCGCTATAGTTTTTGATTAATTTAGGATAGGCATTTTGTCATGCAATAAAAAATGTACTGTCCTATATTGACTTGATTTATAATCTGCTGCTTAAGTAAATTCTTTTAATATCTCTCTTGAGTCTTTTTCCAGATACTATTTTTTATTAATACATGTGTTAGGAGACTTTTAATCTCATTTTAAGTAAAAAGAAAAGAGAAATTGAGTGCAATACATATGAAAACGGACATTAACCATTTATGCAGTAAACCTAATCAAGGTACAATTGGGATGACCTCAGCAATCAAGGGTTTTCTACATGGTTATGTATGGTTAGTTTCCGTTCCCCAGATCCCCAGATCTGGGCAAAAATGAACATAGTCTATGCTCTCAGCAAATAAAACACAGAGCACTCAAAACTAGCAGAAATGCTTGGACACCCCGAGCAAGGAGTGCAGCTCTGGTTCCACCTGCCCTACCTCATCAGCTCATGGAGCACGGTGCTGGCTGTGAAGGGTTGTGGCAGCTGTCGCTGCTCTGTTCTTTCCTTCAGGGAACATTGCATTTGATTTTGGATAATGCTTCCATCAGCTGCCACAAGAGCTTCTCTTCACACGGTGTATAGCAACCTGGAAAAGTTGTGAAGTTACAATTTATTGCTAAGTATTTGTGAGCTTAGGTTTATTCTGAAGATGATGAGTCAAATGAACCTTAATGGGTTAGTCTTACCATTAGCAATTCCAGCCTATGGCCAGTGATATTTAAGTCTGTTACATATGCTTGAGATTCACCACACAAACCTCACCTGCTCAAGCTATACCTCATCTTCCAGCCTCATGTGTTTAGAAACTGGGCAGGAAGGAATTCAAACCTTGAGACAAATTGTCTGAAGTGCAACCACAGCTAGGTCCACTTCCCTTTCACTTTTAAAAGCAAGACAAAATATTTTCTAATTTAGATATACTAGTGAGGATTTCCATTCTTTAGTATAAACAATTCATGATGCAGCACATAATTTTGTACTGAAGTAATATTTTAGTATGTCATGTCCACTTCTATTTATCCTTTTCTTATATGTACAGTTGAAAATATTAATATAATACAAAGACAAATAAAAATAATCCAACTGCATTCATATCCAGTTTAACTCAGTATAAGGTAACTGTTAAATAAGTGCATATGCTTATGTATATAAAACTAAGCAACTTACTGGTTCAGGAAAAAAAAAAGTCCAGCATAATTCTTATTGCTTTTTCTTAATTTTTTAAATTATTTGAACAACACAATTCTCTTGTTTGCATTTATTTACCCACAATGCACTAAAGTTTGCTTCAGTTGCTTTTAAATACTTTTATTTACTTAAAAATCAATCTTCTCACCATCACATCCACTGAAGATGACAGATTCTGTACATAAAATAGTGTAATTTTAGAGCAGCATATATATTTTTGAGAAAAAACCCAGCCACGTTGTATTGTTGTAACCACTTTTGTGTTGTCTTATACCTAAAGTATTTTTAAAGGTGATTTGAATCACATAGAACCAGCAGACAGTTCATTGAAATGCCTGTGAAAAGGCAGCTAACACACATTGATTTTAACTTCTGCAGTAATAAACACATTGAAAAACTGGCTTGTTATAAGCCAGGTTACTACAGACAAAAAATATAAAGCAAAGTTTAAAAACCAGTTATAGATTTTTTTATGGCTAGAGTTCCTTGCTTCTGGCATCAACTGTATTTCACCGTCCAAAGAAGTTTCAGTCCTCCTTTACCTGTTAGCAAAAATCACATCTAATGGAGTCTACAGTCCTGGGTAACAAATGAAATACTGTGAATTTCTAAACAAGAACAACACTTACAAGAAAGAGTAGAGAGTCTTGATCTAGTAGTGTCTGAGGCAGATATAGCTGCAGAGAAACAGAAAGGAGGGAAAAAAGGCAGAAATTCAGAAACAGGAGGGAAAATTCAAGGAAACAACAGGCTCATTCACCTGAGAGTGGAGATTGATGTTAGATGGAAGGAAAATATCTTCAGAAACGCCCTTGATAGATGGATCCCCACACTCTAAATAAAGCCAAAATACATATTATGCAGGGAAAAGTGTTGAGGGGGCAGATGAAATAGCAACATATTCCCAGGGTTGCTCTTGAGAAATATATTTTCAGAATTGAACACAGAAGGCTCAAAATATTATACCTAGCTTTTTGTATTGGCAAGTGATATCCATTAGTAGATTAATCATAAAACTATATCAAATAATTTCACAAGTTTTTGAAAGATTACCTGATTGATAACAAATTTTCCAGGGAGATAAAAAGCACAACACTCCAAAACCAGATCCAATAGAATATATTTATCTCTAGAATAATATGAGATGTGGAAGTCAATAATCGGGCCATCAAATTAGATGCCAAGTTTAGAGCTGCTGATTCCTTGCTGTCCAAGTTTGCAAATATTGGCCTTTGTCTGTAGTACCACCTAGTGTCAAAAACTCTTATCTCTGAGCTGAAAAGAACTGGATTCAACTTCATCTATGCTCCTTTATTTCCTCCATTCAAAACAACCAAACCATACAGGAAAGGTGCCCAGAAGGCATTTTTCATGATAATGAGCCCAAGGAAGAGTCTTTCATACTTTTGTTTGCTTTATGGAAACAGAATTTTGAGCCTTTTTTTTTGAGCAAAAGATGGAGCTTGGGTTTTTGTGACAGCAGACAAAAATTCCCCCAAATTACACTCAATTTTAAGTATGGGTAATTTTTGTCACAGTGTGAAGTAGAAGAAATGCTTTAGGGCTTCTCTGCGCTGGAAGTGAGAGAAAAGCTACGGTGAGCGAGGATATGGTGGTGCACTCTGGGCACTGCTTTGCTTTTGTGGGCAATCCCCAGAGTGGAATCAAGGAACTCACTAAGAGAGACACTGCCTGCGTACTAGAGAGACCCTGCCTACACACCAGAGAGACACTGCCTGCACACCAGGGAGACACTGCCTGCACACCAGAGAGACACTGCCTGCACACCAGGGAGACACTGCCTGCACACCAGAGAGACACTGCCTGCACACCAGGGAGACACTGCCTGCACACCAGAGAGCCAAATCCTCCAGCAACAGCCTGAAAATTCATCTTCCCGCTCTCCACACGTTAATTTGCCCATGGGCACTTTCTTTTAAAACCAAAATATTCTCCCCAGGATCCCAGGTTCCCAGATTGCCTAGGGAGGAAGCCCCGCATGGAGCTTGCCTTCTGTCTGTCCATCTGGCAGGGAAGCCTGCAGGGCACAGGAGCAGGAGAGCTGGGTAGCCCTGGAGCCAAGGCACCGAGGCAGGAGAGCTGCCTGGCTGCCAAGGCTGGGCACCTGGCAGGAGCAGGGGCTCCAGGCAGCAGCAGGCTGTGGGAGCAGGGCAGTGCTGAGCTCCGGAGCCCTGGGCTGAAGGAGCAGAAAGCAGAGAGGGACTTGATGGCCACCTACTCTGGGAAACAGCCAGGCTGGCATGGTGACAGACTGCACCTCACTCTGCCTTGCACCTCACTCTGCTTGTTGGGATTTCCCCCCCTCAAAACCTTTCTGGCGGAAAGTGGGTTTGCCCCAGAATTTCTTACCCACTCTGTCTGTGACTTTACAAAAACAGGGTATCTAGAAGAAAAGTTTGTGAAGTGACTGTAAGTGCAGAAAACTCTCACACAACATGAATTCAAATTAAGTTAAAACAGATACAGCAAATGTGAAAGGATACACAGTGGGTACATTTACTAAACCAGAATGGAGTGTGTTGACTGTGAATTCCCTGGAGAGGCAACCAGCCTTTGTACAATGGCCTCATGTTACTAATGAGTAGATGCCATGGCAGCTCAATGTATAGCTTGTAAGTTTAATGATAAATTTAATACTGGAGCAGGCCAGAGAAACAACATAAAGACTAAATATATAACAAAAATTTGCAGCAACATCAGTTAATTGCAAAGCTGAGGCAGGAGGTGTTAATTACAATTATAGATGAGCCATTTAGTAATTCACATTAGTGAGCATAGAGCAATTATCAACCTGCTGGTTTTCTTGCTACTTATAATTCCCATGTTTTCCTGTTTTTTATGAAACATAATAGCTGTATTGAACAATGTAAAATAACAGGAATGGATAGAATGCCTATTTAGGTAAACTACAGCTGTGATGCACAATATTATCATAAAGACATTCCATTTGGAGTAAGACGCTATCCAGAAAGCTAAGGGTTTCTGTTGCTAGAGTTAAGTAGAAAATACATAATGGCCATTTCACAGATGGACAGATACAGTTTGTTTGTTGCATTAAAATTTACAAATACAAATTAACCTTGACTGGACCTGAGGCAACAGTGCAGTTTAAATTATACACCAGTAAAAAAATTAAGTCCAAGAGTATCAACATCAGTATATCTAATTGATAAACTGGGGGGAAAAGCACCATCAATTGATTGAAGAAATGTAGTCTCCAAGCCTGGCAAATACGTTATTCCTATGAGATTCCAACTGACTTAGTTTAACATGGCTTACCCAGGAGAGACCATGCCATCATCATGGTAACACTTTTATCACATAACATAGCACCATGTGTGGTACTAGAACAGAGGTGTTGAAGACAAGTGACCTTCTCAGGAATAGGTCACTTAGTGCTCACAAGTCACACCCATGACCTTCACCATGGATTTATTTCAGCATCAAGGCTCTTGTCACAGGGATAGTACACAGGTTCCCAAAGGAAGACAGAATGCTAGTATAGCCCAAAGATCCTGGAGATGGAGGACTGGCAAAACTAACTTTTCTCCATGTACTGAAACACAAAGCTCTGTTGTATTTTACTAAGGGCTCTTGGTTTGTCCTGTGTACACCCTACAAAAAAATCCTTTCCAGTCAAAGGGGAGCTATGCATCTGTAACCAGGCTTCCTTGGGATGAACTCTGCACATTCATACTTACAAGATGTTCCACTGGTTTTCATATTCCTGACAGTTCCTTACCCTTGATCAATCAAGCCTTAAAAAATGTTATAAAACCACTATTTGCTTCATGCTGAAGTAGAACATGAGCCAGATTTTGAAGCTGTAACGCTGTTGTTTCACATGCTTTCCATATATTTATGCTATTAGTTCAGTCACATTGGAACTCAGCACAAGGATATCAAACAACTATGCAATTTGTCTGAAAAAAGGCATGCTTATTTTGCCAGATGTTTATCAATTAACAGATATAACTGGGATATTATAACTAATCTATACATTTTCTGCTTATTTAACAGTAAGTGAAGCTGAATTCATTGAGCACAACTGACATTCCTCCTAGGTTAATATAAAAAGCAAAACTTCTGCACATTAGCCATATTATTATCTTTCTATTCTATGTTTTGAAGTCTTTTTAAGCTTCAATGGAAAGAACAATGGTTAAAACTAACTAAGTATTTTTAACTAATTTCATGACTATTTACTCATATTTTAAAAGAAATTTGAGTTTCATCTGCACCATTTCTGTGTTTCATTTCTGGATTACATTTAGCAAAACCACATGCCCAGCAGAAGATTTGTATATTACATAAGTCAATATGGCTGCTATTTTGAGAGCTTAGCAGAAATAGAAAGGAGCATACCCTTCATACTTTCTATGCAGCAGAATATAGACCTAGAAATATGATACGTGTTCTTCTTCTTGTGTTCTTCTTCTTGTGTTCTTATTCTAAATATGATATGTGTTCTTCTTCCTCTTGTGTTCTTCTTCTATGCGTTCTTTTTCCTCCACAACAAAAGAGGCTGTCATCCTGTCTTAATCTGGGGTTCTTTGATCAGCTTTTGATCAGATCAGATTTCCAGATGAGACACTACCATTTTCAAGCCTTTGAGTCTGAATGTATTTTAAAGCATGTTTCCATCCTCCCCAGCCTGAAATTTCCAGTATTTCCTATTTCCATGATGGCATTGAGACTCATGTGATGCCAGAGCAGAGAGCTACAAAAAAAATTATGATTCTGATCTTTATTTCTTCCTTCTCTAACACTCAGATTTAGAAATGTTTTTGATTTTTGTTGTTGTTGTTGAAAGATAATTCGCCTGACAATAATTATAACTGCATACATCTCCAGACTTACAGATATTGCACTCTTAATCCAAGGAATAATTTCAAGTGTAGTCTCTCTATCAACCAGCATAAATCAAACCCTCTACATTAGATTTCACATCACATAAATTAATTATTAGAGAATATGAGTGAAATTCAAGTACCAATGCTGTGCATTGCCAAGTGTGACAAATGTCTCAGGAGAACTAAACAGGTATTCAACACTTTTAAATACTGAAGAGAACTTTACAGACTTTAAGTGTGTGTGAAATGCTCTCACCACGTGAATCATTGGAAAATTCTTTATCGACTTCATCAGAAGCCATATTTTGTCTTTTTAACTCATGGTTCATACAGATGTAACTCCATGTTCTTTAGAGACTCATGAACAAATAAAATATAAGGAAAGAGTTAGTTTCAAATTTTAGATGTTGTTAAGGGAAAATAAACTTTAGATATAATACTTTCTGATTTGTTACCCAAAGTCAAGCATCAGAGATGATCAAATGAAAACAGAGCATAAAGACTGGTATTGGCAATAGCTGAGATCTTAGTACCCTCCTTCGTATTTCAGCATCACCCTAGCCAGTCACTGGAAATCAAACCCCACAATGATACATGTAATAAAGGAATCTCTTGTCATTTTTTCCTTGGTGCCTGAGAGAAGTTACAAATTTCAAAGTATTTTATAGTGAATGAGTTTAACTTTAGTATCCTTGAACTACTACACCCAAAGAAATTTTTATGCCTATGATTATTCTAGCTGAGCACACCCCAGCCAGGAGTTTGTTAATGACATTACCAACAGCTTCTCATTCCTCTGTTCTTCAGCCCCACGTAAGTCTTTTTACCTCCTATTCCCCCAAGCTGTCAGGCATTTCATATTCCTGCATTCTGTTCCCAGTTCTGTTTAGCATTGCAGACCACCAGGTAGTTCTAATTCTGCCCGGATGAGGATGTGATCCCAAATGCAGGTTTTAAGACCACTTCACTCACATACTAGGAGGAACTTCTGGAGTAAAAAAAAACAGTAATTGAACCACTGAAAAGTTGGTTCTCCAGCAGTACATAATAGACAAATTCCTAAAAGCTTTCAATTCTGTGTGCTGCTGTGATTCAGTTTCAGAAATTCTAGACCTAAGTTCCAGAGCAAGTGTAGGTGTCATCAGAGGAAGACACGTAAAGGACAAGAGAGCATAGTCATGCGTGACTTTTCAAAGAATTTCGGAATCATAACACATGGTATCTTTCACTTGTGAACATCACACAAAAACTCAGACAATTATTACAGGTCTTTTGGGAGTAAGAATACATACATTGTTAAGGATAGGTAATCTCTGTGACCTCACAGATGACACCAATCTGTGGGACATAGCTATAATTTGTATTTTGTTTGTATAGGCACAGTTGCATTTGGCTTGGCATGACTAAATGCTATCAAAAGAAGTCCAATTACAGGAACCTATACCATACAAGAGGACTGATGTGAGGCAGCTGAAACACTGAGCACAACCCACTTCCAAACAGGAATTGCCTGTGTTTAGATTATCTTTAAGGTTCCCTCCAACCCAAACCATTCTATGAATCTATGATTTTATGATTCTATGTCCTAGTTACAAAAACCAGCACAGAGTTACCAACCAGACTTTTGGAGCCTTTGGTGTTTGAGGGTAAAAGTGCATCCTTGAGGTGATCTTGCCCTGAAGAGCATTTTAACTCATAGAATTATTGATCCAAACAACATTTAACCTGCGTGGGTGCAGGTCTGTGCTCTGCTATCATGCCTGTAGAACCTGGCCTTCAGGCTGCTCTGCTGCACATATCCCATGGCTGCAGGATGACCTCATTGTCACAGCAGACCCTGTGTGCCACTCCCACACAGCACCAGCATTTACATCACCTCTGTGACCTTGCCTTTAAAAAGTGCTGCAAGATGGTCTCATGTGAACACCCTTTTTTTCTGACAGTAGAAATTCATACAATTGATTTCTTTTGCAAACAACGTGTAAGATCTCAAATGATCAAAAAGGAATGTACTTCCCATGGGTAGGATCCACACAGTATATTGTGCCCTGGTTGGAGACCTTTTTGATGCAGTGCATCTAGGGTTTCCTGGCATCTGAAGGTACATAAGATTATCAACACCATCCTCTTTTCTTTATAGTGTTAATACAAAACCCGCCCCCACCCCCACACAAGAAAATAAGGGGGGAGGGATTTTAAATAACGGTTGACAGACTCTGAGTGCCTTTTATTCTGGGATCATAAGATATCAGCACCTTCTGCTGTAAAGCAATACCATGTTTTCTTTCTAAAAGCTACAGTAGGAAAGTAGAATTGTTTTTCATTTCTATAAGTTTATGGGGTTTTATTTTTATTTATTGGCAAATATCTTAAAATGTATCAGAAGCTAGTTACTGAAATAAATCAGGTATTAAGGAAGACTGATCATCTGTTTTATAAGCATACAAACTTCAGTTTTGGCAGCACTAGGAAATAGAAATGTCATTTTGTTGTAGCTCCTTGGCACTTATGATCACAGCATGTCCAATTGCTGGCAGAAAGACAGGCTGCTGAGAAGCCCTGACACACCATAGTGCAGGCATCCATCATTATGTCACCTTTCGCTATCACCTTTTATTAAAAACTAAATTAGAAGACTGACTTAAATGTTATCAAACTTGGTCAAAACTAACCCTTGGCCACCAACCTTGCATGCAAATTTTAAAGCAGAAAGAGCAATTTTTAAGGGTTTCATAGGATAAAACATGGAAGGTAGGCTTATAATGAAAAAGTACTACAGCTTTTCAGTGACAGAGGTGTGAAGCTTTATTAACAGCTCTATTTATACTATGGGGGAAAAATAGACCTGAAAAAAGAAGGTGCAGGAAGTTTCAAATAGAAGCTAATATGATTTTTGTACCTAGGATAACTCTCTATTTCCCTCCAGATTTTTTAAAGTTGAAGTTAAAAGTGGCTGTTAAAATAGGCACTCTTTTGATATAGGACAGGGTGAGAGAAAAGATCTAAAGTACAATTTTTTTCAGATTTTCTGGAGCTTACCATGGTATCATTTTTGCTATTAATACCTATTCAGAGATGCACAGCTCAGACACTGAAACCTTAAGCAGTTGACTGAATGTGCAGAAGAACATAAACACTGTGTCTCCAGTTGTTCTCTTTGCTTCTCCCTTAGTTCATGGGAAAAAGAGGATTAGATCTGCTCTGGTAGCAGACTCTTAGCTCTTGATATACTTGTTCACCTGTTCCAGGTTGGACTCTGTGGGCAGAAATAACATTGACTTGTAAGACAGAGCCTCTGCCTCTACCACTGATTAATGTAGTGACCTAAAACTCCATGACCATTATTGTAAGTCCAATAGTTTTGCCCAGGTAGTTTTATAAAGCAAGTCTGAAAGAAATATGGTTTCATTTGTTTTATTTTACGTAATTCTTTATAGAAAACTGATTGTGACAAAAAATATAATACAAAAAATACTCAGGTTCAGAAACACTGAACTCAATCACTGGTGTTTGATGGGGGTGTATTTTATTATGATTTTAAAAAATAAATAGAAATTTTACTATTTAAAAATATTTAAGAGCATTGGAAACCAAACCACTTGTGCTGCTGAAACTTTTCTGATGCTTTGTAAAACCAGTGAGACACAGTGACAGAATGAATGCATCACATCTTCCTTGGGTCTGTGACATCTAACAATGGGAAGAATGCAGGTTCTGCAGACTGGTTATTTTTCTTACTCAATGTGTATTTATATGGTTACATGTGTAGTTATTTCTTACATTTCACTAACACACTGGTTAGCTGACCACACTTTTACATGCAAAAGCACCTGTACTTTGAAGTGGACAACTGGACCACAGCCTAAGGTTCTGTGCCTTTAAATTAAAGCAGAGTAGGGATCACATGTGCGCTGGAGATGACAGCCATTATCCAGTACCAAGAAATCACTTTAATATGCTAGCAATAAAACTCAATAATAAAGAACAACAACAAAAAAATCTTTTTAGTGATCTTCTTTCTCCTTCTGATAATCAAATCCAGTGGGGTTTGGGTTTGT
>WBMY01010082.1:265485-310469 GCA_013397315.1 Donacobius atricapilla | reverse complement strand
GGCTCGAGTACGACGGCACGGGAAGAGCTGCAGCAAACACAAAATACAAAATTTGATCTACAAAAACTAATCAGAATTTATAGGCACTTAATAGTTTTTCTCAGTCACTGGAAGCACACAAAGTTTAATGATCAGTGAAACGTTAGTCAAGAGAAAAACCTGAAAGACAAAACCCATATTGGACTTTGTTACTCCCATCACCTCAAATGTAATGCACACACTTTATGTAATATAATTAATAGTGATTTCTTTTTCCAAAGGTCCTAATGACAGCAAGAGAAGAGGAATGCTATTGTCAGATCTTACTTTGCTTTAAGTAAATATTTAATCTATAAGCAACTCTAAAAATAGTCTCCTTAAAGGAACAGGTCCAGGAATATTATTTAGTAGCATGTCCTATGTGCAGGCCCTGCCCCCTATACAAAGTTCTACAAATCCGATATGAGGCTATAAAATGTAGGTTTTCCTTTCTAAATAGAGCACATAAAGCAACCAAAGTCACAGAAAGCAATCTATATTGTCCCAGTGTTATCACAAAGAGCACTTTCAAAATGATCCACTCAGAAAGCTAATGTTCTCTATGATACAGGGAAAATATAATTAACTGGAACCCTATAAAACATTCTGATAAATATCTTATTTGTTAGACTACTTTAGAAGGATCAACCTAATTAGAAATCAGGTTACTTTCAGAAATGGCTAAAACTGCCACTACCTGGCCACAAAGCAATGAGAAGCAGACTATGTTCATTTAAGCCTGAAGTGTCCACTGCCTTCCCTGCATTTACTAGAAATATGACATGAGTTTATGAAAAGGTCTTCAAGCATTGTTTCACTAAATCAAGAGCAAACAGAAGAGCAGTTCTCATACAGCTGCTGATACCACTGAAGGGCCCATTACATGGCTCACTGCTGGACCTGTAATGTGTGGTAAGAAGCTTCTTTTTACAGCTGCAGTGCCTGCAGATCACATTTAAGGATGATTAGCTTTTTTCCTTAATGAAGGGTGCTCCATTTCACAGATTCTGTACCATCACAGTTATTCTGGCACAAGAGCACTGGAAACTAATCCCCTTCCGAAGGAGATACAAAAATTCTGTCCAAATTAGCAAGCCTTTAAGATAAATAGAGGGTCAGTAGAGTGAAACAGTCAGTGTTAGACAGTAAATATCCATGGCTTTTTTATATACTTCACTTTCTTTAATCTAGTCCCATTGCCCAAGTGTTCATTTGGAAGTGGACTTCAGCTTCCAGATTTTATTTAACCTAAAATCCAATTCATGCGTACTAAGGCCACTCCATAGTGTAAACTGAACAAAGCAATTGGCAGATATCAGGAAATTCATTTCAAACTTTCACTCCTGAACACTATGTCCATATTGTTCATAAATAAAGAAGGAGTTTTCCAGCTGTTGTAAACTTACTTCCTCTTTAAATGACATAAAGTCCATTGCATCATTCTCTGCTCATTCAAGAGCTGACATTTTTCATGCTCATATTCAAAGCCAACTTGCTTGTACTGGTGTATTGGTTTAGCATAAATGGTAGGAAAAACTAATTGTTGATCCGTTTTGGAACTAACAGCTAAGCTGGCCAATCAGGTAAAAAGTGTACACCCCCTGGGACACCGCTTAAAAACAGGAATCTTGGGAAACCCACCCTCTTTCCACGGCCCCCCGCCATAAGGTAACATCGCGGCCGGGCCGGGCCCTGTGCTCCAGGGCCCCGGGAGGCCCTGGGAGTCCCCGGGAGTCCCCAGGAGGTCCCAGGAGTCCCCGGGAGCCACGGCCAGGCTGAGAGGCCGGGATCAGGGCCAACTTTCTGGATAGCCGGGCGATCTAGAGCATCTGAGCTCGGCGGATGCCGCAGAGAGGGGGAGATGGCCTCCGGNAAGAATAAGAAGTCCTTTATTGTGAAGCTGTGCATCTTTAAAAAGTGAAACCCCGTGCTTTAAATCCACAGCCCTTATGTAGTCATATAAAAGGCTGCATTTAAAAAAGCTCACATAATGCAGTGTCGGGCAGGCTGCGTTAGTAGAGCTAGAAGCCACAAACAGACTGTCTCTTGTGGAAAGTTACCAGAAAAATCAAGAGAGACTTGTCTCTCTCAAAAGACTGAATGAAAGACTATTTTATTAAGTGCTACTGACTTAAGAGTTCTGATGTTTTGTCTCTTTGCATTATTTTTCGTAGAAAAGTAGATTGTTGCTAGGGAGGAGGGGGGTTGTTTTTGAGAGGGTTTCGTGGTTAGTTTTTGTTTGTTTACCTTTAGTGTATGTTAATAAATCTAACTGTTCCATTTTTTTAAATTGAACCTGTTTTGCTTTTCTTTTAATCCTATTCCACTAAAATGAAAATTAGGCGAATGTAATAACCACTACAACTGGAAAAAGTCTGTTTCATAAACCTGGTATACAAGTACCATCAAAGGCAAATCAGAATAAAGTATTTCTTCTAAACAGGAGACTGCCTGTCCCAAACAAGATTTCTGCATTTGCATCACTCTTGTAAATCAATAGATATATTCATTATGCCATAGACAAGAAGAGCTGCAGACACTAAATTGATTTTAGAATTGTCATTAATTGTCATTAATTTTAGAATTCATCCAATCATATTCTTGGACAAAGCTTGAGAGTGCAAGAGTAAACTCACGTGTACACAGGAATCATAAATTATATTCACTAGCACACTGTCCATTATTTTTATGTAATGTAATTCATTGTAATGAATTCTAAGTAAATAAATACTTTAAAATAAAATAAAGCAGGGAATTTCAGGCTTGTTGGAATTTTTCAGTGAAACTTCTATTGTTTGGGAGAAACTATGAAAGGTTTTTGTGGGATTAGTATGAATGACACTTACTGGGAAACGTTTCTGGTCTCAAATAAGGACATGCTAGAAATACAGAAAGCAATACAAGCAACAGAAGTACTCACAATTACAGGACATCTTTCAATGTCTCCTTCTCATGATACTTTTCTTATATCTGCAACTACTTATTAATCCAGAGAGACATGAAACTGTCACACAAACACAAGAGGGGTGGTTTCCAGACTGGTTTGTTTGTTTACTTCATCAACACAAAACTTCTGAACACATATCCAGTATTTTTTTATTTTTTATAAAATTTATATGTTTAATCCTGGACTAATGTATTACATATAAAACATACATGAAAATAGAAAATAAAAAGTATGGAAACAGAAAATAAAAAGTATGAGATAAACAACTATTTTAAAATTTATTTATTAATGGTGCAAAAATCATAGAATCATACAATGATTGGGGTTGGAAGGGACATAAAAGACCACCTAGCCCCAACCCTTCTGCCTTGGGCAGGGATGCCACCTGCTAGATCAGGTTGCTCAGGGCCCCATCCAAACTGGTCTTGAACAATTCCAGGGACAGGACACCCACAAAGTCTCTGGGCAACATCAGAAGTGCTTCACCACTCTTTGAATAAAGAACTTCTTCCTAAAATCCAACTTAGACCTGCCATCTTTCAGTTTAAAAATCATTGCCTTTTGTTCTGTCACCATCTATTATAACAACTCCTCTTCTTCTTTTTAGTGGGCCCTCTTAAGGTACTCGAACATGAGGTGTCCCTGATGTCTTCTCCAGCCTGACCAAACTCAGCTCTCTCAGCCTGTCTTTGTAGAAAAGGTACTCCAGCCCTGTGATCATCTTTGTGGCCTCCTGGTGACCTGCTCTAACAAGTCCATGTCTTCCCTGCATGGGGGTTGCAGAGCTGGATGCAGCACTGCAGGTGGGGTCTCACCAGAGCAGAGCAGAGCAGAGCAGAGGAACAGAAACCCCTCTCTCACACTGCTGGCCACACTGCTTTTGATGCAGCCCAGAATACAATTGGATTTCTGGGTTGCAAGCACACATTGTTGGCTCATGTCCAGGTTTTTATCTATGAGAACCCCAAGGCCTTTTCAGCAGAGCCGCTCTCAATGAATTAATCTCCCAGTCTGTGATCATGTCTGGGACTGCCCCAACCCAGGTATAGCATCTTGCACTTGAACTTGT
Organism: Donacobius atricapilla; assembly: GCA_013397315.1. Taxonomy (NCBI): domain Eukaryota; kingdom Metazoa; phylum Chordata; class Aves; order Passeriformes; family Mimidae; genus Donacobius; species Donacobius atricapilla. The sequence continues at coordinate 306,435 of WBMY01010082.1, read as the reverse complement.
TGAACCGCATGATGTTCTCAGGGGCCCACTTCTGAAGTTTTTTTTTTTTTCCCTACACTCCAATGGATTGCTTTGAGCCTGACACGTGCACACACCCTACTTCGGAGGCCATTGAACATGAGTACTCACCTAAAGATATGAGTCTGAATCCTTTATCTGAACCTAAAGTGCAAGGACTTGGTTTCGCACAAAAACTTCTTCCAAGTTGTCTTGTCATTGCTCTGATAGTTAAGATGGTATATTCATTTTGTTTGAATTCTCTCTCACCACTAGCAGGAACATGCATTGTCATTTCAGCTACCATGAGTCTTGATCATGTGAAAGACAGCCCCATAAAATTTCAGTATGTAGTAATGACATCTATATTCAGCAAAACTGTTGTTTTCCAACAGAATGCTCAAAAAGTTGTCTGCTGGCACTTCTATAAGAGCATCTAAGTTACTCTCAAATTATTCTTATTACCCAGCTACCTTTCATACATACTCAAATAACTCTCAGGCATAAATAGTCTTAAAGCTGCACACAAGAATGCTTATTCAGTCTTGTTTAAGCTCCGACATAATTGCTTAATACCCATTTCTAAGACCCAAATACAAGGTCCCCAAAAGCATACTAGTCTTTCTTTACTGAATACCTGTCTCTGCTTCCCTGATTTCCCAGATGCTTCATTCAAGTCACTAATACATGTGCAGAGGGCCATTTCCAAAAATATATGAACCTCTCTCTTCCCTAACGGGCCACTGCTAACCAGGTTTAGCATGTGGTAAACCAAATCTCTGCCCATGCTGTGGTAAGCCTGAAAAATCTGTTGCAGTCAACAACACAACTAATTTAGTCTGCTGTGATGGTCGGTTGTACACCATTTGTATAATGGCTAGCTCTTAGAGAACTCGCATAATGGCTGGAAAACAGAGCTCATCCCAGGAGATGTGGGATTAACCACATGGCCTTCAGTAACTGTGAGGGGCAAGGTATGCCACCAGCCTTCAAAACTGATCTGCCAAAAGCAGCAAATAGTCAGAAGGTGGGCCAGGCTAGGTCTGAACCCCTAATGACTAGACAAATCAGCGAACTGAGACATTTAAAGCTCTGTTTATGGTCTTGAGCCATGACTTAAAAGTTTCCTTTTTAATAAAAAGCATTCTCACGGACACAGCCAGACTTAGCCCTGCTGGGTCTTCATCTGGTCCCATGTCACTTTTCACTATGTAAAAGTTCAAGATGCAAGAGAAGGCACAAGAAGTTCATTTATTCATATGGAAAAAGAAAAAAATGTTCTTTTTAGTCAGTAAATTTAAAGTCACCTAATACACAAATATGAAAACTTACTGGTAAGACCATACATAGAGCTACCTTTTTAATACATTGTTGTGAAAACCCAGACAAGATGCACAGTCATAATTTAATCACGGCAATAATAACATTACCTTTAGTAATCAATTAACATAATGAACTTTACATTGCTGATATAAAATCATTAATATGCCTTGTCATTCCAGTGCATCAGCAAGTAGTTCATTTTGCAACAGAGTCATCCTACTATACCAGTTAAAAGGAAGCTCACTCCAGGGTTGTATTACTCACACAGAGTTCTTTCTCCCAATAGAGAGACAGGTTCCAGGCAGATCTTGGGTGTTCTGCCTCCCTCTTACATATGCAGAATTGTAGAATTTTAATTAAAAATACAGGAAATTGATGCTATTTAAAAATTAAATTCTGCTTCACAAGGTTCCCATTTGTTCACAACTGCTTTTCCTGGACATTTGAGCAAGAAAAGCTTCATCCATACAAATGCCCAGAAAAGCCCATTTCTGAATTCATAAAATTGATGTGTTTTAGTTTAGTTGCAAAACAATAATTATCTTAAGTGGACACTGCTTTTATGCTTCAGAGTGAATTGAAAACAGTAGGATAGGTTTTGCCTGACCAGTCACAGCCTACACATAGATTGTTTTTATGAATTCCTGAAGGACGGAGACACTATTCTAGATCTACACAAACTGATCTTAATGCTCTTTGACCATAGCAAAATATTAAGGATCATTTTTCAAACCATTGGCATGTACAATGCATAAGTCATGATTAGGCAAACTGTGCCCTTCCAATAATAAATAGTCCAGAATTCATTCTCTGCCAGAGAACCTTGTTTAAAATATTATCACGCAGAAAAGACTTGTTCAAAATATATACACCTATGATCCTCTCCCGGGGCAGGAACCACATTTGCCTCACAGTCTGTGAAGCTCAAAGAAATCCTTATTGCTGGGAAAACAAAAGTACCAACTGATACAGTCATGTCTAGTTGGTCTCTGCGAATTACGATGATACTTAGTCTCACTGACTGCAGTTAGCACCCTTTACTGAAGAACAGCTAAGAAACCTAAATTTAACACAAAAGCCTGGTTTGTCAAAAAATGAACATGGAGGGAACAGGGAAAAACAAAGGGAACACGACAGAAGAGTCAGATCACTGCTTTAGCATTCTCCTGAGCACTCAGAGAGACAGCTTGCTAGTTCACCTGAAACCTAGACTTGAAACCATCCATGGGCCCTGTATAGTGTCACTGCAGATACTGCTGACTTTTTTTGAACCTGGTCAGGGATATGTGTCACAATATGGTCTCCTGAAATTTTCATGGTTAAAAGTCAGAATTTGTTACATGTACTTTCTGTTTGCAATATCAAAGTCACACAGTAAACTAAAATGGCATTTTTCTGATTAAAATATTTCTACAGCAGCAAGCTGCAGATCTGCAACAGTACCTAGCACTGGGATTTTTTTTTTAATATCCATTTCCAGAAAATTAAATATGTGGTTTATGTCCACTTTTATGCTTAACATAACAGCAGCTATATCAAAATGTTGGTATAGATCTGGTCCAAGCTTTCATATATTATTCTGCAGATGACAAAATGAAGTCCGATACAAATGTTTCCAAATAAACATAAACATTTATTTAAAGTATTTACTCCAAGGACAGGTACTTTTTCTCAGAAATACTACCAGCGGTCTGTTTTTCGAAACATCTTTGCTTTAAGTGGTTTCTGTAGTGTTTGCAAAGCCTCCAGACATACAAGCCATTGAGAATACAGCTGAAACTGTGTGTTGTCTCACACCACAGCAGTTTGTAGTGTTGCCTGCAAACAAAAGTAGAAGTCAGACCAATATGTCTTGAACACTACCTGGGTGACACTGATAGGCACAGGATAGGCTTCCCTTTCAGGCTCCACCCGCTGCTGTCCTAGGAGCCCTCAGTCAGGTTGGGGTGCCTTTCACCTCCATCTGTTCCATAAGGTCAGAATCACTATCTATTTACTTCATTTTTCAACAACATTTTCACCTTGTCCAATGCAACTCATAGAATCCTTTCTAAGCATTGCAGTTCTTCTTTCTCTGCCTTCAAGCTGCTTGATGAAACTTTGATTTATAGCTAAGACCACTGGCAGCCATGCTAACCATTATCTCAGTGTGTCCTCATGCCCACCCATTTTAAGAAACAGTTCTCTTGTCCTGCGTATAAACTGCTTAGGAGGTTTATACTGCCTGAGACATAGGCTGTGACTAGCACTCCTATGTGCAAATAGAAAGGCAATATAGGATAAAAAATAGTAAATTTTGTGAGGAACATCAAGATGAGAAGCACTGGTAAAAGATAAGCAGTACTTCACAATGCACCACTGAGGCTTTTGATCAGTACCAACCCAAAAAGTAGAATGTCATCCACTAAGCTGGTAATACAGATAAATCACTGTATTGGTTTAGCATAAATGATAAGAAAAACTAATTGTTAATCTATTTTAGAACTAACAGCTAAGTTGGCCAATCAGGCAAAAGGGGTACACCCTCTGGGACACCGCTTAAAAACAGGAATCTTGGGAGACCCGCCCTCTTTCTGGGACTCCGAACCATGAGGTAACACCGCGGCCGGGAGGGGGCCCGGGCCTCTGGGCCCCGGGAGGCCCCGGGAGTCCCCGGGAGCCGCGGCCGGGCCGGGAGGGGGCCCGGGCCCCGGGAGGCCCCGGGTCCCTGGAGAGCAGCACCGAGCCCAGGCTGAGTTAAAAACGCACCCCATAAGACCGAGGGGTGGAAAAGGAAAAAAAAAACTCAGGCTCCTTTTTTAANGCTCACATGATGCAGTATCGGGCGGGCTGCATTAGTAGAGCTGGGAGCCACAAACAGACTGTGTCTCTTGTGGAAAGTTACCAGAAGAATCAGGAGGGACTTGTCTCTCTCAAAAGACTGAATGAAAGACTATTTTATTAAGTGATGCTGACTTAAGAGTTCTGATGTTTTATCCCTTTGCATTGTTTTTTCGTGGAAAAGTAGATTGTTGCTAGGGAAGAAGAGGGGTTGTTTTTGAGAGGGTTTCGTAGTTGGTTTTTTTTTTTGTTTGTTTACCTTTACTGTATGTTAATAAATCTAACTGTTTCTATTTTGAATTAAACCTGTTTTGCTTTTTCTTTTAATCCTATTCCACTAAAATGAAAATTAAGCAAATGTAATAACCACTACAATCACTAAAAGCATCCTGGAGTCTTTTTATCATAATCATTCAATTTAAATCAGGTAAACCTGCAAAATATAACAAGAAGGAAAGTTCAAGACAAAACAAAAGAAACGGAGGGGTTGGGGGGATTTTTAAAAAAGAATTCTTTTGTTTATCTAACACACAATTTCCCCATAAGAAGTTAAATTTTCCTACAATTGTTACTTCACCTGTATACCAAATGACTCGGAACATAAAAAGCTCATTTAATATAGGCATTTTTATTTACAGTGTTTAAAAATTCATAAGCTCACTGTAAAAGCCCACTTGCTGAGTTTCATGCTAAATACTCTTCCCTGAAAACAGTGTCATACCTGCATAAAAGAAAATTGGTCATAGAATGGGGGACAAAAGGTGAAAAAATTTATCTATAGAACTAGTTAGAATATTCATCTACCTCAACTTACACTGAAAAATATACTATAATTAAATAATTATGGTGTTTATCAGAGCAATATATATTTTAACATTAATTTCCATTAGATATATAGTGGTCCCTAACAAGAAGCAGCATGTGCCACAATGCTTACTTGCCATGAAACTTAGTTTGCATATATGTTATATAGATTGTTCTACAGAAATAAAATAATAGATTGCTTCTTTGGTTGTGGGGTTTTTTTCCTAAATGAAACATTCAGAAAATCAAGCATTCTTTACAGAAAATAAAACAAAAATAATATTTGAGGGCAGCATAAGTGGAATAATCAATGAGAAAAATAAGAGTTGTTTTTTTCTTTTGTTTATTATGGTAGTATCTGGGGACCTTACACTTGGATCAGAAAACCAGTGTGTTTGGAACTGTGCAAGAATATAAAAAAAATAAAAAACAGAGCAGAAAATATTGCTGTTCCTATAACCTGAACTTCATCATAACTTGATTCTGATTTTATAACACTTAGGTACACTGAGCTTTGTACTCCACTCAGAATGCAAAGCACACATGCAATCTGCAGTCAAGTGCCATTTTTTTGCTTTATTCAAGTTATAATAGGAAAGGTCTGTTTAGGTGTACTAGCACTTACAAAAGCTTTAGATAAAAGCATCTCTCTTAGGTAATTCACAATATTTTTTGCATAACAAGATAAAGATGAAAGAAATTTGCTTCCTAAAATTGGGACAGAGCATCAAGAAAGCACATAGATTTGGTTCTCTAAGCTATCTGAACAACTTTTCATCATTAAAAGTCATTAAAATCTTGAAAATTTCTGATATGTTCAAAACATCAGGGTACATATTTGGAAGATGATATTAGAAGAATTCCAGCTGGGGTAGACCTTTGACTTTGTGATGATATAGCAAAACTATTGAAAAAATAGTATGGCACCAGCCTCAATGTATTACTATCTACAGACATCAAACTTGGTAAGTACAACTAAGCCTGGGGTGTGCATGGCAGCAGAAATTTTTAGGAAAAGAAGAATGTAAACACAAGAAGTAAATTAGTCACTGTGTTAGACTGAAAACATCCAAGTGTCATCAGGAACTCTGTTTGCTAAGACATCTGCTAAAAGGAGATCTTGGAACTTGGAACTTTGCCCATTCTGTACCTGAGTGATTCCAGGAAAACAAGATTCTCTGCTTAACTATCTCAGAAAGCATGCAAAAAATATTTTAATTACTTCTCAATAAATAAATATCCCATTTTTTGAGCTTTTCTTCATGCTTGCAATACCCTGATGGCCAATACTGCTCCATTTTAAGTACCAAGTGCCTTCTTTTCCTTGTCTATATAAATATTATTTTCAGTTTGGCCACCAAGAGGAACTGACATTAGCTTCAGTAAATAACTTAGCATCAATAAAATAGTTTCTTTCTGGAATTTGGCACAGCAAAACATTGAAACCATAATCTTCTGCAGTGGTCATAACCTGAATCAGAAAATCAAGGTATAAACACCCACCATAAATGTATGTATGACAGGTTTATCATTTTAGTCCCACACCCAGCATACTAATCCATGCACCGTTATTAACTTCATCTCTTGTTTTTGATAAGGTAAAATTAAAAACCTGGATTTGTGATATTACACATTATTTTCATGATGATGCTAAAAGCATTATGTGTAGGAAAATATTTAACAAAATCTGTACACTTGCCTACTCACTAACTAAGGGAAGACACATAAGTAATTGTGGTGAAGAATATTAATAATAAAAGGAGATTGCAAGGCTGCTTAAAAATCATAGGAGTTGCAACACTCGGATGTTGCTTCTCAGATACTGTTTTCCAAAAGCATCTTTTGCAATGCATGTTACTGCAATACTTTCTCCTTACGAGTTAGGAGATTGGTAATTATTTTTCTGGTCAATTCAACCACTCAGGTAGCCAAGTTTGCAAAAGGTAATTCTTCCTTTCTTGCAGCTTGTCTCCCTTGTCACCTTGTCTTGGCTCATTTCCCTTTCCCTTCCTAGCAAACAACTATTTGTTTAACATTCTATGGCAAATGTCAGTGAGGGTTGTTTTAAAACTTTTTCAGAGGTATTTGTTATTTTTCTTTTGCCAGTCAGACAATTAATTTGCATTTTAAGCAAGATGAGAGAATAAGTGAAAAAGAAATCCAGTGTTAAAAGTGTGACTAGCTCTGATATACAGTTTTCAAGATAAGCCAATTTCTTGCTTCCCACTCTGTGGGACTATTTGGCTGTACAAAAGATTAAAAAACTAATATAGTTGTTTTGATCAAGACTCTATCTTGGGAGCTGGTAATGACATCACTGATACATTCCCAAAGACACCTGGGATGGATCCAAAGGAATCAGCAAACAGGTTGCAGCACACTCTTTACTGGCTTCATTCCACTAAAAAAAATGGGAATATCTGTCACGCACCTTTCTCCCTAGTATGAAACCCAAGTGAAGCTGGGGTAGCAGTGCTTCATAGCAGGGTACTTCTCTGGGTTCCCAGAAACGGCAATTTTTGCCTTACGAATCTGCTGTGGCATGTTCTGAGATCTATGCTGAGCTCTTCAGGTTTAGCTGAGAATGTCTCCACTATGTATCCAGTGTTCTCCCTTAGGTGCCATAGTTCAAGACAGGAGGAGGAGGAAGATGCCAGCACAGCAGATGCCTCTTCAACCCCAGAAAGCCATCTCCAATGGCTCTCTCATTTGCACATGGATAAAGAGAGGCAAAATGGCTGGATCACTTACAGCTGCACACTTCGACAAAATTATTCAATGAATTTGGAAGAAAGCCTCTAAGAACTGTGTAGACAACAGTGGAAAAGTTAACCTTTTGGGTGAATCAAAGCTCTGATTTCTTCATTTGCTTCTCAGTGAATTCAAGCTGAATACAACCTGAATACTCTGTAAATGCACCAGTCAGTGAACTGATGTTTCACTTCAAATGCATATTCCTCAGCTGACCTATCTATACCAAATAATTGTGTGAATAGTTTCTTAAACCAGTTGTGAAAGCACTGCTCCCTCTTTTGTATTACTTCTAATCCCTGATTTACATATTTTGTTGCTACAAACAAAAATAACTGTGGAATTTTAAATATTGCAATGATATATAATTCAGAATTGCCATTGTCTCTCTTGCCTTGCCCCTTTATGTCTAGGACCATTTCACTATCATGTTTCAAATATCTGTTGTGACCATTTCCACAAAAACTGCATTAACTATTGCTTTCATTTGCCCTTCATTTCCCCATGCTTCATGTGTTGGGGATCAGACAAAGGCATATACCTGGCACATCTATTTCTCTTTGGCTCATACTAGGAGTGAAGAGCCAAAAGCTCAGTGATAAGCGTTAGACATACTGCATCTGAAGCATTGTTTTTGAAAGCAGAAAATTAAAATCTTCTCTGGAGTTGTGAAGCCTCTCAATGGATGTCAGAAAACATGTAAAACCACAGCCCTACTAGTATTTTATTTTGTTTTTCTAAAGATATGATACTTGATCCATCCTTCTATCCACAATCACACACACACACATACACAAAAACCCGTATTCTAGTACAATGATGGAATAAATCCTGTGGCTAAAAAACCCAATATTCAGCCATGAGCAAGTGATAAAGCTACCTGCCAGCTCAGCTGTAAAGGCATGTAGGAAGCTTGTTTTTATCCTCCTATAGGAACAATGTAAATAGGGTTGTGATTGCTACCTGTGGCGTTCTATAACATAAAGCAAAATGACCATGTTGTGTTGCAACATTTCATCAGTGTGTCACCACTCTGTATTGGATATGTAATGGCAGTTCACAACTGCATGGCAACATTCCTTTGAAACATGATGATATCGGGAACCCTGACACCATGTTTGTTCCCTCTGTCCTTATAAACCTAAAGCCCAATACTGCAGAAGTTTCAATATATAAAAAATTCCAAACACAAAGCAAGGATTTTGTCAAAAATGCCAATAAAATGAAATAAAAATATTTTTATAAGCATTCTGGTTTCATAAATGCACAGCACAACCATAGGCAGGTTTTGGAGCAGAGGAACATCTGTCTGTCATATCTATTCTTTTCCTAGCTAACCTCAACTTTGACCTTGAGTCACAAGTTTAATGATTTTAAGAGGCTAGTAATATGCTTATGAAAACTGGAGATTCTGCTGTTTCCCGGCCTGGAACTGCAGAAGACCTCATTATGTATACAGGACTGGGGTCAGAGATCGCTACAATGCATTTATATCACAAGTAGACTTCCAAACCTGGTGAGCGCCAGTTCACAGCACAGAACTCATGAGTAGGGACTCAAGATTTCCACACCCCCTGGAGGGGATTTGTGAACCCAGAGAAACTCAAAGGTTTGAATTTTAAGCCAAACTTTTCAGTGTCTACAGAGTCCAAATAATTAGAACAGGATTTCTTAGTTTGAAAGGGACTTCCCAAGCTGACCTCTCTGAAAACAACTGTAAAAATGATTGTTGACCATGCCAGAATGTCTAACGAATTATCTTGGAGGGCTAAAACCAAGGTGAGAGTGGGCTTCCTCAAGCTGGGAACAAGGCTGACAGAGCCAACAAACCATATGCCTGACAATTACTCTTCTGAGACTCTTGCAACCTTGTATTATCCATCATGCTTTGATCAGTTTCTGAAGGTTTAGATGTTGATAAGCTCTTGCAAAAAAGATTTCTTACTATATATTGCCTCTTAGTGATTTTAGTGGAGGGAATGTGAGGGCCTAACATTCTTCTTGATTTCTAAGGTACTAAAAGTTGTCCTCACAGTTCTGTAAACCAAAGGGTATGAGAGACATAAAGTCATAGAATCATAGAGTGAATAAGGTTGTAAAAGACCTTTAAGATCATTGATTCCAACTCTTACTTTAGCAGTAAGTCCACCACTAAACCATGTCCTTAAGGGTCATATCTACACATCTTTCAAATACTTTCAGGGAAGGTGACTCAACCACTGCCCTGGACAGCCTGATCCATTGCTTGACAACCATTTCTGTGAAGAATTTTTCCTACTATCCAACCTATACCTCTTCTGGGGAAACTTGACATCATGTCCTCTTGTCATGTCAGTTGTTACTTGGGGAGAAGAAGCCGACCCCCACCCGGCTACCACTTCCTTTCAGGCAGTTGCAGAGAGTCATAAGGTCTCTCCTGAGCCTCCGTTCCCCCAGGCTAAACAACCCCAGCTCTCTCGGCAATTCCTCATAGCACTTACCCTCTAAAGCCTTCTTCAGCTCCGCTGCCCTTCTCTGGACTTGCTCCAGCACCTCAATGACTTTCTTGTAGTGAAGGGCCCCAAACTGGACAAAGGATTCAAGGCATGGCCTCACCAGTGCCGAGTAGATCGCTAGTCCACACTACTTCTGACCCAGGCCAGGATGCCATTGGCCTTTTGGTCACCTGGGCAAATGGTGGCTCATGTTCAGCTGCTGTTGACCAGCACCCCCAGGCCCTTTTATGGCAGGCAATTTTGCAGCCACTCTGCCCAGCGCCTGTAGCACTGCATGAGGTTGTTGTGACCCAAGTAAAGGACCAGGCATTTGGCCCTGTTGAACCTCACACAGTTGGCCTCAGCCCACTGATCCAACCTCTCCAGATCCCTCTGCAGAGCCTTCCTATGCTCCAGCAGATCAACATTCCCACTCAACTTAATGTCATCTGCAAACTGACTGAGGGTGCACTTGATCTCCTCGTCCAGATCATCAATAAAAATATTTAAACAGGGTTGTCCCTAATACTGAGCCTTGGGGAACCTTACTAGTGACCAGCCACCAGCAGGATAAAACTCCATTCACCACCACTCCCTGGGCCTGGTCATACAGCCAGTTTTTACGCAGCAAACAATGTGCACACTCCAAGCCATAAGCAGACACTTTCTCTAGGAGAATGCTGTGGGAAATGGTGTCAAAGTCCAAGTATACAAAATCCACAGCCTTTTCCTCATCCACTAAAAGGGTCACCTTGTTATAGAAATGGGCAGGCAGCGCACAGTTTTTCTGAACCCATACTTGGCTGGCATCATCCCTTGGTTGTCCTGCAATCGCTGCATGATGGCATTCAAGATGATCTGCTCCATGACCTTCCCTGGCACTGAGGTCAGGCTGACAGATCAGTAGTTCCATGGAATTTTCATCCACCCCTTCCTGCAAATGGGCATCCCTTTGCTAATGTCTAGTCACCAGAGACCAGTTAGCAAGGACTAATTGAAAAGGGCTTGGTGAGCACTTCTGCTGGTTCCCTTAGTACCCTTGTGTGGATTCATCCATCCCCATAGGCCTGTGTGTGTCTAAGAGATGTAGCAGATATAGCACATGGCTGACCATTTTCCCTTGGAATACGGGGACTTCATTCTGCTCCCCATCCCTGTCTTCCAGCCCAGGGGGCTGGTACCTGGAGAAGAACTGGTCTTACCACTGAAGACTGGGAGGAAAAAAGACATGAAGTACCTCATCCTATTCCTCATATTTGCCACTATGTTCCACTTCCAATCCAATAAAGGATTAAGATTCTCCTTAAGTGTCCTTTAGTTGCCATCAATAGCCTTCTATACTCTTCTAAGAAAGTGGTTATCAGTCATGATTGTGCAAAAATAAAGATTTTACAGGCTAGAACCTATCTATATAAAAATAATATACTGAATTCCATGCAGCAAAATTGCATATAAAAGTGTACATAGCCCCCAAAGAGAGAAAAACTCATAATTCAACAAGGTATCACCTCATGATGGTTCCAGGCAAGTTAATTCTTACACTGGGAACAACAGGTTGCTTAGCAACAGGAAAACACAAGATAGACAAGCTGATATAGTATATCCAGTGCTTCAGAAAGGCTAATTTTACAAAGCTCAAGCAAATTTGAAAACAAATAGAGCTGTTTAAGAGGATTCCAAAGGAAGGTCTCACTAGCGTAGTGCACAGTGGCACTAATACTTCACTTTATCTACTGAAAATAGTTACCAGATACATCCTTGTGCTAAGTTTCCTTTCCACAGACCTGTCCTATTGCCATACCCCAGCTGACCCAGATCATTGTCCTTTGTTGTCATTTCTAACAGATCAGACCCTAGCTTCTGTAAGAAACTCTTATTATTAGTCTCTAAATGCATTACCTGGCACTTTTCATTATTAAATGCAATACTATTCTATTACTGCTGTCTTCTAGGTTATCCAATTTCTTCTTTGTATTGATAACACTTCCCAAACTTTGTCATATGCGAATTTCATTATCACAGTCCTACTACTTCTGCCAAGATCCTTAATTAAACTATTATATGAGATCAACCTCCAAAACCAATCATTGAGGAAACCTACAGACAACCTTTTTTTCACCTCAATTACTCTTTCAACCAATGTTTTGTCATATTGTCTTTAGCCAGTTCTCCTGTATTTTTATCTGTTTTGCTGTTCTTCATTTTAACTAGTATCTTCCCAAATGGTGATGTACTGAATGCTCAGACGAAGATCAGATAGAATGAATGAATTTCCAGTACTCTTCATATCATTTGAGACTGATAAAGAGGCATTGGCATGTCTAATAGTTAGGAGTCTTAAAATCATTACTTGACAAAGCTGGTATGATTTACATTCATATTAAAAACACTAGGAAGTAGGGAAATTTCAGAATAGATAAGTGAACAGCTAAGGAAACATCTTGCAAGAAATAAAAGTTTTCACCACAGGAATAACTATGTTGTCATCGTAACCAAGAAAAATTTTGGAGAAACACAAAAACTTAAGCCAGGAATACAATTAATATCAGAATTTTGATTTTATAGGAAACAGGCCTTTTCAAACAAAAATGATTTCATTCTTTCCTAAGACTGATGAATGGAATTATATACCCTTAATATATAGACTTAAAAATTATTTGACATGCACTGCATTACACTGTAATTAATAAATGAGCATCATAAGCTATCAATGAAGCATGGTGTATATTGTTTAAAAGTTAACAAGGACAGTATATGCTTTGAATCCTAGACTGACTCCTGGAGTCATCTAAAAGGATGTGCACTATTCTCTCTGGTCTGTATTATATATTGTACCGCCCAGCAAAGCCACCCAGCTTATGGGCTAGCCTTTTTTGTTTTGATTTGGTTTTGGTTTTGTTTTTATATTTCATGAAGTGAATCAGAGAGATGAAGGGAGATAAATTAGTGTCAGAAAATTCCAGGAATCATTCTTATTTGGGAAATTTTAATATGCAAATTGCCAATGCAAGTGAGCTTGAAATAACTTTTGAAAATGTATTAACATATTAAGCAAGCAAAGTCAGATTCATCCTGGAAATTCGAGAGTCTCTGAAAATGGGATAGACCATTCCTGTGATCACGCTAAAAGACTGGCAGACAAGGAAGACTAAGAACTTGGATGCAAGGCCATGTGGTTAAGACTCTGTATTGGATTCTACCTTACTGAAGTACCTTCAAGAACTCTTCTCACTGAAGAGTTTTCCATTGACTGGGAGTGTTTTTCAGGCTTTCCCACAGTCACTGGCTCAAAGCTTGTTTCTATTCAAAACTTTCATTAGTGAGCTAGTTTAAAATTATTACATGACCATACAGTTAGCAGAGTAATAAATAATGATGAGGAAAAGGAATCATGCAGAACAGTCTCTCTCACTTGCTAAGTTTGGCTTCTATTTAAACAGTGTAGAATTTACTAATGCAAAATGCAAAGTTCTATTTGCAGAAACCAAAAGTAGAGGTAAAATCCACAAGTATGACAGATTGTACCCTGAAAATTAGTGACTAAAAAGCATGTAAGAATCATAATAGACTACCAAGTAAGCATAAACAGCTGGTGCATGCTACCACTATCCAAGGAAATTGCATCTAGGTCTAGTCTATTCAACAATTTCAGTCATTGGGGAAAATTCGTCTCTACATTTGGCTTCTCATGTGCTAATCAATTCCTAATTATCTTCAAACATATTGACCTGTTCTCACTGCTTGTGCCATATAGATTAATGAATGACATTCTAAAGAACACAATATTACATTTGGAGAGCGAGGGATTCATGTATTATTCACTCTGCATAAATACATACTGTTACGTCTTTTTTGATCTAAGCCAGACTTTGGAACTTGCAGGTTGTTTGTGTGAGAAGATGCTGATAATGCAATCTTGTTTATTTACATCAACATTTAAAAATAGAAAATGGAGAACTAAGTAAGTCTCTTGGTTTCCAAAATTCTCAGTCCCAAAAGTTTCCTTTCACAGGATCACATCGCCAAGACTGGTCCAGGCTCTGCCTGGTCCTTCCTTGGTAGTTCCTTTCTTCTCTCCTCTGAGTTTTCTGCCTTAACAATGCAACAACCCAAAAAATCTCACCAGCCTTTCTTATGCTTTTCTTTCATACCCAGAAATATGTACCCAGGTTTGGGACTGAGGCTGCAGTCTAGTTCTTTGAAGAACTAACTGCTTTCTTTTTTCCCCTGAGGGTGTGCTCCTCTGTCTTGATACAGAAGCAACACATTTGGAGGAGGTGAAGGGCTGGAGAAGTGAAAGAATAAAACATAAAAAGGAAAATGCTGCAAAGGTAGAGTAGGGAAGAGGACAGAAGTCATCATACATAAACAACAAAAAAACCACATTCTTTGGGAAAAGACAGGAGAGAAAGAAAATAGACTTGAAGAGAGGAAATTGACATGGGAGATTCCTTTGAGCACTTACCCATGTTCACAAGTCTTTTTCTCCCATGGTACCCCTAACCAAGTGCAGTACCCTTGTGGAAAACAATTCTTCCAATACACTACACTGGAAAAAGTATTTCTAGTTTTGTTTGTAAAGCTGAAAAAAAGGGGAAGAATATCCTGAAATTGTGTTTTGTTCAGTTGAAGATAAAACTGCCTTTCTACCCTCTGCTGCTCTTTTCCTAGGTAACCCAATTTCCCCTGATCAGGGATTGAGTGATTTATTTTGGCTTCTGCCAAATGTCATGACAGCCAACAATCTGTCAGAGCCTACCTTCACCTCTTCCATGCTATGCTATTCCTATGAGGACAGCTGGAACAGGTGCCTGAAGAGGGGTATTCTGACTTTGTGGAAGGGAAAGGTTAAGGTCCTTAGGTCACTTTTTTTTCCCCTTGAGGTTTTAACAGTTTCATACCAAACAGGAAATTGTCTTCAGAATTATGAAGACTGAATTCTTTTTCTGACTTGCTGATTTGTACCAGAGTGAGATAAATAAGAACCGGTCTAGCATTTTATGCCATTCTAAGCTTTTTTCTCTGTTGATGTAATTAAAAAAAGATGAAAACACACCAGATACACAGACAACTCCGCAATATAAACATGCATAGAATGAAAAGAAACCCTGCACACAGAAGCAAAAAAATCACCCCTCCTATCTGACCTTTATGTTCATTTAGAGCATGTTTCAATAGATGAGGTGAGATTTGAGTGGATATTTAAATTTGGTGAATATTCTCTTTTGAGGTCTACTCTAAAGGTGCAGTTACTCTAGTTCTCCTGAACAAAGTGCAAGTGCAGTAACAGGTTTCATAGCATGCCAGCTAATAATACTGCGCCAGGGACATGTCACAAACATACACTGAATTTGAAGCACCTTGGTATATCAAGAATTGATCCAAGTATTTTTCACACTTTAGAGGGTTAATCCTGAACTATAGATATTTTCAGAATTTAATAGTTTAAAAAGGGAAACATCCCTTATCAACTATCATCTTATTCAAAACCGTGGACTTTGCCAAGGACAGGTGCTTTATTTGCAGAAACATGAACCGTGATAGCACAGTTTACAAACCCCTCTCCCAGAAAAGACTGTATTTCTTACTGTGGATTTTCCAGTATTTTACATATGTTTAGGTACTCTATAACTCTATGGTTAAACCCTTTAGAAGAACATGTGTATAAAATATTCTTTACAGGAATACGACTGTTGCTGCATCATGATCCATATGCTTGCTTACTTCATAGGAGTACAAATGTGCTACTTTAATTCTCTCTTTACTGCTTTCATCTAAAGAACGTTTTCCCCTTCTGCTCCATGACTAAACACATAACTAGAGTTATTACAATATGAAGAGAGGTAAAAGCCAGGAGGAAGAAGACAATGTGTCCAGAAGAAAACATGAAGGGGGAGATTCTTGTACTCTGCTGCTATAGGTTCTATGAATGGAGGCTTGTAACAAGTGCTTCTACACAATGGATGCAAGTGTGAGAAACATCAAGAGAAATTACCAGTTCTTGCGTCTCTGTAGAGAAATTATATCAGATAGACAAATGTGGTGGAACAGCTCCCATGATTAAGCGTTGCAGCAGCTTTTTGTGCAAGTTTTTTACATAAGAGGACAGATCAACACATGTGTCTGTTACATATCATCTGATCAGAAATACCAAGACAAAAGCTTCTTCAGACACAACACTTTCACATGCCCTGGTAGCATGGAGACTTCAGCCACTCTGCTATCTGCTGAGAATACAGCTTGGTGCAAACAATTTGTGAGCTTTCTGGGCTGTGTTTTCAAAACGTTGAGTTGCTCCTAATGAAGGGGATTAACTAACTAGAGACTTAGTACTCTCACAGAGCTAAGAACCAGCCATGGATGTGAAGGTCAAGGGCAGCCTTGGCTGCAGTGACTCTAAGATTGTGGAGTTTAAAATTCAGAGAAAAAATGAGCAAGACAAATAGCAGAATCACAACGCTAGACCTAAGGAAAGCAAGTTTCAGCTTGTCATGAATCTGCTTGTCAGGGTCCCATGAGAGACATTTTCAAACAAAAACGGAAAACTTGAGGAAGAACATACTTACTTTTTGAAATACTTACAAGTTCATGCAACTTCTACTATTTAATGCTCATAATTCCACTAAAGTAATAATAGTAGAGAGAAGAGAAAGGATCATTAATCACCACATACTCAGCTCTTCAAAACTGTGACCTAAAATTAGAGGACTAGGCTAGAGTCTAAATATGAAGACTGAGTGGTGGTTAACATTTGAGTAAGATATGCAACATGAGCAATACAGACAACATGGATTATATAATGAATATAGTATTTATAGGAAACATCTAATATTTGTATGATGATTTTTTTAAAAATTGATGTGTCATAATTGGGCCCTAACTACATATACCACCATGTATACCAAGGTGGGAAGTCTATTTTAAAAATATAACACCTGTGGATGTTCATCAAAATGAATTTGGGGCTTTCAAAATTTTTGGAAGTCTATCCATTGTAAAGTACAGATTTGGAAACATAACCTCAAATTACCAAGTACAGACAGAGGGTAGGTCAGGCTATACAGGAGCCAGAAGAATTTAAACAAGGGAGAACATTTTCTCTAGAAGGCATGTCAGAACAAATTAAACTAGGCTCCTACTCTGAAGTATTTCATAAATGGATCTCTATTAAATACTGAGGAAGTCTAGAGAAATTAGCCTCCTGTGTCTGAAGCTAGTCATTGTAAATACCCCCTAATGTCCTGCTTGATACTATGTCTTTATATAAAAAGTAGATCAAATAATTGGACCATCATGAAAATATGGCAAAGGTACTTGGTCAGAGAAGGAAGGTTTCTTTGATGTAAATTTGAATTTTGAACTTCAAGAGATGCATAATGACATAAATCAGAAAGAACCCTTGTGGTTGAGAAGACAAAGATAAAAGCAGAATATAAATTTATTCTACCTCCATTTCTCTCTCTCTTTGACCATTAACTGGAATCTAAAGTAATGAATAAAGGAAAAAGTACTAATGCTAATATTTAAATATTAATGCATTTTTTACTTTAAAAGAAGTAGAGTCTTTTTTTCCTGACTTTTATTTACCATTTAATTATCCCATTATGCAAGAAACATCTAGGATGAACTCATTCTACGACACTTATGAAGGCAAGAAATACACATTTAAAATTTGCTCAGGTACAAGTGGCAAGACCAGATTCTTTCTAAGTCAGAATTTAAAGCAGAAAAAAAAGTCTGCTAGATATAAGTTAGCCAAATATTTAATGAACCTTGTTTACACAGCACTATAATAAAAAATATGGATGTTATGTATAAGCATCCTAAGCACGTCACACCACCAGTCTAAAACACTTTATATCACCTTGAAGGTCCTTTAGGCAAATAGTTTGAAGACATTTTTTTGCTTACTCTCTTGGGTTTTTTCCTATTTACATTCCTTGAATATGTACAAGGTTAACTTTGAAAGAGGTGATGCATTCCCTCTGTGCTTTCCATATTGGGAGAGGTATTTTGGATATGCATCTGTTTTATCTTTATTTGAAAAGATTTCACAAATAGATTGTTTTATATTTCTTGTCATGATCAAAAGAGAAAAAGACCTGGATAAGGCACGATCAAAAGAAAGTTAAAAACAATCCCATAATACTTAATTTGAGCATAAATAAATAAATAAACACAAGTCAGATAAGACTGAACAAACAGATGGCAAATAAAAATAACATACAAATAACAATTAACTTATGACTCTGCATAAGACCTTCCATGCAGTACAAAGAAGCTACAAAGACAAAATCAGTAGCAAGCAGTGAGTTTACTCTTTCTACATTAAAAAAAAAAATCTGGTTAGAACTGAAAAAATAATTTAATAAAGATATCTTGTCTCTTCAGTTTTGCATGGACTTTTCCATATCTCTTTCAGTTTCATATGCAAAATGATTTTTACAAAGGTAAAGCAACTGAATAACTAGCATCCATGTGACAAGGAATACCTTTGTATTCAAAATAGCAAGGGAAAAAAAAGTTGAAATGCCAGCCTCATTAGTGAAGTATTTGGTATATTGAAATTAAAATATTGTTAATATTTAAAGCTAGAAATTAATTCAATATTGAATACTCCTTCAAAAGCTGTACCTTTGTCTTTAGGAAGCATGGCAATGCAGATTTCAAACCTGTAAAGGTTTGGGGATACATTTTTACTGAGCAGTGGTACAGAATTCGATGCAATTCACAGGACAGAAACATGTATTTTGCATATTACAAATGCTTTGAAGCAATTACAGTGTTGTAAACATTCAGGAACTTATCACTGGGGTAAGAGAGCAATTGATTAAATCAACATGGTAAAAAAACTCATGGATCAGTATTTGATTACTATC
This sequence comes from Donacobius atricapilla, assembly GCA_013397315.1. Lineage (NCBI taxonomy): Eukaryota > Metazoa > Chordata > Aves > Passeriformes > Mimidae > Donacobius > Donacobius atricapilla. Next base: position 287,387 of record WBMY01010082.1, on the reverse strand, counting down.
TCAAATAATTTTGAATATTCCATATTATGATAATCACTGTATTATGACATGGAATTAATTCAGCATCAAATAGGGGATGGCTTATTCATATAAGAGATGAGTTTAGAAGCTTTGTGAGAAAAATGTCTATGGATTCTTTCTAAAATCAATGGAGAAAATAAAGTTCTTCAGTGAGAAAATCACAACAGTTTAATTAGGGTAGAACTCTGAACCATCCATAAAAAAAGCCTTTCAATTAGCTATTACAAAAGCTGAGGGAAACCTGGGAAACATAAGTGCTAAGAACACCCACCTCTGTCACTATAAAATTGGAACGGTGGCTGCTGAATTGTTATTACACCTTAGGGTTCAAAACTTTAAATTAATTATCATTAGGTCTAAAGGAGAGAGGAGAAAGAAAATCCCTAAGGTTATATCCAAATGGATTAAAGTAGAATGGAAAATTAATGGTTGCTTACACATCTTCTAGTCCTGAACTTCAAAATAAGGACTAGGCAATGTATTTCCTATTATGTCCCAAGTGATTTACAGATTTATCATTTTTCTCTTATATTAGTATTACCACTGAACCCTGAGGCCACTGTCAGACTGTCCAAGATAGTGTTTAGCATCTTCACAGTTTAAAGACAAGGAAGACAGGTAACATTAGTGTGGGATATCAAAAACTAAAGGAATATACATGTATGATTAATTACTCATCTATATCAGGCAATTTCTTGCATTTTTATAGATAAGAATAGTGGGTCTGCTTAATTATTCACTTTGATTGACATTTTCCTAGTACTCTGCACTTAGCTGCATATAATCTTGCAAAATATTATCAGTCTCAACTGAAACTTTTTAATTCAGAGAATAAATTCTTTGGGAACATCTTTGTCTAGTTTAATCAGTGTCTCCTGGGGGTAAGTTATATTATAAACTCAAGGAAAAAGTATTTTGAGGGCTATTTGTCCTGTGAAGATCTGATACTTAAATGCTTTGACTTAAGACATATTTCTAAAATGTGTCTTATCCAATTTCACGCAAATATATCTAAAATTGCCCAGGTCGGAAAACTTGGAATGTGGCCATTTACACATGCTCTGTACAAACTTTTCATCATAACAGATTTGGGTTGGTGTAGATGTTGCATTTGCTGGGTGCAGCAGCTTCAGCCAGCACTAAGTAACACTTTCTGATAATTTGGATGGCTGTGGACCATAAGGAGTCCAGGAGCAAATTCTGTTCATCTGTACATAGAGCATAAACATTCTCCTCTACAGTCACTGAGTACTGAGGAACTGTGGACATTCAAAATGGGAAAAGAAACAAGATGAACCTAAATGGGCATGAGAGAGCAAATTAGTACTAAAAAAACAGCCCACCTGAGGGAGAGCAGTTCAAAATTGGAACTAGAAGTGCTGCAGGTAATAACAATCATATAACAGTAGAAACTAGAAAGGGAAACTATGACTAGGTTAGAAAATATGGCAAGACAAGGAAAAAAAACAATCAGGAAAGAGGATGCAAGTAGAAAGAACTAAAGGGGTTAGTGTGCAAAATTATCTGTGAAGGCATTAGGAGGCATTGGGACATTGAGATTGGGAAGGGATCTGGAAAGGGCAAGTGGTGAGGCAGTGGTACAGATCTCAAGAGGAGCTCTGCCACTAGGGGAAACTGGGGCAAGCCAGCACATACTGTGCCTTGGCTGCAGGAATGCAGACACAGGAAGAACCAGAAGACTGATGGAGAAGCAGACTGGGACTAAGCAAAAAAATGGTGGAAAAGATAGGGTCTGACTGCACCAGAAGATTAGGAATGTGGTCGAATTCTGGAGTGAGGGGAGTAGCTAGAGATAATGTCCTGGTGCATCCTGTCACCATGGAAATGGCATAGGAAGTGTTTTGCATAAAGCCTACCTCATCAGTCAAAGAGTCTGCTGATAATTCAATAAATTACTTAATAAAGAAGGAATCAGCAGGTAATACAGTCAAGCATCCAAAGAAGGAATGCCCATTGTTTATGTGCTATTTTCAAAGCTCTAAACTTCTCAATCTGTAAAAAAATGCTGGATCCCAGTACCAAGAGAGGAGTCTACAAGACGGAAGTTCACCTTATTCTCTACATCTGGCAGTGACAAATGACCAGTATGGCTAGAAAAACTTAATGTACTACTTAATCACATACTCCTATAAGCCATTACTCAGAGGTCACTAAGGAAAAGATGATATTAATTTGAGTTTGATTGGTTTATGAACATGATTACTTGACATGGTAATCAGCAAAAACAGGAAACTGCCTTAGTACCAGCTTGAAAAACTCCCCATATTCTGCTTTTAGTAAAATTGTACAGAGCTAACCTTTTCTGTTGGAAAATAACACACTTCTCAAGCACATGCAGTGATACAGTAGCATTTTGTCATTTTCCTTTTTGATGTGGGGGATGTATTTATCTTTCAGCATGATAAATAACAAGTCCTAAAGAACTGTGCACATTAAATGATACCAGTGCATAAAAGTGGCAGTGCTACTTCGTATTACAAGGATATAAGTAGATAAAATGTATGATAGTTCAAATTATTTTCAGGACCTTTAAATTTTATTATTGGTATGTAAATAAGTGCTAGAATATGAAGAAGATAAAATATGAAGAAGATAAGGCTATTTTCAGTGCTGTAAAATTTCTACAAATTAAATTATTTTTTTAGATATGAGTGAGAGAAGAGGCAATGCCCCTTCACATCAAACACATTACCATCATTTTTTACATGCCCTAAGATACTTACACTGACAAAGTAACTTTCATTCACTTGTTCAAAATATTTCAGCTTCCTGAAAAAGCAGCTGAAAACTGCTTTGCAAATTTCTCTTTAATATTTCCTTTCAAAAGACATGATTATCTTTCTACTATGTAAAAAAAAAGAAATGGGCAGTTGTTCATTACTAAGACAATAGCACGAATCTCTGTCCTTTTCTACTGCCTTTCATCAGTCTGTTTTAATATCCTGGCCCGTAGGTTTTCATCTTGGCTGTTAATCTTGCCACCAAATATCAGCAAAATCTGAGGAAGCATGTACAACCTCCCAAGTCATAACATGGACTACACATAGCACAAAAGCAGAAGCACATACCAAATGATCAGAAAACAGAAAAAAAAACCCTTATCTTAAGATGTCCTCAGAAGTCCTTTAGGAGATACATAATTTTAAATTGCAGTTGTAATTGTGAAGTCAATGGCATCCCTCTGAATGTCTTATTTCACTTAAAAAGATAGCTTAACTTCTGGCCTACAAATATTGAGATATTGTCATTGTTTTAGGATTTGTTCCCTCTTTGTGGCCGTCATTACAACTAGGATTGCTTTTAAAAGGTAATATCATTAATTTGCTAAAATCCCTTAAGAATAAATAATAGTAATTTTTTTGTTGTTTTTTAAATGAATGCTATGGTATTGTATTTAAAAGAAATGTTACTGTATGTATTCTATGTATTATACTTATATTACAAAACATATGTGGATAACTACCCTTCTAAGCATTTGATTTACTATAAGAAAAGGCTGTTGTGTTTTGCAAAGCAATTTTTCCATTTTTGCTAAATTACAACCTTAATTGTAGGTCAGCGAATGTTTCTAGTCATCTGTAACAAACATTATGAACAATTTTTCCTAGNCAAAAGCCCCTCGAGGTTCCTGGTTTTGTTTATCATTAATGCTGTAGTTGTTGTTGTTTGTTTGCCTTGTTATACATACTAGTAAAGAGCTGTTATTCCTACCCCCATATCCTTGCCTGAGAGCCGACTTAATATCAAAGTTTTAATAATTCGGAGGGAGGGGGTTCGAATTCTCCATTCCAAAGGGAGGTCTTGTCCTCCCTACCAGATACCTGTCTTTCAAACCTAGACAAGATCATATCTTCCTGCTCTAAATTACCTGTGTTGTAGCCCTGACAAATTCAAAAGCAGATGAGCACCACCTAGTTGTTTCTATACCAAAGCTGCTCTCCCTTTCTTTAAAAAGAAAGTTTTGATAGTATTCTTTTCATAAACAATTAGATGTTAAAGAATCATAATTGGTTTAGGTATATTTAAAACCTTCCTTTGTATTGTTTAGTATTTATTCCTAGACGAATGCAAGAAGATAATAACCAAGAACTTGGCAGATTTGACTTGCTTGGCTCTATTGTGTGTGTTTGCAGGTAGGATTTGTGGCAAGAGAGAGGACATCTCAGAATCATGCATCAGTAGGAATGATCTCAGGAATTCATTTGCACTGTTCTCAGAGATGGCAGTGAGATGTGCCAGTACAGTCAGGCTCTGTAAAAGTGCTTAGGAAAGGGGAAAGCAGCAGATCTATGAGATACAGCTTCCTAATGTGGGATACACAACCATGGCTCTTCAGCCTTTCCTAAAGCAAACACCTATCAGTCAGGTGGATTTCACTTTCTCTTTTTTAACTGTAGAATTTTTTTAGTGTTTGGGGAACACAATCAGGATCTTTAGTCCCAATTTCAGCAGCATGCTCCTTATTGAATACAGCAGAGATATTTCATGCAGACTGCAAAAAAGTGCAGAGTCAGGATCTTTGTTGTAATCAGCTCACTTGCAGACTAATAATGCGGACTATCCACTAAAATTTAAAATGGGTAATTTTAGATATGAATTCTTTAGTTTGTCAGCATGCTTCCATGCAGTACAATACTAGCACCAGCAGAAAAGGAGTATTTGGCAAAAACAGTATTTTAAGAGACCTATATAAGCCTGCCTATAAAAGTGTCTGGCAGGAGATCTAAAGTTACTGTACCATTTTTACAGTTTCCCAAATGAAAATTATCTTCATGCTTAAAAACTTCCTAAGGCTGCATATTCAAAGGCATATGGAGATCTACGCTATATTCCAGGCATTGATTTAATAAATCTAAAAAGACAGTCACACACAGAAGACCTATCCTGAAATATGCCTATTTCTTTGCTTTTTGCTGTAAAAAAAAAATCTCCAAGCTACAAACTAAACAAGTTCAATCATTGGACTGGGATGAAAGAAATTACCTATTCTTAGAGACAACAGAATACAAGTAAACCAAAGTTGAAGAATTGTGTGCAGGTCTATCACTTAACAAGGGAGTTGCTATGGGACAGAAAGAAAAAAAACAAAGCACATTTATATACGTCTTTAGTGTTATGGTAGGGCTTGTACAGAATTACTAATTGGCTGAAGGAAAAAAAAGGACTAACAAGCTGGACAAACAATGTTTTAACTCCTTAAAGGTAAAGTTTGTTTTAACCTGTTATATAACTCACTTTTATTAGTTGGTAGGCTGGGAAACATATGGCTGCTACAAATTCAATTCCTCAATTGAAAGTATGGTTAAAAGCAGCTTTCCATGACTTTCCATGAGGTCAGATTTAATATGAAATAAGCTAAACCATTCTAATATTGCAAAAGAACATTTAAAGTTAAAATCATCAAAATGTACTTTCATGACATAGTGCTAATGGTAGTGCTTCTTTGTCTTTGTTTCTCCAGGAACCAGTAAGCTAGACAAATTTGAGAGACAGACAGAAAAAAAATACTTTAAAACTATAGATGGTACTTCATTTTCTATTCAGATCCTGGAACTCTATTGAACTTTCATAATCTGGATCCTGAAAATTATCCTGATCTGTCTGATAAATACAATTTAAAATAAATAAACCAAATAAAAATAAAGGCAAATACAGAAGAGCTGGTAATTTCACATTTTAAAAAGTTAAAATACCAAACACATTCCATAGACAAATTTTAGGACCATTATGCCAACCAACACCTATTACACTTCTTTAAATCAAAGTGTGATAACCCTGAATTAGTTAAAAAGAGACAGAAAAATAAACAGAAGAAATACTTCAGACCTACTCTGTAGGTCTGCTACCTATACCATAAGTGGAACAGTGTGTCAGATTATTAAAACAAAGTCACTGGAGTCAGTATCTCCAAGATAACAGCTGTAACATACCCAGCAAAGTCATATGTCATAACAATCTCCACAGAACAGGTTTAAATAAAATCAAAAAATGGTTAGGATTCTCTGCTTCTTTGGAAGATGTATAATCTTAGCCAATACTTAGCTAGGTTCTTAATGATCAGCCCAAGCATGGTGGTCCAGATCACTATGCACTTTCTGCATGCACACGCCATGAGGCAAGTCCTTCAAACATCCAGTCTAACCCTACGGAGTTGGGTGTGCTTGTACAAGCAATCTCTTTCACAGATATCTGTAAGATGCCAAAGGCCTTCCTATTGCTTTTTCAATATCCTTTTGTCTATACCTCACAAATTAGTTGATTCACTTTACTGTCCCAGATGCTCCTGCCTTTCACAAACCACACTGATCACATTTTGTCAGTATGTGAAAAAAAAAGGTAATTTGCGAGACTGGGGAAAGTTGAGAAATACTCTGAGCCCCATGAGTGCTCTATCTAGAGAGAAGTAAAATCTAGCATGGTAATGTCCCATTTTATTCTACTCCCAGTCTTTATTCACAATGAAAGGTCTGAATCGCCCCATGCATCCCCAATGGCATGTTAAGTACACATCTACTGCCAAGTTAAGGAATGAGCATCAGCCTTCTTGCAGACAAGACTACAGTACAGACATTTCAAGCACTCAGAAATGCCACAGATATTTGAAAAACATGCAAGCCCACTCTGTAAGCAGCAGTTTCACACCATGGCAGCAGGGTTGTATTTGTTTTGAGGAGGAGAGCTGTCACTCCAGATGAGCTATGAGAGAACAGGATTCTAGAGCTATGGCCGAGGCTACATGTTTCTACCTGAGCTATGGGTACACTCATCACAAGTGTCTCATTTTTGGTTCATATGATGTGGACTCCTGTAAGCTGCAGTGTTCTCTTGGATCCAGACAAGCAGCCTGGGTAAGAAGAGTGAATACTGCAGAACTGACCTCCTCACTCACACATCTTCCCCTCTGAATGCCCCAGTCAGCTGCTGACCAAGAACCAAGGGGAAGGTATCTGCAGATTCTGGCATTTCTGCAACTGTTATTCCTGGTCCCAAATTAAGCTTACTTGTTTTTTGTTTCTTTTTCCATTTGTTTTTCAAGAGAGAAAAGGCAGGACAATGGCAAGGTCAAAAGAGCAGCAAGGCAGGTGTTATGACCACGTGCCAAAGGAAAGTACACTCAGCATTGGCAGCAGGGATTAGTCTTTGCTGTTAGGAACTAACACTAAAGGTTTTGGTTGATTTCTGAGCTTGGGTGAGGGTTTGTACAAATCCCTGTTTACTTATTTACTTATGGCTTACTGCTACAGTATTTGTTTAAGGACAGATTCAGTTTAGACCTCAAGTATACACTGCAGTGAGCAGAGACTGACCTGTTCTCAGCTGGGAGAAAGAAGTGGCATTGCTGGCAGGCAGGAAGCATCAAGGATATCATTGTTGGTGCCAGGCAATATTAGCACATGCAATTTAACACTTTTCATTTCCAGTACTAAGGAAAGCCCTATATTCTCTCCCTTGTGTAACAGGAATTTAGGCCAGGCTGCATGGAGCTCTGAGCAACCTGGTCTAGAGAAAGATGTCCCTGCCCACAGCAGGAGGCTTGGAACTGCAGGATCTGTAAATTCCCTTCCAACCCAAATCACTCTATAAGAAATCGTAGTCACTAGGCAGTGGTTTTGCTTTGTAAAAGCAGTTGACCAATTCAGTAAGTGAACTACTTGGCTGATGATTCTAATTACGTTTTTTTTACCCTAAAGATTTTTCTTTCTTATGTTTATGAAGAAGTGTAGTATCCAACATTTATTGCCAAAGACCTGCTTCCTTCCCGACAATCTTACCTGGACCTCAGCCATGTTCCTTCCCTGTTACTCTCTCGTTTCCCTGAAACTATGTCTTGGTTTGGAAGACAGGTACAAACAACTACAGCACTAATGATAAACATAACCAGGAACCTCGAGGGGGCTTTGTTTCACAAAGCCCGGGGCAGTCTGATCTCTGCCCCTGAAGGGGGGGACCAAGCTGGGACGGTGGAAATCTGAGAGCACCAAGCCGGAACGGTGGAAAGTCGCGGGCTGGTGGATGAGATGTATCAGAAGCTCCAACAGTGGTAGCTGGAACGGCAGGGATGTCCCGGCAGGGCAGAGGGAGTGCAGGGCTACGGAGTAGCAAAAAGCCTCAAAGCAGGAGGAGGCGAGCTCAGAATTCCTGGGCACGTGAGCAGATGATGGTAGATCTCCTCTCCTCAGGACCAGCCCCAGTGGTGACAGTGAAAAACTCCTCCTGCAGCAAGCAGCAGCCTGACCGTCCTCTCTCCAATGCCGAGAGCAAGAGAGCAAAGCTGCCTCTCAGCCTCGGTTCTTACCTGCTCCCAAACCTCGCGGTACCTTTCTCACTCGGAGAGAAAAACTCTCAAAGACCAAAAAAGGGTATAGCTCGGTGCTTTCGCCACTTCTTTGTTTTGGTCAAGCACCCATAAGTACCTAGTAGTTAGTCTCCTAGCAACTTATGGGGAAAAAAATCTGTAAGTAAAAAAGGAACAAATCTAACCCCCAACAAACTGTTCTGCTCGCTCTGATTCCTTTTGCAAATACCGTTGATGAGAGAGTAAAGATCTCTCCTTAAAGAATATGTAAAACTCCATTATGTTTACTCCATGCTCTGATCAAAACAACAGAGCTGCACCATTTTATCACAATTAATTACAGCCTTTTGAAACAATGAAACCTGAGTTGAAATGTTTCTGCTGAGTTTATCAGGACATAAGGGCAGCTAGGGAAAAAACAATGAACAATCGTTAAGTAATTAATTCTGATAGCATTCCTTTGCTTCAGGGTAGTAAGAAGGATTAGATCAGACTAAGAAAACTGATGCCTCTCCTGACATGTTGAAAATATATCATTGCAGGTTTCCCACATTAAAAAATAAAAATGTTTACTATGCTACTTTGCTATGCTACTTTGTTGGTATCTGTTCATATCCAGAAACTAAACCCTTTGTCCTTATCTATGAATCACTTTGGTTATCCTTGAATTTAATAAATAATGCCTTTATCTCTGTTGGTCAGATCATCTACTTTCAGATCAGAAGAATAAGAGCAATGTTCCTATGATGTAAAATAAAACTATTGCAAAAAATTGCTAGCAATTTTCCTTTCAGTTTCTAGGTGACTTCTGAAATTCAGGTGATATTGAAAAGTGATGTAAGAATTGTTTTTAAAAATGAAGGAACTGCTTTCCCCACAACATTTTAAGTTTAATCATGGTTTTGATGTTTCCTTTGTAACCAGAAGCATTGATCAGCTTTGATTCATACAAAGATCATCTTCTGGCATGCTTCTTTTTTATGATGTGATGGATATACCCTACATTTCTAAAACACGAGCTTGTTTACTAGCAGAAACCTCATGCTTGCTCCACCCCAGCACCCACCCCCCAAATTCGTACATTTCCTGTGTTCAGCAATCAAACATAACTTTTGCAGCAATATGTGCCAGAGCCTAGCTTCACAGTCAGGGTGTAGTGATCCTGATGTTATGATCACAGACAGGTCTGGGACTATGACATGATTTTCCTTTTTCTCTCTGAGGCCAATCATGAATAAAGTCCTGAATTCATTTCTCATACAACATAGGGTCACAGTCTGGAAAACACAAGGATCATCACTGAATAATGCAAAGCAGAGAGGCCATCCAGAACACCACTGTCAAGAATGAGGCTGTAGTTGACAATATGCTGCATTTAATAAGGAAGCGCACTTAAGTTTCTCATCCTGAAATGTTCCTTCTGCCCCTCCCCACTTCCTGCCCTCCCCAACTTTTTTCTCAAACAGATCACGAAAATGAAGTAACATTGTTCAAAGAAATGCGTCTTGGAGGAGAAAATGTTACTTTTAACCTGAACACAGATTAGTCATCGTGAACATCTAACAGTTTACTGCCACTAAGAGGGGACAGCAAATTACAACGGTATTACTGTTGTGTGTATGAGAAGGATAATTTCTTAAGCCTGTTTCACCTTCAAAGATATTTTATCATGGATATACTGTATGAAAATTGTGTGTCCAACTACTTAAGGTTCCTGCATTTAAAACAAGAGGAGACAAATGTTATCCTTGGTGTAATTGTAAAATTCAAAATGCCCTTGATATTTACTACACTAGAATTATGATGAGTCTAATTTGCAGTAGACTTGTCAAACTGTTGGATGGCATACAGTAGTATTTTCTCTAGGCTTCCAATACAACATCCATATTCTAGATCGAAAGTGCTTCCCTTAAAGGAAATAGAAAGAACATAGACCTTGCTCAAAAAGACACGGACCTCACTCATTCTATTGTTTCTACCAAGCTTTGCTGCTCCTGAAGTTTCTTTCTGTAAGAACACCTTGCCTCTTCCTCAGCCTTAAGAGACATTAAAATACTTTTTATAGCCCAATATAATGCCAGTAAGAACTCCTTGTTCCAAGTGGAAAGCAAAGCAGATGAATTCCAAATCACTGAATATATTCCTAGAGCATGAATACTTTTACAATCCCATTTGAGACTCTATATAGTACTTTTTATTTGAGCAAGTCTACTGATGCAACTTTTTTCCTAGTAATATATTCACTCCCTTATTGCCTGACACATTTTTGCTGCTATCTGCAAGTCCTACATGAGAGTGCCAGGAGCTATTTCTTTGTCCTGATGTTCTGCCATTTTTGAGAATTTGGGGTTTAGGCCTCATTTTTCCAAATCCATCCATCAGAGGAAGGCAGATGATATTTTCTAAGACTATAAGCAACTTATCCAAACAAAAGAAGTTAACATAGGCCATGAATGTGCAATGAATTTGTCATTCACCTGTAACAATTCATGTACATACTTTGCCTCCTGTAAGTATTTTTTAAGAGTCAGTGAGAAAGGGCAATCAATCATTCACTTGTTTCTAGGTAAGAGCAGAGTTTTTGGCAGCTATTGAACAATCTGCTATGCTACAAATTAACAGATTAATTCCATTGTGACTTCTCTATAGGTCCATACCTTAGCAACAAAAATACTCTGTATTTTCCACCCTGAAAGATAGGCACCCAAAATTATCAGAAAAAGTCTAGCCATGGGTCTGAAGCCTACTGCTTATGCCCAGTGTTTTTATGGCTAGCCATATCTTCATGAGTCTCAGGCCTCAATTTCCAGCCAACAAAAACTGATGTGAAAACTTCAACTAGACAAACAGAACTTAGTTTTGGAAATGTTATGCAGTGCTGCTGGGCTTCATGAAAGAAAAGATTTTTAAGTTTTTTAATAGGCATATGGAAATGTAACATACATGTGGCAAATTAACATAATGCAGAAAGAACAAGGTAATCTCTTAGTTCACATGATGTCTAGCTCTGTGTTACACTGTGTATCAAAATGGCATTAGGTGAAAGAATGCAGAAATTTAAGTAGTTAGATAACCACGTAAAAATTATCTCAGACTTTGTACAAAATAATCTTTGATCTAAAACTTTGGGATGCCTTATAAAAGTCAAATAACAGTCCTGTTATCTGGCTCTGGGTTTCAGGATCTTTCAGTCTGTGGATCTCTTCAGCTTTTCCAGTAGTAAATTTTCATATCCACTGGGTTATTGCATAACAAATACTGTTAATATTGCAAATCCCCACTAAGTGATCTATATATCTGTAGCTCACTCTTAACTGCAGAGTACTCTTTTATCTTGTTTTGCTATATTTTGAACAGTCTGACAAAGTTGCTGACTCGTCTCATAGGTTTCACTGTATTCTGATGATACAAATATATTTTATCTCTGCCTTGATGAAAGAGAAATTAGAATCCAGCTTCAAACAACTGAAAAGGAAATGGGTTAATATTAAGCACTCCCAAGTCTCCCATCTGCCATTTACCTTATTCCTTATATTCCATTCCTGAATTTTTTCCCTTTAATAGTAGCAGGCCCATAATCATTACTAGCTTCACTAGAATTGTGTAAAAGATTAGTTTAGTCCCTCATGACCAAAAACATATGATGAGCAATAGAAAAAAAATCAAAATGGGTTTGCTCTGCTTGAACATAAATGGTCATTTATCTAATATTTGTCATTTGTTCCTTTGCTGCATGCCTACAATCTACTTTCACATGTACTGAGAGGTACACTTTGTTCTGCTGCACTTCATCCACCCATTTATTGTGACAACAGGTTAGCTAAGCAGAGCTGGAAGCATGCAAAACCTTTTTGCTGTTCTTAGTCTAGATGCTGTTTAAACATAGTTGAAAAAGAGGAGGGAAATGGACAAACAGAATAAAAACAAATCAATTTTTAGGATCAATCATTTTATTAGAATGTATGACACAAAAAGGCATTAAATAATGAGAATTTTGGTTGACACTATCAGTAACTTTTATAAATGCTGCACTAAAAACTAAGTGCTTTGTAACATTCTGGGAGACAGCATTCCTAGTAGTAAACTATTCACAGAATTCTAGAACATATCAAGTTGGAAGAGACCCATAAAGATTATTGTGTTCAACTCCCTGGCCCTCACAGGACTATATAAAATTAACCATATGACTAAGACCATTGACTCCTTGAACTCTGTCAGGCTTGGTGCTGTGACCACTTCCCTCAGGAGCCTGTTCCAGTAACCAACCACCCTCTCAGTGAAGACCCTTCTCCTAATTCCAGTCTGAACTTCCCTTGACACAGCTTCATTCAGGTTCCTTGTGATGTATCACTGGTCACCAGCAATAGGCATTTCTCTCTCTGCTGCCAACCTTGAGAAAGGTTTAGATTGCCATAAGATCACCTCTCAGCTTTCACTGCTCCAGGCCAAACAAGCCAAGTGGCCTCAGCTGCTTTTCCTAGAGTCTTGTCCTCAAGAACTTTCAGCATCCTGGTCACCCTGGCCTGGAGACTCTCTAATACTTTGATGTCCTTCTTATACTGTGATAGACAAAACTGCATACAATAGTGTGGAAGCTACAGCAGTGAAGTGTTGAGAAGGACAATCACCTCCCTTGACTGGCTGGCAGTGCTGTTCCTGATGCACCCCAGGACACAGCTCACCCTTCTGGCTGCCAGGACACTGCTGACTCATATTCAATTTGCCATCATCAGTGTTGAAAACAGGCAAAAAAGGCATTAAATGTCTCTGCTTTGTCTATGTCCTCACTTAGGGGACGACTGACCCCAATAGCAACAGACCAATATTATTTCTGATTCTCCTTTTGCTATTAACATATTTTTAACAGCTCTTATTTTTGTCCTTCCCAACTCTAATCAAGCTTTGGCAATAAGAATTTTATCCCTACAGTGAGGACCATCATCTCTGCACTCCTCCCATGTTGCCTGTCCTTGTCTCCCATGTCCATACATTTTCCTCCTCTTCCTAAGATGTAGAAGAACCCTGCTCAGCCAAGCCAGTCTTCTGTGCCACTTTACTTCTGACATTTTGGAATTGCCTGCCCTGCTTATCTGTCCTGAAAAGTCTATAACTGTCCATTACATCACCCTATCATAGGGCTCATCCCATTGTCTTATGACAATGATATCATAGATATGGGACAGAGCCAAAGCTTCTGGTTCTTCTTTTTTTTTTTTTTTTTCCCTCATGCTGTGCACATTTTTATAAGGATATTTTAAATATACTCCACGTAATGAGCACATCATGGACCTGACTAGCACATGATCCTTCAAAACTTGGCATGCCAGCCCTACGCTTATCTCTAGGGAGCCTGGTTTTATCCTCTTCCCATTTAAAATCTAGTTTAAAACTCATTCAGTGAGCTCTGCTAACTGCTATGCAAATATCCTTTCCACTCTGAGACAGGTGTATCCCATATGCTGCCAGCAGGCTCAGTGTCACATAGATCAATCCATGATCAAAAACCCCAAAATTCTGCCAATGACACCAGGCTCACAGCTAGGTACCGATTTGCTGGTTCTTCTTGTTTCTTCCTTCATCATTTCCTGCAACTGGAAGAATAATGAACCCTACTTCTGCTCCTGATCCCTTAACTAGTCGTTCCAAGGCCCTGAAGTCTCTCCTGATTGCCCTTAGGCTCCTTGTTGCAGTTTCACCATTGCCCACATGAAAAATCAGTAACAGATAATAATCTGAGTCATACCAGAGTATGAAGTTTTCTCATCATATCTTTAACCCAGGGTCCCAGGAAGGTACAAGGCCTGTTCTTCTCTACAAGATCAGGCTGCAGGCGGTTTTGTTCCAGGTGTTTTGTTCCACATTCAGAACACTGTCCTGGTCTACAGCACAAGGTGAGAGATGGCATGGACCAGTTCCACAACACCTTACACTGGTCCAACTGGTCAGATTAGCTTCCACTCCTTCTTCAACAATGTGCCCATGTGCCTGCTTTGCACAGGCACTGTTGCTCAGAAGTCATGGACTGACTTAATTCAGGGAGGTGATCTAGCTGAAAATTCCTAGAATTAAGGGATAAATCAGGTTGGAAAGGATCTTGGGAATTTGTCTAGTCAGGTACAACACTGAACTCAGACAAAATTTGCTTGGGTCTTTGTGCACGGTGTTCTTGAACACTTCCACAACCCCTCTGGGAAACCTGCTCCATTGCTTGGCCCAGTTACCTCAATCTCCCCTCAAATGACAAATGTTCCAGTTATCCTGATGGCCCTTCACTGAACTTACTGCAGTTCCTCCATGTCTTCCTCATGCAGAAAGAACCCAAACCACACTTTATTATTGCCGTAAGTTCTTCCTGTCCAGGTTCAGGACTCTGGATATTTGTTGAATTTAACAAGGTTCCCATCAGCCCATTCAAGTCCCTCTGAATGGCAGTCTTATACTCAGTAGTACTATTACCCCTCAGATGGAGTCACAAACTTAATGGATTCCTTCCTTACAGCATCAAGGCTCTCACAACTTGAAACCTGAGAAACATAAAACTATGTATTTTCAGTCAGAATTCATCTAACCCAGTAACCTGTCTCAGATAGAGTTTCAACCTACTCATGGTTTCAGGATTTCCTGAACTAGGTATAACTGTGAGATACTTAGTAACCCACTTGAATTCTGTGACCACTTCTGTCAGCCACAACACCCAGCTGCTAGAAGTTCTACAGTTTAAGTTCCTCTTGCATTGAAACAAACACTTTTTGTTATGAATATCACTTCTTTGAATGCTTGTACTTTATTGGGAAAAGACAGCATCCTTCCCCAGTATCCCTCTTCAGGCCACTCCAGTTTGTACACCCCTTTTTACACAGCCACCCTCACTTAGCTGGTTTCCAGACAATATTGAGGCCCGCTAAACCATATGGAATCTATCACGTACTCCTGCCCACACCAGTCACCCTTCCTTGAGCCTGACCCCTACCATATCCTACTTAACTTGGGAGACAAGCTCTGCTAACGGGATGTAGGCAAATTATAGTTATAAGTACAGTAATATTTCTTGTTTTGCTGCCTATTCCCAAAGAGACAGTAACAGGAAGCTCCTTTCCTGTGTATACCACGTCATCCTTTATACAAGTTAGAAATTCAGGCTGGCAAGTAAAGCACTTCAGATGCTTTCAAATGAGCTTTGGTCATTCATGTCAGGGAAATACAAGTTCACACCATTGTTCTCTTCACTGTGTACATTTCTTCTGGATAAGTCAGCTGCAGTAAATGTGAGTCCTGCTTCAGTTCACAGCCTTAACTCCAAATTTACCCTACCATCACTTTTCCTGAGATTCAGGTAAGCTGTGGAGCTGACAGTAGGAAATGGAAACCTTAAATTGTTCTCACATGTTCAAGGAAGACCTGCCTGAACACACACAAGAAGACCGTGTTTCTAAACATTATCCTTTGGATGGCTTTGCCAAGTGAGAGTAGGATCATGAAACATTGGGGATATTTGTTGTTAATGCTGTCTTTCATAGTCCAGAGCTGCGTCTCCACAGAGATATATGAAAAGCAAGAAGCCTGTGCTCAGTAGCACAGTTGTACATGGCTTGGGAAAATCACAAACCTTCACAACAGAATTTTAATACAGAAGTCAGATAAACTGGCTTTCCAAACCCTTCACAGCTACAGTCTCAGCCTGAACTTCAGGCAGTGAAAACTGCTCAGAGGGGAAATGCATAAGCCTTCCATGCCATCATGAACAACACAGACACCTGCTTATTAGCATGTTGTTGAGTCATACTCTCAATTACATGACGGGCTGTTATCTTTTAGCATGCTACTGTCTTTTTCTTCCATGATAGGCCTCTGGGGTCACAGTGCATCAAAAACATTGTCTTACTGGGTGAATTAAAACTTAACAAGGATAGATCTCTATCCTATTATCACAGCAAAATAATTCTGGTGCTGTGTCAGCACATTAGCTGACTGAGAGTAGCAGTAATGTTTTTTTGACAATGACAAATACACATACATCTCACAAGCATATCCAACTTTTTTCCCCCAATGTTGCTCACAATGGCTATTAAAAAGTTGGGTTTTCTGGGTTTTTTGTTGTTTTGGGTTTTTTTTACTAATATGTACTAATAGTCTACATAGTGTATACTAAAATAAATAGGAAAAATATGAGATAGGAATTTCCTCTTGTCTGTTTAGAATCAACGATTCCACGAAACATAAGTGGAAAGTTGAAACATGCCTTTTAAAGCATCAGCCAATGGAGGAAAACAGAACAAGCCACTGTTGGCAACCTCAGGAGGCATTATGCTTGTGGAGAAGCAAAGAGACTGGAATGCCTCTGAGGCTACCGAGGTGTGCCTCCTCTATCTCATCATCCTGTTCGAAAAGACAGTTGTCTGACAAGGTAGGCAGGAATTTTACTGGAATGGAAAATGTGACCCCCTTCCCTCCAAATAATTACAACTTTGAAATTACGGGGCTTTCAGGCAAAGATATGGGCAAAGAAATAATAGTTCTTTACGAGAATATATATATAACAAGACAAACAAAAATAACAGCAGGAACAACAAACAGAACCAGAGACCCAGTGACAGCATTCTCTTGGCCACAGGAACTTTCCCCTTCAATGCAGTTCCTGGCACAGCCGGCAGGGGCACTGGCGACCCCCAGCCAGGCAGGGCAGGTGCGATGAGTCCCCCGCGGCTGCAGGGGGCGCTGTGGCGCCAGTTGGGCGTGGTTAATAGCAGTCATAGCCGTGGGGAGAGATAGGAATGGATTTCCTTTACTAATTGGAAACTAATAAACAAACAGTTACAATCCCGGAGCTGACGAGCTGGAAATATTAGTTCATCACATAATAGTTATGTATATCCTGAGAAAAGGATCCCAGGAGGGAGTATGTAAAGTATTTCTGACAGTCCAGTATTAATGGCACAGAATATGGCTGCCAAAACACCGCACAGTATTGTATGCGACTTTAAAAATCAACATTCAAACAGAAACAGGCATAGACAAGGACTGTTAGGCTTACCAAGAAAACAAGAAGTCTACCTTGTCAAAGGAGACAATGACAGTTGATGTGGACAATCAGAGCTGATTTCTGGAGCTTCCTCCATGAAAGCAGCATGCAAGTTTGTACGTGCTCCAAGCACGTCTTCCCACCCCTGCATCTGTAATGGTCAAGTAGCATTGTAGGGATGATCGCTCCAGGTTTTTTTGCAAGTGTTCAGGTCTTAAATACACAAACTGGTTGACTGGGATTTACTGCTTTAGAGGAAGCAGCTGTTTATCTGGGACATAACTCGCACTTGGAATTTTAAGATTAAAAAAAATAAATACAAAAGGCTAAAGCCGTTGTTTGCACAATTAGAAATAGGCTTATAAATTCACGCAACCAAATAAACACTACCCAATAATCAATACACAAAATCAAACATTACTTAATAATAGCAAACCACCTTATTTGTTCTTGGAATCTTTCATATGCCTAATGTCAAGTCCCAGGGAGCAATATATAGCCCACCATCTGAATTCTGTGTCTGAGAACTTGTCTCTGTGATACAGTCTTACAAAATACCATCCCAAAGTTCACATCCAATTTATATCAATAAATTAAGGGCTGGCTGAGAAGGAATCTTTCAAATTACCAAAGCAACACTTGAGCACTTGAGAATACATCTCTTTTTTGTATTTTACTTAAATCTGGAAAGTTACTGCAGAGATGGAAATTTTTTTAGTCTTTCAAGACTTTTTGGATGGCTGGGAAACATTTAGGTGTTTATAGAGCTTTTACTTTTTGGAACTACTATTCTTTTTGATGAGGAGGTCAACTGAAATGTAACTTTCACAGTTCCTTCCTTTCTCAGTATAAGAAATATTAACCTGTAAACTCTTTCTTCTTAGTGCAGCATTCTATAACCTGTATGTCCTAGCAAGTACTGATGGTAGAGAAACCACATCAATATAACAGTTAATGCCATATTCCTAGCTTTATAGACACCATGATATTACATATCATCAAGCCAAATAACAATTAGAGAGCATTTACATTATGTTTACTTAATGTAAATATGCACCACTGTCATTTTCAGAAGTTCATTGTGCATGAAAGCTAGAACACCCTGATGTATTCAAACTGGCAAAATAGCAGCTGTAAAAATAGTGCTGCATTCTGTAAGTACTAGAAGATGATAAATGCCAAGAAGTAACCAACAGCAAGAAAATACTGGCACAAGAACAGGCAACTATTAAATACCAGTGGAATTCTGAAGTTTAGTCACCATCTGAGAATTAAGTTCTTAAATCAAATTATTAAGTTCTTAAATTAAATCCTAAAGTAACTCTGCGGTCAAAACTCCAACTGTTTAAGACAAAATGGTAAATTTATGGGACAGTTTCAGTATTCTGTGTATTCATTTCTGTGATAAAAAATGTGGGCATCCCAAACCCAGTGTTCTCATGACTAGTCCTAGTCTGCTCTGATAATGAATTAGATCTTCTTGCAATTACTACTTTTCATTGTCTCTCCCAGTGTAGAATCAGAGCATAATTGCACATTTCAGCACATTTGCCTTTAGCATCTATAAAACCTGCTACTACCTTTCAGCTAAAGGCTCAAACACAGCCTGTAGGGTTTTTTACTGAGGGTTTTCAATGTACTTTTAAATCTCCCCTACCTCCACTTCTGGACTTGCCTTCAGATCATAGACACTACATTAGACAAGACTCCCTTTTCTTTGAGGCACGGATGAGAACCTTGGTAAAAATATTTTATTATTGCCTAGCAAAGAACTGTGTAATATACTGACAGAAGTACAAAGGATAGGTAAATAAAACCAGACATATATATATAGATTGACTGGTTACTTTATACACATAGTGAATACATAAGTGAAAGGAAGTCTGTCACACATTCAGCAGAGAAAACACCCAAGTACTCACGCTCAACATATGCCACAGATCTAGTGCCATGCCAATGCCCTGCAAATGAAACTAGTTGCATAAATGCCAAAATATTACATACTAGATTAACATATCTTAAAAAAGCATTAGTATAGCCATCTACTTGGTAGACTCCTAGGAGTCAAGATCTGAGTCTCTCCATGAAAATAAGAATGGACATAACGGACCATACCAAAACCTTTTAAGGTCAGCACTGTCTCTCCAGTGCAAATGATTGGGAAAAAAGAAGAACAAAAGAAAAAAAACCCTGAAGTGTTGTCTGTACCTTCTCAGAGTCCATCAATATACAGTTCAGGGCTTTACTAAGGGAGAGGTGGTTTTGTACATTTTTGATAGTCTTAAATTGGTTTTCACAAATTTGCTGGATTTGCTTCAGAAAACATGTGGTTTGCCAGCACTCTGAACACTTCCACAGCCTCATGAGGCACCATGTGGAAATATGTCTTCTGAGAAGACCCCAACCAGTAGTCTCTTTTGCTCCTCACTAGCTATTGTTGGGAACGCACTGCTCCATGTTTACCTTCTGACACACATGATTTTAAGGATCTCTAGTACATCCCTCTTCCACTTTTCCAAGCTGACAAGTCCTTGTCTGAATAGCTATTTCTCATATGAAAATCGCTTAGTGTTGTGTTGCATCTCTGTTGTTTCTCCATGTCAGTTACATTAGTTTTCGGATTATGAACTTGGCATTACATATTGAAGATTTCAGAACAGCACCAATCTGTACAACCATATAGTAACTTCTGAGCTCTGTTGAGTTGAATAATAAAGCTGTGCAGCATTATTCTCCTTGATGTGCTCCTTCTTTCTCATAATATATCTCCTCACACTCACTAATTCCCTTACTTTATAATATATTTTATCATTTTGCCCTGGGGAAACCATGAGTTTTACTTCCCTCTGCTACCACATTCATTACACTCTAGCCTTTGAACACCAAAGCCAGCTTCTGTTAGGGTTTCCTAACTATAGTTAATAGAACAGTTGCTCTCAAGCAGTTTTACATGCTTTGGTAAATTGTTTCACAGTGGTTTTTTTTGCTAACCCCTATTTTGCTGCATTTTTCTGTTGTTTTCTCTCTTCAGACACTGCAGTTTCAGCCACCAGAGAATTGAGAGACCAGCAATTCTCTGATGTTGGACATTCCTACAAACTCAAATTCTTCAGGAATGCCTCCTTATGGTGAACGGTGACACAGAAAATTCACTTAATGTGTGGCTTTGTCAAAACTTCGTGGCATCCTGGCCTCTGTCAGCACTAGTGTGGCCAGCAGGCCCAGGGCAGTGATTGTCCCCCTGTACTCAGCACTGCTGAGGCCACACCTGGAGTGCTGGGTCCAGTTCTGGCCCCTCAAATCAGAAAGGACATTGATGAGCTCGAGCGAGCCCATAGAAGGGCAATAGAGCTGGTGAAGGGTCTGGAGCACAAGTCCTGTGAGGAGCAGCTGAGGGAGCTGGGGGTGTTTAGCCTCGAGGAGGCTCAAGGAGGGTCCACATTGCTCTCCACATCTACCCGAAAGGACGCTGTAGCCACCTAAGGGTTGGTCGCTTGTCCCAGGAACTAGTGACAGGATGAGAGAACATAGTCTTAAGCTGTGCTGGGGGCAGTTTGGGCCCGATATTAGGAAGAATTTTTTAACGGGAAGGGTGATTAGATATTGGAATGGGCAGCCCAGAGAAGTGGTGGAGTCACTGTCCCTGGAGATATTTACAGGAAGACTGGACGTGGCACTTAGTGCCACAGTCTAGTTCACAAAGTATTGTTGTGAATTAATAAAATATGAATAACGGTATAATACCGCTATCCAACTGGATGGACAAAGACTCTCGAACAGTTTAGAGTTAGAAAGCGTATGTTTATTATAACAGCCAGGCAGCACGTGGGATAGCTCCCTAATGCGCACTGCGAAGTTCACAGGTGATTACAAAGCCTTTTATTTACAAAAGTGTTGAATATACAAAATACAAATGCATATTCATACTCTTGTCACCTCCTCTTCTCCGCTTCGTATGCTAATTGGCAAGAAGGCCATTAAGCATGCGTGGTTTGTTCCCTGAAATGAGTCGGTAGTCTTTTCTGAGGAGGGGTCAATTAAAATGACGAAGTAAAAGGAGTCTTCCTCGTTCCGACCCCCCCACCTCCGGGATGTGTTCGTGACAAACATGACAGATGAATCCTTGGTAGAATTTAGGGTTTCCTGTGTTCGGTCTGTTTTCTTTAGCATGGGGAAGTCTTGGCTATTGTCTTGTATTGCCAGAACAGCTTAAAATTGACAAGCAATGAGTTACTAGATCCGGGGTAGCTTATCTGAATCCGGCTTCTGTTAGCCACAGGCAAAGGCTTATCTATCTACTTCAGCTAGCTCAGCAACATCTGCTTTGACTATGATCTTAACTCTCCTAAAATCCTTAATTTCTTAAAATTAACATTTCAGTTGGCTCACAGGTTAGACTCGATGATCTCAGAAGCATTTTCCTACTCAATTCCGCGCCACTGTCTCCAGCAGCACCCGGCTGTCCCAGCCCTCCCCCGGCGCCGGAAAGGGCCGGAGCCGGGCCGCGGGCCGCCCCTCGTGCGCAGGCGCGGCGGGGCCATGGCG
>WBMY01010082.1:128712-264957 GCA_013397315.1 Donacobius atricapilla | reverse complement strand
GTGTGCCCGGGCGCAGGCCCGGCCCCGCCGCGGGGCCGCCGGGGCGGGCAGGGCCGCCTCCCTCCGTTCCTGTGCCGCGGGAGGGTGCCCCGGGTGCGGCACTGCCCGGCCACCCCTCTGTTCTAACTGCACCCATCAGTCGTGGCTTATGCATCTCAAAATTTCTGCCTCGCCAAGTTGCCCTCATGGCCATTTTCCTCTACGACCACCTGTCTTCTCTGAGAACTTCTAAGGATGGCGTTTACAAGAACCGATCTCTACTCAGAGCTCTTCTAGTTCAAAAAAGCGCCAAGCACTTTCTCACTTTCCATAAGTGTACAAAAACTGCAAAAAGCCTCGCTTTTTGCTGGAATATATTTCATTTGTTAAAATCGACTAATTATTGTAAAATACACCTTTGATCCTAGTGCAGGTGCGTGGAGCTTTGAAGTAGCATCTCCTTAAGTTCCTTGCTGGACCTTTACTGAAATGATCCGATATGTTTTTCTAGGAGAATTTTGGTTACGAAAGTTCTAAAACATTTGATGTAAGAGGATGATACTATCTTTTCAAATGCAAGTGCATTGTTTTTGCAATTAAACTGTCAAGGAAAAAAGCAACTCTGGCAGAATCTGCCCCAGTCTAGTAGTAGAATGAACACGGTTAAAAGCACATCGGAATAGACTTCTCCTGAATTCCCGCTTATATCTGAAGCTGTAGTACCGATAATAAGATTTTTCCCAGTGCTTTGCGTGTGGAAGTGCTTTTTTTAACATTTCTCTGGTATGTCAAAAATATTTTTAGTAATTGTAAAAATATCTTAATCTTTATAAAAGTGCTTTTGTTGTTATGAATAATTGGAGCATTATTCTGGTTTTCATTTAGAAAGAAGACAGATGAGGGTTTTCAATGTACTTTTAAATCTCCCCTACCTCCACTTCTGGACTTGCCTTCAGATCATAGACACTACATTAGACAAGACTCCCTTTTCCTTGAGGAAGGGAAATTATCTTAGTAGCTAAGATAATTAAGTGATATTTGCTAAGGATGACCCTTTTAAAATTAAACTCTCAGTTTTATTCATGAGTTCTTAGAGTGTCTTTGTCTTTGCATTAAGTTTTTTTTGGTGAACTGCCATTTGTCCAGTTTTTGGAATTTTTGGGATTTGCCATTCAAAATGGGAAAGTGGCATGGCCAGTGGAACTGTAGGTCACTTTTGTGCCTGTCCTATGTAAAATTAATGAAGGGATTGTTATGAGTTTCATTTGTTTTTCCCTCCTTGTCAGTACTTCTGTCTTCGGTTGTTTGGTTGGTTGAAGATATTCTCCACCAAGGCTGACTTGATTCCTTAAAGAGTTCTGCTTAATGAAGCAAGCTAATTAAATCTGAATATCTAAAGTTGCATAAGAATATCTAAAGTTGCATAAGACAACTGATATGAAATTTTATTAGCCCCTGTTATATGTACTTAATTTTGGGCATTTCAATATAAATAAAGTGAAAATTGAAGTAAATTGGAAACTGTTAAGTAATATTTCTGCAAACTTTTCTGGGAGTTTGGGCAAGGAATAATTTTATTGTGCTGATGTCGTTTTGTTCTGTAAGTTGCATTATATCAACTGATTTTCAATTTTTTAATTAATCTGAAGATTAAGAGTGATTAAATAATGGTAAGGGTGAGCAGTCATGTAAAGATAATGTATTGCTTGTTAAGCTAGTATTGTGTTTTAAATAGATGAAGTGAAAAGTTAACAAGTGTCGGACTTGGAAGTTATTTCCATTACAATTAAAGGACATAGATACATTAAAAAAATTCTGCTGCTAAAATCTGACACTCAGTTTACTAAAAGCTGTATTTGCAACTGAATACAATATGTATAAAAGAAACTTTTATTGGAAAGGCAGTTTAACCAATTTTACCATGGTATGTACTTCATTAGTTGTTGTTCTCTCTCTTCTGATCCAGGTATTTCTGCCTTTGTAGAAGTTTGGTCATCTAACAGAACAGAAGATTACTCAAAAACCTTCAAACAGCAGCTTCTTGATATGGGAGCAAAAGTAAGAAGACTATTTTGAAATAAATGGAATAGAAAAGATCTTAATTATAAATTAGCTTGCTTGTTCTGCTTGTCACATATATTTCTTTTTAGTAAGAGTTTTTAAAGGGCAGGAAGGGACAAAATCAGAGACCTGAGAATAGACCAATGTGCTGTAAAATTCTTGCTACTGACAGACGGGAAATACATTTAAAGCCTTTCTACATCTACAGATCTCTTTGCATGCTAATGTGATAGCATGCTCTTCTTGGGAAGTATTGGGCTTGCCACAGACTGTTGGCAAAGCAAAACTAAGTGTTGAAAACCTGTGGTTTAGGAGTATGTACCTTATATTGTTTTGTTTTCATCAACTTGTAAGCATCTGCTCTGTTCTTAGTACAATGTTTTCTAACCCAAGTACCATGACATTTTATTCTTCCATTCATTCTCCCACAAATTTGTAACAATTCCTGAAGGTGTTAGTAGAAATACATCTTAAGAGTTTCAGTATATGTCTCAGTGATTTTTTCTGAAACAGGCATAGTTGAGTTGTAGGTGCAAAAGATGTTCAGTTGCCAGCTGTAACATTTCAACCAGAGACCGAAGTCAAACTGGCATCTTCCCTTCTTGCACATTATCACTGGTTAATGGAGATTTTTACAGCCCACATCATGCTCCAAAAAACAATTCAGTGGATTCCCAGTGCTTTTTAAAATGAGCATGTGTAGATGTCTCTTACCATAATTTAGGAAATCTTGCTGATCTCCCTCCCTAAATTCTCTATTTCTGTATGAAGTAAGCTGAGTGAGTGTGACAGAACAATTAAGATAACTGGTTTTTTTATTAAAGCAAACACAACCCTCAATACATAACTTGAGTAAAAAGAACAAGAAATATTTCTATGCTGTACTATCAGACCTATGTAATTCTCTTCTGATGATGCAAGACTTTTTTCTCACAGAAAATATGGCAGAAGCATAAGGTTTCAAAATTCTTCAAAATAGTCAAAATAACCAAATGTGGTGCAGGCAGATGATACAGATGAGCCAATTTAGCATATCCCTATGACTGAATGGGGATGATCGTGCCCCTTCCCTATTCCAGACACTTCCTGTTATTGGCTGAGCACATTGTACTAAGCTGACTTGGTTCACTGTGTCAGGACATTAATTCTAAATTAGTTTTTTGCTAGATTGTTGATTCAGACATCTCAAAGTTCAGCTGAGCAGTAGAAGATGCACAGGGTAAGGGGAGGAGGTGGGAGAGGTGAGAGGGAGGTGTAAGGTGATGCTCCTCCATAATTTGGAGGCAAAGCTACATCAAGCATCCTTAGGACATGGGCTATGAGCCAAATACTGGCAAAAGTGAGTAAACAATTGCATCTGGAGTAATAATTTATTCTGTAAGAGACTAATGGATCATTTTATACCTAGATACTTAAATATCATGGGGTTTTGTCTTCGAGGAAAGAAGGCATAATCAGCTTGCCACCAGCAATATTTGGAGAAGCTAAATAATTTTCTTAAAGCTAAGAGCAGACCCAGCATGCTGTAAGCAAAGCATAATGATGCAACTAAGGGTGCAACAGAAAGCTATGGAGCTATTTCCATTTGGCTGGGAGATGCTGCAGTAAAAAATGGGTTCAATTTATATCACCATGTCAACAATCACAACTGATCCAGCAGTTCTGTGTAGGGTGCTTAGTCTCCAGAAAGGAAGCCTTGTTTGTGAAAAATGGAGTATCTAGAACTGGAAACATTGCCTGCCAATGGAGGCTGATAGCTGAAAATCTGATTGTCTGTGCTTATTTTCTGTATTTCTCATTTTTAAAGCATTCACATATAATATTTTGTTTGTAGTAGCTTAAGCCTTTCCCTCAAAACTAAAAGTGACTTTTATTGATGAAAATTAGTTTAAAAAGTGAGGTTAGCTGTACTCTTTAAGCCTGAGTTCTTTTGCCTAAAAGGTGTTTTGTTACTTCTTTGAATAGTGACATCTGCTTTCTGTCTTGGCTGTTCGTCGTGGTTTCATGTTCGCCGAATTCTGTTTGCTAAATTTAGTGTAGTGGTCTAAATATTTTTGTGCTGTGAGATAGAATTATGAGGAAGAAGGCAAAACAGACCTAACTTAAAGGTAACAACAGATAGATTTATTAACACACACCAAAAGAAAGAAAGAGAGAGAATGAGAATAAAAAGCTGAAAGCTTTCAAAGCACTCCCCTCCCCCCGGCAACGTTCACTTTCCCACATACAACATGATGCGACAGAGCCTGTAATTTTCAGTCAGTTTCACCATTTAAAAATAATCTTTCATCAGTTCTTTTAGGAAAGGAGTCTCTCTTAGAAACTTCCATGGAGAATTCCCACTGACAACATAAAACAGTTCTCTTGCGGGTCTCACCTCTCACAAAGACAGCCACCCAGAAACCTGCCTTTTGTGCAGTCCCTCCCAATAGCAGCTTTCCCAACCCTGCATATGGGCCATAGCTGCTTATTAAGGGTACTGTTTAAGAATGCCTCTTCTAGTATAAAACAAAGATGCTCTTCTTCCATCTTCAAAGTCATCTTCATCTCAAAAAAAAAATTTAAATATCTCCTTTTTCCTTAAAAGCAAAGAGCTTCATGTCACTTTTAACTAGAACCTTACATTCCCCCAACAGCATTCATGTGTTACAGGAAAAAACAGTCCATTCTCCATAGTTTATCAGAGACGTTCAGCCAAAATAGGCCACTCCTGCTCCTTTGTCCCAATAATCTTTTCACTCCTCCTTCACTGGCTTCAATTTCATGCTGTGTCTCTCTATAGTTCGCTCTGTCCCTTTCCTCTTACTGGGGGGAGGATTAGTGCTCTAGAAGTTTCATTTGACAAGGACAGAGTTAACATCTGGCCGGGCCTGCAGATGGTCCCGTGGTCTCTGCCGGGTGGCAGCTCTGGCTCCATGGCTGTGGGATTTCAAAGCCGTTCCGGGACGGCCGCCAGGCTCTCCTGCGTGCCTGGGCTCCATTCCTCCCCGCCTCGCCTGGGCTCGGCGCTGCTTTCCGCGGGCCCAGGGGNAGGGGGCCAGCGCGCTGGCCGCGGCCGGCGGTGTGGGGCAGGCCCCAGGGTCGGCTGGATGTCAGCAGCCGTGGCTCCCCCTTTCCTGCCGGCAGCCGGGCTCGGAGGTCGACTCGGTTCTGCCAGGGCTGCAACAGCGGCAGAGCCCGGCCGGGCCCGCTGCTGCCCCACGATGTCACCTCCTGCCCGATAGGGATAGAGGCGGCTTCCCAAAATCCCCTTGAATTTAAGCCTTGTGACCCCACGGTGTATGCCTCTATCTAATTGGGCAATCTGGGTGTCAGTTTCAAAGAAGAGAACTGGTTAGCTTTCACCGGCCCTCCGGAACCAATACACTGTTGCATTAGAAATTATGTTGCACTAGGTGAAAATGTTGCAAAATTAGTGATACACCTAGAGTAGGGCGCTGAAAATGGTAACCTAGAGAAGATTGAAAACAAATAGCTATTCCTTGCCTTTAGCATTAGCTTGGCTAATGAGGCTGGAGTTTTGATTGTTTGAGGCTTCATGTGAAGCTGGGAAAGATCAAAGGGTCCTTGACATAATGTTTAGAATAAATTTTTATGCTAATGGTTTATACACAAAAAATGGGCTACACTAGCTGGTTTCATTAGCATTTTCCAAATTATCAGACTTAAATATGAGTCCTCTGTGTATTTCTGCAGGTTTCAAAAACTTTGAACAAGCATGTGACCCATGTAGTCTTCAAAGATGGACGTTTGACTACATGGAAAAAAGCACAGAAGATGGGTGTAAAAATAGTTTCTGTACTCTGGGTGGAAAAGTGAGTACTCATGGTTATAATGAATGTGGCCTATTTCAGAGATAGTATATTCTAGTATTTTTTTATTGGAAAACTTAAATACAGAAACCATTTTATTAATTTACTTGAAACAGTGATAAACCTGTGTGTAAATGATAACTTTTCTATGACATTATTCCTATTATAAAGCATGTGACTTGCACAAAAGGGTAAAATGTTTACTCTTAAAAAATGATTGTGGTGAGGTAGTTTCATAGTAGATTTATTAACTACTCCTGTGCTGTCAGATGGCATATATAGACAGCGAAGGCTATACTTACACTGAATACAATTCTTCCATTTTCATATGTAAAAGCACATTTCATCAAGGGCATTGTGCTGTTTCTGTACTCAAATCCTGTAAACAGAATATATCTTAGCAAGAAAGAAAAAGATCCATATGTATTCTGATTTTTAAGATATTTGACAAGTTCAGAACAAAACTGCATGAAGATTCTCTTCTACCATATGGAAAAAGTTAAATTTATTTTAAAAAAATTAAAGAAAAAAATTATTTTTGCAACCTGTCCTTTAGAATTTGCTAGTCCATACCTGGTTCTCTGAATTTACAAAGTGCTTGTGAGGCCCAACTAAGATTTTAGATGAAGGGTAAAAACACACTTTATGAATATGCAATCAATGTGATGATGGAAATTAGAATATAAATCAAGTAAAGAGGGCCTTACCAGCACCAATTGTCATATGCATGGAGAGGTAGTGCTCTAAGTGCAAACACTTTGGGCTTGTTTTTTTTTTTTTTAAAGTGGGGCACAAGGAGAGAGGGCAAATCTGAGGCCTACAGGCACCTAAGTGTAGGCTAGTGCAGTCTGGAAACTTGTGGTGCAAGTCCATTAGCCAAAAAAATTCATGCAGATCTGCAGAAGCAAGGTTTTTCTTTTTTTTTTTTTTTTAAGTATGTCAGATATAGAAGTTACAGTCACACAACTCAGCCAGCTTTAACACCAAGGAAGAAATACCTTAAGTTCCCAAAAACGAGGGCGATGCAAAATTTTATTTACGTGAATATATCTTTGCAGGGACCTGGTGCTATTTGAATGGGTGACAATGATGATGATGATTTCAATACTGTTGTAAAAGTAAATATGCTCTTCAAGTGGCTAAGAGTATAAATACAGATTTTGAAATCTTAGTCACCTGAACTATAAACTGTTGAGGATTTGGATGTGCTGTAGTAAAAAAGATATCATAAAAGTCTAGGTGAGTACCATCAGCAATGGAAGAATGAGAGTGCTTTACAGGGGAGAGTCTAGGGCGTGTCATACAGAAATACTTTTTCTGTGATAGCAGTTCCACCACAAGAGTCTCCTCTGCACTGCTGGAAGGTACTGAGCGGATGAACACTGTAGAAAGCTGAGGCATAGAAACAACTGAACTTGTGATGCTGTAGGGGACAGCATGGAGCTTTGAAATCCAGGTGTAAAAGCCTCAAGAAACTTTAACTTTTGCTGGATAACCGCAACAAAGGAAGACATGAGGAAACATCTGGAGGGAAAACTTAGGCTGTTTGGTAGGAAAGAGAAAGCTAACATCTTCCTGGTATACGTCAGGAGCACTAAAGCCTGTATAAGAGGTAGTAATGAATATGCTTCTGGTCATGGGGTTATTCAACTGAGGCACAGGCAGTACAAAATTAAAATGAGTCTGTGCTCGTATACATACTGATTTTTGGGCTTTGTAATAAGATGAGGGAACCAGAGGGCCTGGCTACATGTCTAGTGCACCCATGTCTCAGACACTGGTAGGCAGAAGACAGTCTATTGAACCCTGGAACAATGTAAATAGGAAGGACTGAATAATACGTTCCCATAAAATTGTGTCCTGTGTGGATGGACGCAGGACAAAAAACTTAGTTTGAACCTGGTAACTGTGTAAGCAATTCATGCAGAGTTCCTGTGAGTTGAAGTTTTAGCATTGCTAAAAAAGATGGCTTGATTAACCAGCTGCTTCATTAAGTAGCAAGGGGAACATTCTCAAAACGGTCAGAGAAGCTGTGAAATGTTATCTCTGCAAGGTAATAGTACATGTCAGCTTTCTGGAGTAGACTGGGGGTTGGTGAGTCCTGTAGGAGTGCAGCACAAAACCAAGTATGTTAGTTATTGCTTGGTTTTCATTGGTTTGTGGATTGCTATTATATCAGAGAACCGTTTTGTAAGTATGTCTACAGTATAAGTGTTCATACTGGAACACCAAACCCAAGAAGTTCTATGACTATGCTTAAATTTAAAACGGAGTCTACTTAAAATGGAAGAAGTTCTGTTAAGAAGCTAAGACTGAAAGGAATAAAATTTTTCCTGGTGTCAAGAAGACTGGTGTCAAGCAGTCCTCTTAAGCATATCAGAAAGATGATCTTTGCATTTTGGCACTTACAGTAGACATTTTCATAGCATTGTTACCTCAGCAGTAGTCAAAAATCAAATTAAATAGAACATAAAACTTCATATAGTGGAATGACAGCATTTTATCATGGTTATATTTGTAATGTTGCCAGAGGATGGCAGTGAGCTTGACGAAAGTTATAAAATAATCTTCTTACAAGATGTGATTGAAGAGACAAGAATGCTTCAGTCTGGAAAAGGAGTGAAGGAGGGGGAGAATTTATATTTTCCTTTCCAGTAGAAAAATTGGAAAGCATTACGTCAATACACCTGGAGGCAGATTCAGAGAAAACAGTAAATGATGGGTTTTAATAACACAGCATTAGGCTGTAGAACTCCTTGTTGCAGAATCATAGTGAGCAAATATTTACATGGGTTTAAAAAACTGCTGGAGCACTTAAACACTTCATTTTATCAAAACCCAAATATAGTATTACATCTAACCATCTGATGACCAGAAATCTGTGGAACACAGTAAACTGGGAATGTTGGCTTTGTTTTTGTTTTCACATGCTCTTGAGAATTTTGATATTGAAGGATACTGCAAGATGCAGTGGTATATGATATTTAATCTGGATGCTACTTTTTGATGTTTGAGCTCTGAAAATACCAGACAAGGAAGCAAGTAATATACAATTAGTCCAACATCTCCTGATTCTTCTGCTGTGTGGAAAATACTCTCACATTTAACAGCTAGTGAACTCCAACTTCCAACCCAGAAGACTTATACCCCGGTGTTGCCTTTCTCTGAGCAGTGCTTGAGCCTCTCAGAGGAATATGCCCTATGAGCTGAAAAATGCTGTAATACTTAGATTTCTCCATAAAAGCCTGAAACATTTGAAGAGTTTGTGCAGTATTTGGTGATCACTGCCTTGTTGAATTCTTACTGGATTTGTAGTGCTCTCTCCAATGATTTGCCTCAAACTTTTATTGGAAGCTTCTGCTCTATAGCATGAGCATCTATGTGACCCTAAACTGTATGCAGCTCTACAGTTCAGGAAGTAATTTGAGAAGACAACTCCTTATGATGAAAATTGAAAATCAGAAAAATTTATAACTGCAGAGGAAAGTTATTTTAAATTTTAAAACAATTGTTTGTTTTTGCTTTTTTGTTTTTGCTTTCTAAGAATGATAGATATGTCAAACTTTAAAAATTTAAAGTGTAATGCAAAATGAGTGACAGCTTTGGGATCACTGAGAAAATGTTTTTTACTGCTTCTTCAACACAAATACTTCAGTGAGTTGCCAAAAAAAAATCAAAACCCAGGAACAAAAAGAACTCCATATAGAATGGAATAGCTACAATTTGCCCAAATTAGGAACACTTAATACTTCCACATCAAATGCGTAATTGTGAAGCTCTACTTATGTTTTCTTAGCAGAATAACTCATCCCCCAAATAAGTTCTATAAATCACTTACATTCAGAGTTGTCTGCAAAGTAAAAGATTCATAGATTTAATGCTAACATTTTCTTTGCTTAGCTTCTCTGAATCAACGGAATCTCTGAATTAATATAACTTTTCATGTAGTCTACGTCTGATTATTATCCAGAATTTAATAACAGTCACTGAAGTCCAGCGGGTGAATCTGTCTCTTTGATGCTCCTGAGTACTCTAAATTCAGTAGGTTTGACAAATACCTGCAGTGGTTTGTCTTTCTCATCCATTCCAACCCGAGTAAGGATGAGGCCATGACTGTACAGGCTCGCACTGTGTGGCGGTTCCATCGCTAGGTGTCACCAGAGCCACGCGAGTGGCTGCTGCGAGCGCAGTCCCGCCGCTTGGAAAGGTGTGGAAAAGAACGAGTGGGAATCTTGCCCCTCCAGAGCAGCAATTTGGAGGGCATCATTGGCAGAAAAATTTGGATCTCATATTTGGTGTGTAAAAGATAGACTGGGGGTGAGGGGAGGGGGTAACATTACAGTACCTACCTTAAAGTTACACACTTAGGAAGGGTTGGTGTTTCATTATTGCAGGGCTCAGACAACTCTTCTTGCAATAAAAGTTCTCCTTCTTCAATCAAAACCAAGAGAATAAAAACCCACCAAACCTTCTCTAATTTACTCTACAGGTGTCGAGAAACTGGAGTCCATGTTGATGAATCCCTGTTTCCTGCAGTAGACACTAATGAAGGATTTCTACTACCAATTAAAAAAGTATGTGATTTTTTTTAAATGGGCCTAGAATAAAAAACCTTAACGTTTGAACTTGACTTTTTGACCTCAAGCATTTGACCTGTTTTCAGAACATTCTGTAAAATCTACCTGTCCATCTGAGTAAGCATTTAAAGGTAGTCTATTCCTGTGATCATGTGACATCTTATCTGAAGAAAGTATACTACAAATCATGTTTTTGTATTTGTGATTACAAAAAATAGGATTTAAATTCAAATGATATAATAATGGCTAATCAAAAAAACATGACGACTATGTGGCTTACGTTTTACAGAGTTGCAATAAATACTAGTATTTAAAAAAACTATCTTTAAATCTTTACCTTTTGCTGCAAGCAAAAAAAAAAGATTTGTTAGGTTCTTTCTTATTCCATATTAAAGTTTACTTTGCAAAATGCTAATTTCTACCTGTGACTCTCAAGAAGGTGATAAGCAACATAAATACCAATAATAAATACAGTGACAAAGTGGTAGGCGAAATAGGAGGTGTCATTATTTTGGCAGTTTTATATGTATAATTAAGATTTTTGTCTGTCTTGTAGCACAAATGTATGCAGCCAAAAGACTATGTTGAAAAAACTCCAGAAAATAATAGAAAGCTTCAGAGAAGACTGAACCAAATGGCTAAAGATTTAGCTCTACAGAAGACAGCAGTTAATGCTGGTAAGAACTATTTTTTACTAAGATTCAAATATCTGAAGTTTTTTTAAAGCACTTGATGGGGTTTTGGTGTTTGTTGGTTGGGGGTTTTTTGAGTCTTTTGCATCTTACCATTAGAAATGAAGTTGATGTAATTTTTACAGAGTTCTTTGCAGGTTTGTTGTGCTAAGGCATCTGTAATGATCTTATTTCTTTTTGCCAAGTTTTTCCTTTTTTTAAAAGAAACTTAATCTCAAGCTGTTACAGCATTTAAATATTAATATATAAATACAATTTCTTTGTATAGAAACAGATGTACCAGTTTTATTATTTGAAGACAATGGTTCCCTCATATATAGCCCTGCTAATAAGATAAAAGATCAGTGCAATGCAATGGAAAGAAGAATAAAGGATATGAAGGAAAAAAGAGAGAATCTTTCTCCTGCTGGTAAGAAGTTGAATTTTACTTACTTATGAACATGCACAAATAGCTGCTGGTTTTATTGCTGACTTTTTTGTGCACTTGTCATGCTCTTGCCTATTTTTTTCATATCTTGATTGCATGTCTGGAACGCACTGGTTGCAAAATAATTTTTTGATTACTAGACTGCTGAAGAGGACTAAGGTTTAAGCTACACTTTCTAGTCATGTAAATTGGTATGATCACCTCTTGATTAAACTTTACAGTGAGACTCTAAATCTTATTTCCTGTTAAATTTCACGTGGATGCTGTGCATGACAAAGATTGTAATGCTATATACTTCCACATCAACTATTCAAAAAGGAGCCCAAAACTGATGAGATCTCTGTCCAGGTACTGAAGAACAGGACTTAAAAAAGAAATAAATTTCTATAACCTAATTAAATAAATCTAGTTAATTTTAAAATGCATATTCTAATTAATTAAGTCTAGATTGTAGTTTTCAGATTTTTTTTTAGTGTTTGCATTACCTTACTGAGAAAATATTAAGGTCTAAGTCATTAGGTGTTGCCAGTTACTATAAAAAATGTTGAATGTGGAACATCTTTTGGTGGGGTAGAATCTGTAGTATTTGAAGTTTTAAGATATGCATGTCAGCTAGATTGTCAATTTCTAATTTCAAAAATAGTTGTGAAAGTAAAGAAACACTAATACATGGATGAAAAATTAAATCTCAGTTTATTTTAGTGAGCTTTGTATTTATTTTCTTTCCAGATTTTAAGGTAAACCTTCCAACATTAAAAGCATTTCTGCTGTATCAAGATGAGATTGCCAATTGCAAGATTTCACAAATTCTTTAGTAAAATGCCTTAACAGGCTTTATAAATATCAGTTATAATTTCTAAATAGTTTGACATTATTCTTTAGTTTCAGAAAAATGTGCTGCTGCATTACATAGAAAAAATGCTTACAAATATCTAATAGCTTTTTTGTATTCCTAGGTTCACAAATGACTCAAACATTTCCAAGGACCTCACCAGGAGATTGCCCACTTTCTACGTGTATCTTAACTAATTCAGAAGACGTGCTGCTATCTGGTAACTAACACAGCTTAATATATTACAGATATTAAAAATAGCACATGGTCTTTATATCTTACTTTGGAAAGTACAGTATACCGAAATGAGAAACTGTACATATTTCCTCTATCTTTTATATTTAAATCTGAATTATCTTAGTTTTTCCTTACTAAAGAAAGTATGTTGTACTACGAAGTCAAAAAAAAATAGAGCATGAGGAATACCACTGGGTAAATCCTCTGCCTTATTGCTGTATTGCTTGCCTCACTTCCTCGTCTCTACTCATACCATTCCCTATTAATAACTTTCAGTCCTACATGGTATCAATCTTCTCTCCTTTTAACAGTGATCATATATAGAACGTAGAGTGCACACCAGTGAGTGTGATGTGGGAAGCTTCAAAGAGATCTGAATGAGGGTAAGACCTCAAAGAACTGAAATGTCTTCCAGATTTTCAGTTGAAAAACTTGAACTTGAAAGTTAGCCTAGTGTGTTTTTCAGCTTAAGTAGTCAAGTTTGAGAAATAACAAAAATAAAAATTAATTGGCATTTTAGATGTTTTATGGTTTAAGATGGATTAAAATGATTTGTTAGCAAGGTAAGAACCTCGTAAAATTATTCTCGTAAAGTTAGGAGTTTGTTCCTGTGTTTTGGTGCCTTAGCTGGGTGTAAGAGAGAAGATTGTGAAGCCTGTTGAGCTATATAAGTAAACATCTTAATCGTATTGGTTATGTATGCAGTGGGTTTGTGCTTCAGACCTCATGTGAGTCACAGGGGCAAAAAGCTCAAGTCAGATGCTGGCCTTGTTCTCAGTAGAAAAGTGAGGAGAAGGGAGTCTTTAGAATTTGTGATGAGATTTGCCTGCTGTCCAGACAGTTTGCCTGCTGTCCATTCTCCCTCAACAGTATGCTACAGTACATGCTATTTTGAGGTGTTGTGTTTTACTGACATCATACAGGAGTTTTGTTATGTTGGCTTACCTAAGAACATGATGACTATCTTGCAGCCTGCAATAGCTTTTTATGTCTTCATGCAATGTAAGTGAGAAGTGATAGTTGAATACTGGAAGTAGCATAGCTGTGCCAGCCCAGCAGACTGTTTTACTTTGGTAGATTAGTTATGTACTAATGAGATAAAAGGATTGTGATTTGAGAGCTTTGCCTTGCATATGT
Source organism: Donacobius atricapilla (assembly GCA_013397315.1). Taxonomy (NCBI): domain Eukaryota; kingdom Metazoa; phylum Chordata; class Aves; order Passeriformes; family Mimidae; genus Donacobius; species Donacobius atricapilla. The sequence continues at coordinate 251,203 of WBMY01010082.1, read as the reverse complement.
CCCTTCAGCTTTGCAACTGCACAATGTAATTTTACATTAAGAACAGACCACCAATTCCCATGACAACATTCAGCGTAGCTTCCATCTCCAGTGCTCTGTGACAGAGGCCCCTGTGTTTGTGCCTAAGAGATACATGAGATTGGTTAATAATGGTTTAGAAAGTTCAAGAAGTCAGGTTAATTTGAGGACTGAAGCTGACTTCGTCAGTTGTCAGTATAAGAGACTGATCATATCGTGTAAAGTTTCTCTCTATAACTTTTTTCTTTTTGCTCTTTTATTTTTCTTAATTTGTTAGTCACACCATATGTTTAAAAATATTATCTATATTTAGTAAGCAAATAGCATCAAGACTTCCCCTTAAACCTACAGGAAAACTTATAGAAGGAGTATTGCTGTGATGTTGCACTCATCATCTACTTAAGCAAAAGCATTTGTTGCAATCATCTTATTGTAGAACAACAGGATTTTAAAAAATGTATGTTAATTAATCGGAAATACTGCCTTGTTTCAGAGGAATTCATTGTGAAGAGTAATAAATAGATTCTGTGTAACACCTAACAGAATAATTTCATAAGAATAGCTACAAGAAAAAATTCTTTATCCACATTCTAGTTACTTTTAATACATTGTATTGATGTATGTGATATGATAATATGGTGGTGTATTTAATTCCATCCTAACTGCAAAATCTTCAAGGTGGTTCTAATGCTGTGGTAACAAAAATGATTATTGAGTTTCACCTGTTACTAAAGCTAACTTTATCAGCATATAATCTTGCTTTCTCTACAAATGCAAGAGGAATAATAAGTTCCTCTACTGCTTTATTTCAAGAAAGAGGAATGGGACTTGTGGATGGTTATGACCAGGTAAGGGGATACAATAGCTAAAACTGTTGTAGATTCTTGTCAACACAGAATGTCCTTTGTTTCTAATCCATTTTCTGTTTAGTTTTTGTTGACTTGCCATGTAATATCCAGAGAAGTGGCTAAATCTTTGTTTTTTCTGTTCAGGAATTCCATATATATTTCACTAAGAAATTGATACTCTTTCTGTTTTATTCAATACATTTATATCACCATTTTTTTTTGTTTTACAGAAGAACAAATGGAAGACTGCTTGAACTCAAGTTGTGATTATCTTTGGAGAACTGAGGAGTTAAAGAGACAAAGAACAGAGGTAGCAGAACATGCCTCTGATACTTGGACTGATACTCACGTATCCATGGGCGCATCAGTGAGTTCTCCATCACATGGCAATGAGCAGAAGAGTTTAAGACCAAAAAGACATGCCAGAAGTTTAACAAAGAAACAGATTATACAGCATACTTTGGATGACAGATTGTCTTTAGGAAAGAAACATTTCAAGTTTCCAAAGAAAAATCAGAAGAACAAGAGCAAGAGTACTTCAATTGCAAATGAAAGTTCTCTTCACGAGGTCTTTGGTCATATTACTCCTTCCAAAAAAACAGTCCAGATAAATACTGTTTCTGCTTTGACTGACAGCCTCTCTAATTCACTTATGAATAGTGAAGACTTAAATACATGTTCACTGGATAAAAGCTTCCCTGTTGACAGAAATGATTGTGTTCTGGAAGACAAGAAGAGGGAAAAACTACAAAAATTACCAAGTTTGAAGCTGGCTACCTCAGAACTGTGTGCATCAGACTCTAAGGGGTTCTTGCAAGCAGTTACTACATATAGCAAGTGTTACTGCACTGAAGAGGCTTCTTATGAAGACTTCTTTTCATCTTCTCATTCAAATGAAAATGAGGTACAGATACAAGTACCAAAGGAATCAAAGAATCCTCCTGAAGTTTGTTGCAAAGCCTCTTTTACAAACATGGACCTACATAACGTGAGTTTCTGTGAGCCACATAACACTGCTAAGAAAAGTAGGAAGATGGCTATTGCAGTGAATGATCTTCGAGTTAAAAAAAAGATCAAACTAGCTAAACATCCAGGAAGCATACCGTTAAATATATCAGGTGATGAAAAAGATGACTCTGGAGAAGCTCTAGATGCTGATGATGTGAACAGGGTACCACAGCATGCTCATGAAAAATCCCACAACAGTGTAAAGGACTGTGCTTATACTACTGGTAAGTTACTACATAGAGCTGGAAAATCAAAAGATATCATACTGCATGAGATATACAAATACAACTAAATTGCAAAATGAGCTGCCATTCCAAAAGGAAAAATACTTCAGAAATACACCAAAAGAAGAAAATACTGTGGTACTGACTTTATTACTGAGTAAAATAATTTAATGCATAGAATCCAAAAGAACACCTGTTTGTTTTCCCATACCTTACAAAGTCATAAGAGATAAGGAAACTCCTCACTATACACAACAAAAGTAATATTGAGCCTTCTTTTCTGCTAATCTCCTGACTTTCTGTTGCTATTCCTAATCTGTTTAAGAAACCAAGGTCTCATCATGGAGATCATCAAACTATTTCACAAATGAAAATTGTTACCAAAATTGCATTTAGGATCATGAAATCTTGGTGGAAAAAAATATTTGAGTTAGCTATTTTTAACTTGTGCGGTGATGAAGATGAAATAAGACCTGCAAGGGTTGCATTGTAAGCATCTTTTTCAACCATGACTTTTTAATATGGAACTGATCTTTATTTTTAATAATAATTTTCAGACTATTTTTTTTATTTAAGCATTTTCAAGTTGGTTTAGCATAAAGTATTTTAATGTAAATGTATACTAAAATATTGAATCTCAGGAACTCCCCTGGAAGATGCTCCTAATTTGCATTGGAATCCTTTTCAGATTTTGATATTTTGAGCTTTGTCAAGCTTTACATGCGGTTGAATATTTGTAACTATAATTGTGTATTTTAGTAATTTATCTTCCCTAGAACATTCTGTAGTAGTGCATCAATTAATTACATAAAACTAATTATTAACTTAAAGAGCTCAACAAACTTGCTATCAGACTTATGAAATACAGTTGAAATTACTGTGCCTACACATGTGAGTAATAAGCTGCTGAACTGTGAATTCCCATTTTGAGTTCATTACACCTGTATTTTGAAATCTGGAGTGCATCATTTCTTACACAGTTTAAAAAACAGTGGATGCAGGTGTATGCTATACAGGTATAAATGTACACCCATAAATGACAACTTTCTGCTTCAAGTGATAGATGAGCCATAAAGCAGAGGTGCTATGCTGGATCTTGTTCTCACCAAGAAGGAGGTGCTGGCAAGGAATGTGAAGCTCAAGGACAGCCTTGGCTGCAGTGACCATGAAATGTTGGGAGTTCAAGGTCTTGGGGCAGCAAGGAGGGCATACATCAAGCTTACTACCCCGGACTTCAGGAGAGCAGACTTTGGCTTCACCAGGGATTTTCTTGGTAGAGTACCATGGGAAGGAGCACCCAAGAGATGATACTCAAGGATTGTCTCCTCCAGACTGAAAAACAAAGCATCTCTACAAAGAGGAGATCACGGAAGAATGCCAAGAGGGCTGTATGGATGAACATGAAGCTGCTCTGGACAAACCACAAACAGGTAGTTTTCAAAGAGCAGAAGCAGGGAAAGATAGCCTGGGAGGAACACAGAGCAATTGAACAGCCATGGATCTGATTAGGAAGGCTAAAGCACTCTCAGAAGTAGATCTGGCCAAGGATATGAAGGGTAAACAAAAAAAGCTCCTTTAGGTGTATCAGCAACAAAAGAAAGACTAGGGAAAATGTGGGTCCTCTAAGGAATGGTAGAACCAAGTTACCTAGGGTGTGGAGGACGCTGACATACTCGCCAGGGTTCTTTGCCCCAGGCTTCACCAACAAGTGCTTCAGCCGCACTACCTGTGTTGCAGCAGGTGAAAGCAGGGGGAATAAAAAACTGCCTGCTGTAGGAGAAATCCAGGTTTGAGACCTCTAGCTCTGAGGCCCCGAGCACAAGAAAGAAGTTGACCTGTTGAAACAATCCCAGCACAGCCACAAAGATGATTAAAGGACTGGAGCACCTCTCCTATGAAGACAGGCTGAGAAACTTGGGGATGTTCAGCCTGGAGAACAGGAGGCTCTGAGAAGACCTAAGAGCAGCCTTCCAGTACCTAAAGGAGGTTTACAAGAAAGCTGGAGAAGGACTTTTTGTGGGAGCATGTAGTGATGGGAGAAGGGGAATGGTCTTAAAATGAAAATGAGTAGGTTTAGGTTAGGTATTAGGAAAAAATTCTTTACTCTGAGTGTGCTGAGGCACTGGAACAGGTGGCCCAGAGAAGTTTTGGACCCCTTATCCCTGAAAGCGTTCAAGGGGAGGTTGGATGGAGCTCTGAGCAACCTGGTCCAGTGGAAAGTATCCCTGTCTATTGCAATGGAGTTGGAACAAGATGATCTTTAAGGTCCCTTCCAACCCAAACCATTCAGTGATTCTATGTAATGTATGAACCCACTGTATGTGGGTTTTTTTGCCATGTGTCAATATACTAGAAGATGATCCTTAAATTGTATAGTTCCTAATGTCAAAGAGTCTGGTTTTCATTATACAGTCATGGAAACAAATAGGGAAGGAGAAAAATCACAGGATGTTCTGAGCTGGAAGGAAGGGACCCACAAAGATCACCAAAGTCCAGCTCCTGGGCCTGCACAGGACAGCCCCAAGAATCACAGCATGTGCCTGAGAGCATTATCCAAATGCTTCTTGAACTCTATCAGGCTTATTTACTATGTGTAAACATAGTTATTTCAGTTAATTTTAGATTTAATTATAACTTCTAAATTCTAGCAACTAAATTATGATCACTGTTCTAGCATGTCACGCCTTTATTTTCATGGTGAATAATGCGTTTAAAATAATAGATTTTAGAGGACAAAAAAAAGGAATAGAATTCAGCAAACATAAGTTATCCAATGTTTATACTTTTTATCCTTTTTGTTGGGAATGTCTGTGAGTCTTAATTTGTGTTTGCAGTGATTTTAAGAGTATTTGTGTTTTATCAGTGATGGCCATTTTCCCAAGGACGGTATATTCAGCTTTGTGCATCTTTTGTATAGTCAAGTAGCACCTCAAGTTTGACAGCTTGAATGAGCTCACTTAAAAATGGAAGGAATCAATAATGTAAGAGAAGTTATGTTTTCCCTAAAAATGCAAGTTGTGTGGAAGAAAATGAAAATCTGGTCTTACACTTACTCCTGTGATTCTCTATGATGGAATAATTGATTTTTTAAATTATGGGTTAAGCATTTCTTTTTTTTAATTAAATGTAAGTTGTTTCTTGTCCCTATTAGTAAATAAAAAGTAAACTGGGTTTTTTTCTGTATATTGTACATTATTTGAAAGCTGGTAAATCCAGTATATTTTTAAAAACTAATGAATTATCTTCATTCATCATAAATATATGGTTAGGAGTAATCAAATAGCCATATAAAATGTAAATGTTTTAAATAGCAAACATTTTTCTTGCCCATTTTTTTGTTGTGATTTTATATCAGTGGCACTTCTACCCAGTATCTTTAATGACAAGAAGATTTGATAAGCTTTCCTTCCATAGACTACTTGGAACATTTTATTTTAAAGTGGAAGTAGAATATGCAGGCTAATCTGAAACCAAATTTTCAAGGCCTAATGCTTATGTGGTAGCAAGCTTCAGGTTCCTTTGTTGGGCGCATTCAAGGCTGCCCAGTTGTTCTGCTGAAATAAATACTGCTACTTATTTTCATATTACTTCAGGTCATATGACTCTTCATCTGAAACCTACAACAATAAATAATAACGGACAAGGAATGCGAGTATACTCTCTTAAGCTTTTATCATGCTAACATCATTTAGAAATTTGAACTCAGACTTAGCATTACTTCCAGTCTTAAAAATAAACTTAAAGCTTATCTGAGTGAATTTCATATATTTAGGGTAATGTGGAAGGCAAATATTATTGGCAAAAAGACTTAAACCAAGGCCCCATTGTACTGTAATCAATGTAGTTCAGAAAATCTGGAATATTATGTTGTTTGGTGCAAGACATCATTGTGTTTAATCTAGATTAATGAGTTTTACCTGAGATTCTAGGTCCTATGGGGCTTAATGCTGGTAAATACTGTTTATGTCTTTAAAAGCACACATGTGAAAACTTCTTAGATTAGAGGTGCCTTTTGGGTTTTTTTCAGCTTTGGAAGAAGATAGGCTTACTAAAAATATTTTATAATGTCCTCTATTGACCTTTAATTATGTCCTTGAAAAACAAATGAGGCATGAAGAAGAAAACTGTTTCTTCCTTGATTCCTTGTTTTCTTTATCTTCACAAAATGTTGAATTGTAACTAATAATTAACCAGAAGAGAACAAGTCTTTCTGAGTAGAGGAACAGGCTAAGGATTATTTTGATGTAGTCAAATCTGCCAAAGCCTGATGGCACTTGTCCTAGAGCACATAACAAACTACATAAAATTTTTATAAACCATTAACAGTCTCTCTCTGAGGATCTGGGGAGGACACACACATTTTTCAGAAGACTTGAAGAAATTATGTTCTGTATAGTAAAAACTTGGTGTTTGCCCATACTTCATTAATATCTACAATAATAATAACAACACAAGGTATTAAATATTTTTGCATGTGTACCTGAAGGATTACTAATGATGACAAATTTGGACTTAATTCCTTCATAGTTGGGGTAAATACCTATATAGATAAGTACAAAATAGTAGATAAAACATAGCTTAAGTGACACTTCATAACGATATTTTTGAAGTAGAGAACTATACTATAGAAAAAAAATTTATTAGATAGACATGGTTTATTTGATCAGGCAGAACTAGCTCATTTTGCCTAATCATTGCTTATCAATTCAATGGAAATATCAAATGGAATTTTGAAGATAATATTCTGGTTCAAAACTTCTTCTCATTGGTGTTAAAATTATCATGCATGAGTAGAAGCTTAAATTGCAAAGTAAAATCACTCCAATTTGTGACAATGCTTCAGAGGGCTCAGTTGTTGATTTTGGTGCCAGTCATTGAGCAGTGTTTTGGAAGAGCATTTAGGGGATCTAATGTACCACAGTGGCAGGAGTTACCTGCATATTTGAATTTAGTTTAGGGAGAACTAACACTGGATGCAATTGCTTCAAAAAGTTCTGTCAACTCTGAAGTCCTCTAGGAAAAGCTACTAAAGCTGAAAACTCATTATTTGTGCCTGAGTAACTGCTTTAAGAAGAGGTAATCAGGAAAAAAAAGAGAAAACAGTGAAACTTGAGACCTATAGGATGGAAAAGCTGGAAAGAGCTTGAGAAGTGCTGATAGACATGAACGGAATAGCAAAAGAATAGCCCTTATTAATGTAGTGCCTAAGATCTGTGAGCTGATAATTGGAGATAAGGGACATTATCCTCTCTTTCTGCTACCCTGTAAATATGAAGAACCCACTGGAGTGAACCCTAACTGGAAAGAAGTCCAGGAATACAGATTCTAAGGCTTTAAGCCCAAGTGGGACAAGTGCTGTGGAGCATGAACATTCAGGCCAAGAGCAGTAAAAAGAATATTACACCACTTTTCACTGTTAGCTCCCAACCCAAGCTACCCCTCAAAAAAAAACCAAAAACAACCCAAAGACAAACCCAAAAACCTGAAATAACCTAATGGAAATTAACAAAGACTATTGTGGGTAAAGCACTGGAGTACATGATCTCCTTACATCCAATGCAGTCATGTAATTAGGGTTTTTTTTTAAGATTCGAAATATATCTTTAAAAGTTCTGATTTTTATGGTAAAAGAGGTAATTTTTTTTTCTTTCTTGTGTGGCAGGATGTTTTCTCCTCTTCTACTGGCCATCAGTTTTCCTCAGTGATTGAAAATGATGGGCCTCAGTGCAATAATAAATTAACATAGCTATTAGTTATCACTTTATTACATGACACTATATACCTAAACATTGAATTAAAATCAACAATTGTACCTTAAAACCAGGGTTACATTTTTTGCACAAAAATTACTGCAATAAATTTTGACTAGTTTAAAGATTATAATTTTAAAATTAATAATCATAATGGATTGTAATTTGATGTTCTGTCACCTCAAGGATTAAGAGTTTAAGTAGCTGACAGAGGAAAGACAAATTATTCTTAGGTATATATATGCATACTAAATAGGGATAGTACCCTTCAGTATTTTCCAATACTAATCAAAGAAACTTAGTTAGCAGGAGGTAAATTTAGACCATTTAAATCACTAATTAAACTTTCTTTAACTGATCTCATCCATTTCTTTGAAATGAAAAATGAACAAATGCTCTAAAGTAAACTTTACTGAATGACATTTGGGAAAAAATTCTCTCCCTAAATTTAGAATAATTAAAGCTTAATTGTTTAAAAGATAAAAATTTTTCATCTTAGACAGGCAAGCTAATTTCTCAAATGATTCAGAAGTTTATTATTTAGTTCTTAGGAAAGTCATCCTAATGGAGTTGAAGAATTAAATCTGTATTAATTCATAAAATACACAGTGAAAAATACTGCTTTTTGACAGAGTGCATTCTTATGGATGGTGCCTTTTCATATAGGTCTGATATGCCTTTATGTACACAGAATTGTTGCCTGCTAACAGTTTGCTAGGTTTGCATGCAAACTAAAAACAAGTTTCAGAACTTCATGTCATTTTAGATAAACAAAGTGCGTACTGAAAGCATTGAGGCATCAATAAGAAAAAGAAAATGTAGTCACTGAAGCTTCATACCCAAATATCTCTGTGCAGAGAAATTGCACATTTTATAATAAATAGCAATTTAGCAGATTCTCTCCTTGTAGTTAATATATGGTTTTCAAAATATAGAACACTGGGAGGTTTACAATTGGTTTATTTATAAGAACAGATACTCAAAGATGAAGTCAGATACTTGAGTGTCATTCCTTTTCCCTAACTGAAATGCAGTGAAAAAATAACTGGTGCAAATTATTAAGAAGTATCTTAAGGATGTGTAGCACTCTGTTATGATAAAATAAGAGGTTGCAGTCTTATTTCATATATTGCATTTTTCATTTTAAGTTTTCTAAATTTGGTTTCTAGGTGGTGAAAATGAAATCTCAGAGTGTCATGTTACTGATGGCTCTTGGAAAATTTTTAACAAACAAAATAAGCCCACTGGGGGCTTAAGAAAAGCTGGAAGACTCCAAAAGGTCAGTTTAACTGGACATTTGCTTTGTTTAGCTCTTTCATGGAGGATCATTGAGTGCCTTTGTATGTATAAAATTGAAAATAAATTCTCTTTGCAGTATCAATTTTAGAACTTCCCTGAATCTCACTTTTCTTGAAATATTATGCTAATGGTCTTGGTATATAACCATAAAACTGAGCTCTCTGGTAACTTGTGATGGCTGCAGCTGTGCCAAGCTGACATCATAAAGGAGGTTGGTGAGCCAGCTCAAACTGAAAAAAGCTGAAAAGCCACTGAAGTTACCTGACAAGATGCCGGTCCCTTTTGGAGGAGTTACTAAATGCAGCAGGTTTTTTTATTTGTTTTATACTGGATCGTTGCCAGTGGATGTTTCTGCAGAATAAGGATTTATGCAAGATTTTCTTTTAGGTTCTGGTAAATTTGTTAATTTAATATTTGACCTCAGTTTGGCTGTAAAAAAGGGAGAGAGGATTGAGTCAGCATGGAATCTTTTTTTAAGTGTTTTCCCTTTGTAAAAGTATTTTAAGCAAATATAAAACTAATCAGGAAAATAAATATTAGTTCTTTTAATCTGTAAGTAGCAAGTCACAATTGAAACGAGTACTAAGTTCTTTTGAGAATGGAAAGTCCTAAAGCACTAAAGGATGTCTGCTGTTGTTAGCTATATGAAGTAAGCTAGGTGTTTTATTGGTAGAAACTGATAAAGTTTCTAGGAGACTGATCACAGATTTTGAAACTTTTATTTAAAGGTTTTGTGCAGGTGCAGTTACTTACTAAGTTGTTCAACATTTAGAACATCCTGAAGATGGGCTATTAATCTCTGTGGACCAGTGATCTCTGGATTAAAATGATTATTTGACTTGTCTGCGTCTTACTACTTTTTACTTTCTTTTTAATATTTATTCCCTTTATTTTCCTAAATATATTGTGTGTAAAATTAATAACTAGAATGTATAAATGACTTTAGATGCATGTCCTATGGAAGCATTTAAGATCGTATACTCTTCAGGCTAAAGTATCTCTCCAGAATGGTTTCGTTTCCTGGCACAGAGATCTGACTAAAGCTGCTATATGTAAATCCACAAACCACACTCAGTAGCTCTTTCTAAAGCTATTTGCAGAAAGGGTGCTTGGAGATTTGTCAGGTTTGTTGGTACTGATTCCTTCTCCAGTGAAATTACTCCACAAGAGCATTATATAGCAGTGCTAATTTTGACTCATTTCTATTAAGATCTCAACATAACAATTATATACTGAAGAGAAACAAAAAGCAATATGAAATTCTTTTTTATTGTTCCCCTTTTTCAGATCTGACCTTGCAGTCAGAGGTATCTTTAAATTGTTCTACGTGTTGTCTGCTTGCAAAGCATGCTCTGTGAGATGTTTAACAGTAGGAACGCTAAGTAGGTGCTAGAGAAAATTCCTATTCAATGTTTTGAGATGGCTTCTTTTATCCACCCATTTCAGCTTGGTGATAATACCTTTCCACTCAAATATCAATAAAATAGCAGTGCATAATTTCATTCATGTCATGAATACTTTTCAAAACTTACTTGAAAGGTTTTCATTGTCACCTTGACTATGCAGATTCATTGGAAGACAGTTTTGGGTAAGGACAGGGATTTGACTGAAAAGTAAAATAAAGAAAAACTTCACAGAAAGATGCAATATGATTAAACAGGTGCTATGTCTGGCAATGAGACTGTTGCACTGAAAAGTTTAAATTTTAAGAGAATATTGTTTTAAACAAAATCAGACTATGTAAATTTTTGTAAATAATTATGTTGCAAAACCTCCCTGATACCAATCAAAATATGTTCTTGAAGCTTTATAAAAGCAACCAAACCTTATACACCATTTTTATTTAATACTTTTTTCCACTGGCTATGACTGAAACCTTGCAACTTTTTGCTAACTTTTGGCAATATAAGAGGTAAATTAGAAAATGTTAGTTTCCTTTGCCTAAAGAAAAAAGTGGGATAGAAATGGCACAAATATTTTTTAAAATATTATTTTATTGAATTGTAGTATTATGAAGAATCTCCTAACATTTATTTAAATCTTAAAAGAAATTCTATGATAAAAATACGACTGCAAAAAAACCACCATTTTCTAGATACTTTCATATACGAACATTTCCACAAATGTGACCATGTGACTCTTCAGACAGACCATATTGTTGGGAATCTGTTGTGTGATCTATTAAGTTCATTATTTTGCTTCTCAAAATAGGAGACAGCTATGTAAATTGCAGCTATCTTTTCTACAGAAAAAGAGTTTGAAATCTAATGCCTCCTTAAAAATATTTTAAGTACTTGCTGAATGTATTTCCCAGGTAATTAGTGTACTTTAGTTACAAATCATTCCCTGTGGTGTATGCTGCAGTGAACACTACAAGTCTAACTCGTTTCGTACAGTGAATGCATGTCAGTAGGCCTTTGGAGTTCACTATGTGATGGTAAATATTAAAAAAGCCATGGAAAAATATCTTTAGGAAATATGACTAGATCTAAGTGTTAACATTATTTACTTCTATGATTCTTTCAATTTTTCTTTTGTAGTTTCTTTAATAGAAAGCGAGCCAAAAGTTCTGTATTTCTCTGCTGTGCTGTTGTGTTATGCTTTTGTTTTCTTCAAAACCTCATGCAGGTCGAGTTTCTTTTATTTCGTTTTAGCTGAAGTCAAAACTAAGAATGACTTCAAATACCTGTATATCACAATTTTAGATTAAAGTACTAATAGTTTCTTTATCTATACTCTTTATATAGGCATGCTTATTGTACTGTTAATGTAGAAGATGTCTAATCAAACATATGTAAAATTGTACTGTCAACAACCAAAACCATGAAGACAGAATGGTTTATAATGGTAGCTGCATGCAGGTTTGGGGAAGATAAGGAGGATTTTCAGGAATCTTTAATGGCTTCAGAAAAAAGATTTTTTTGGATTTAAAACAACATCACCACCAACCCAAAAACAGGACTTTTGGTGTTCAGAGGCTGTGCATACAGACAAATTTATAAAATTGACTCTTTGTTTTGAGACAGAGTTGGTAAGGGTAAACACTGCCAATTAATGCTTGGGAATATCAGCAGGTGGCTTCCCTGGTCTAGAAATCTAAGCTGATGATAATGGATTGCAGGGATAAAATAAACCCGTTATGCATTGTGATGTGTTTCTCAATTATTCTATGAAATTGGATAGATGGTTCTTTCTTGCTTTGCCTAGGGAGGACAGAGTGTAATAACTAAAATTCATCTTAAAGCCAAAGTGTATTCAAACAAATTATTTACAGTAGTGGTGAACTATTGAGTGCTCATTTCATTGCTTATTGTCACAGAAAAAGTTTACATTTATCACAGCGCCTGCTACATGTCAAAAGCTAAATCTTTTGTCTTTAAAAATATCAGACTCATTATTAACCAGTTAACTGCCAATTTTATCCAAATAAAAATCTGTTTTATAGTTTTAGAGGGATATAAGAGGTGATAGATGTTTTTTAAAGAATCTAAGAGTCTCCCATCAGTAGAAATGCAATTGGAATAAATTATAAAGTTAAAAATAACCTTTAAAATACTGTTTTCTCAGTGAAAAGGAGAAACTTTTTAACCATGTGAAAAAAAAACAGGTAAGCATCATGCGGGATGATTAAAAACATATTTTTCAAATAAGACAGTATGGACTTAACTGAAATTCCTTCAGTATTGTTTTTAAACAGATTCATCTTGGCTCATATTTCTGTAGCTCTTGGATTTGGGTGAAGGTACATCAACACTGAACTTAAGAGATTTTTTTGGGAGAAGATTTTTCCGAGCAATCCAAGTTCATGCAATAGAACAAATAGTGTGAAGCAGGCCCTTGTTATATCCACGTATCACAATCCTTTTTAAAATTACTTCATTCATGGTAAAACAAATTTTAATATCCTGAAAAATCTGTAACTATAAAACATGAAGCATGTTTCCAGACATTCTGGAAGGGAACTTTGTGACTATATTTTATATGTGCATTCACAGACTTGTCTTAGACTGTAGTGGTTTAGGGGACATAGTTTTGTTTTCCTTCCAGTTCTGATTTTTAGTTGCTTTGAATAGGTACATATTTTAAATAGTCATACTTGAAATGTTATTAACTTCGAGACACAAATGAATAGGACAGTGAATTAGACAAGGTGGAAGCATGCATGTTCTGTTACAATTAACAAAGGAAAAACTGGAACTACCTACATTTATGGTTTGGGGAAACTGTTTGATGTAATGGGGGTGGTCAGAGGATAGCAGTGTGAAGGATGCCTATGAATCCCATGGTTTGGGACAGTTTTAAAAGTACTTCTGATATGATTAACTCCATGACTATTTTCACTCAAACGTTGCAAGGCAATTCTAGTTCTGGACTTTCTCCAGCTAGTGAATTTGTCCCCCATTCTTCTCCTACAACAAGTGGAGAGCTTCCAGGACAGAAGTCATACTCTTGGCATCTGCTGCTGTACCTTACATTGTATGCTTTGGGCCTGTCAACAGCTTTGTTATCACCCCTTAGGGATGCTACCATTCCTGACAGAACTATCTCCTGTAGATGAACCTAATGGGTTGATTTATGACCTTGGGTCCTTAGAAATCATTCTCTTTAAGATAGGTTTCATATTAGCTATTTACCACTATCTACTGAAGTGCTGTGGTCTATTTCTTCATTTTTTAAAAGTGTCTTTTAAAATCAGTACCTTTCTAGGGCAAAAGGCACATGCTCCTCTTAGCTCAAGCTGTTTCCTGTTGTTCTAGAGACTCTTGCAGCTGGTGTTCATACTCTTGTATGTGTTGCTGTTTGGAACACTGGAAATGTGCTGTGATAGTGAAACCTGAGGTGGTGGACTGTAGCTTGTCATCTTAGCAGGCAGGATAGTAAAGATCCAGGAAATAAATTTGCCCAATTTTTTATATAAAATTGTCACTAAATTTCTGTTCACTCAACAAATTAGCATATTGGCTATTTCTTAGAACCTTCTTCTAAAAGAAGACATAGAGGCTTAAGTAGATGAAGAGTTTTGATTTTTTTTTTTGTCTTCATAGAATTAAGGGGAAAAAAATCCATTTCCTTGTTCCTTTTTTGGTTTTTTTTCCCCAGAAGATTGGTAGGTTAGGTGCCTTTTGATTAAGAGACTATTTATGCGGTTTCACATAAATTCAGAACATATTTTTTACTACTACTTTTAGGCAAGTAGGAACTTGCTCAAGATCTATCTATGGTGAATGGTAGATAAGGATAAGCACCAAGAATAATATCCTGGAATCTCAAGTTATTTGAAGGACAATTATGTCATCTTCATCCTTTTAAATAAAAGTTTGTGGCACTCTTGGATTTAATGGTGGAAGGAAGGCTTAGGTGCAAAAAGCAAATGCAGCTTTCTGGCTCAGAGCATGAGAGGAACAGTACAGAAATATTCTGCAAGAAGTCAAATCGTAAAGTCCATGCTTGAAGTGTACCTCATTGCTGAAGATATGTATGAATGCTGTTCTTTTCCAGTTTTGGGGTGCACTGTGTCCACAACCATCATGCCAGAAAACCACATAATCCACTGGACTGCAGCTGGCTTGGCAGAGAATAACTGTAAAATTGAAACTGTTTTCCCTCTTGGAATCAGCAACTATCAGGAGAAAAAGCAACAGCTGCTTAGATCCTTTTTTGCTTTTTTTTTTTTTTTTTAATTTAGCTTTTGGAAAATGAGCACCCTACATAAACCTGTTGGTATCTGGCATGACTCTACAGGCTGGAAATCCTTTTGTTAATGGGTCTCCTTTCTAAAGAATAGTCTTAAAAATTGTTGAAAATCAATCTGAACAAAAGACTTCCTAAACTCCTTTTCATCAGCATTTGACATGTCTTCATTAAGATTTTTTTAATAATTTGACAAATATCTTCATCCTTTTCTTCATTGAAATTAAACATTTATAGATTATTGGTGTGATCTTTGTAGAACTGAACTATGAACTTACAAACAAATCTTTATGGAATAGAAATATGAATATGCAATCAGCCAAATAGGAAAAAATCTTGCAACACATTACATATGCACTACAAAAATCTTTTGTGATTTAAAGATTTGTCTGCAAGTATGATTAATTCATAATCCTTCAAGATACTAAAAAACACCGGGGTGGGTTTTTAAAAAATTATTATTCTACCCTTCCTAATATTGCTGTTACACTTTAAAGTGTGAAGTAAATATTGTCCAGTTGTCTGCCATATGGTCTAGAAGGCTGTAAAGCTTTAAGTCAGGTTGTTGATTATCATCAATAAGTGGGTTAAAATCTTATCAGCAAAGTATTTACTGAAGTTTAAAATCTTGTATCTTAACACAGAGTTAACATAAATCTTGGCCTGAGTCTTTTGGGCTGCAAACATCTTCAAATCCCATTCATTGCATAATTTCAGTCTCCAGAAGACTTCAACTATCCAAATTGACCTCACAGTGCCAACAATTCTGCAAATCCACCATGTAACAGTTGTGGTGAAGCAAAATGATTCTTTCCCTCTTAAAATGGTTCCATACCTGCAGCCTGCACAATGGAAATGTGTCTCTGTGCCTTAGTTCTTCTGGTCAATGGTTCATAGTGAGGAGAGTTAATGAGCTGCTGATGTCTCCAATGAAGTAGCTGAGGCAAACATTAATTTTTAATGAACCTTCCATGAAGGGTGGAAACCATCATGACCAAAAATTGAATGCTGGCAATATCAAGCAATAATTTTACTGAAGCTACTCTACTGTTGCCCACTACCCCTGTGGCTTCTTTTTTTTAATCTCAAAGTAAGGCCATAGGGTAACTCATCTGAGGCTTTATAAAGTGCTTTTAATTAGTCATAAGTCAGCTGTCTGGAGGCATTGTTCACGTCACTGGATCATTATGAAAGCATAATCAATTTCTTTGTTTGAACAGATGAAACAGATTCATTCTATATCATACTTAATTTTTTGATGGATTATTTGTAGAAAGGTACAAATTAGTTTTCTTAATCTTGGTGAGGCTGGGGTTGGGGGTGAGAAGTTCATATAGCCTAAAATTTCATCAGAAAAAGGTTAACTGTGCCTGACTTTTTCACCGATCATTTGGGAAGTGAATATACATTGGAATTATTTAGTACTAATGACAGAATTGATTTGTGCCTTAGCATTGTCTTTAAAAGGTTTCTGCTTGCCTATACAAGTTTTCTCTGTATATAGTGTTACCCCGTGATAGTCCTGGTTCCTCCTTTTTCCTGTCTTGTGACTTTTTTGGGGTGAACAACTACTGTGTCTTCACCTGAGCTTTCATCTTAGAATCTAATCATGTTAGAATCTAAACTATAAAGTAGCTTTCTCCTCCCCACTTCTTGAGGTTCACTTCTGTCACACTGGTAATCCTGCTTTCTTGTTCTGATGCTAGAAAAAGGTTCTTCACCCTGAGGATGGTCAGGTACTGGAACAGGTCCCCCAGGGCAGTGGTCACAGCACCAAGCCTGACAGAGTTTGAGAAGTGTTCAAACACCCAGGCACACAGTATGACTCTTAGGGTGTCCTGTACAGGAGTTGGACTTTGATAATCCTTGTGCGTGCCTTCCAACCAAGGATATGGTTTTGTGATTTCCTTGGGTTTCACACAATGGGGTAAAGACATGAAACTTTCCTGGTAAAATACAGTAAAGAATTGGATTGCTGCTTTTCCTGATTGATGCTGACCAGGCAGTCAAACCCTAATTTGTATCTGTTGGAAAGGCTTGGGCTTTCCATTGGAATGAGAATCACTACTGCCTGTGCTTGTAGAAATGGTAATAATAATGTCATGCTGATTGATGGAAAAGTTTTTTGGTTACAGTCAAACAACTGGGAAGGAGCATCTCCTCTCCCCTTAATTTTTGACTGTCCTAATAAAAAATGCTCCTTTCCAGTTTTCCTAAAGATCACAGACAGGTACACCTGTCCTTCAAAGTTGCAGAGTGCTGGGAAAGCTATCCCTTGCTACAGTTTTGCTTCCCTGCGGTTGGACTTTTTTATTTTTCTTAAATATTGTGATGAGCTATGATTGGTTGCATGTGGAAAACTGAAAATGTCAGAAAGTTGTGAACTCTGACACTGCTAGCCTGTAAAGTCCAAAAGCTATTTATTCTCTTTTATCTTGCAACAGAAGTTCTAGGGGTTCCTATGTCTTCAATGACAGGATTTCTCATTATTGTCTTGTATTTGGCAGTGAAGGAAAAATGATGCCCAAGCACCTGTCACATCATCTAATTTTCTGTCTTCTAATAGTCTATTTTATTTTTCCATCTTTTCACGTGGCAATACTGGATTTGGTTAGGATGGGCTTGTTTTTTCACATCTTTCTAGGACCAAAGCAGAGGTACTATGTTTGGTGAAGAAATTACAGTTGAAACTGACTTTTGCAGCCAGAGAAAACTTGAAAAATATCAGTATCAAAGGACTGATAAGAGAAAGGCCAGCCAGAAAGTAAATTACAGCTTTTAATAATTGCTATTTTAAAATACTGAATAGTAATCATTCATTACAATTACCAATTATTTCCAGTTAAGCCACAATTACTTGAATAAATTTAGTACTACTTATAAATATTTTTAAAAACAGCCTGAAGTTTTGAATCCTTATTCTTAAATACGAGCAGAGTGAAATTAACCTGATTTTTTTTAATATTTCTATGCTACAAACAGCTCTGTCTTTTGGTTCATATACTAGTAAGACTGAAGATTATTACTTCTGAAATGCAGTTGTAAAGATCAAAATTGAGTATAAGATTACTAAACATATTTCAGAACCATCTGATGGACCTCCAATAGCCAGGGATTTGAAGATCATAAAACAGATAGTATAATATACTTTCCCTTAAACTTTCTTTGCTCAAACATGCACTGTTTTGTTCCTGCCTGCCTCCCACCCTCCAAAAGTTCTTTATCTTTTGTACATTGGCCAAACCACCTAGGGTATCTTGTTGAGTCCTGAAGTTGAAGATCTTTTTTAACTCCACTAAAACATGTATCTGAGTTTGAGACTACTCTGAAGCTTATTTCTTTCATAACGTTAGTCAACTCTAAGGCAAAAGAGGAGCACTTGGACTCAGTAATATACAGCTTAAAAGTTCTTTAGTTGAAATAATTTCTTGAAAAATATTTGATACCTTGATTCTTGATACAAAGACAAATGAGATCTAATATATATAGGCTGGAATTTAACTGGTGACAAATCTGTCACCGTGCCTTCTTTGAGCGTCCGCTCAACCTGCCTTGGCTAACCCTGGCATGGCGGCAGGCGATCAGGTACAGCCTGCGGACAGACAAGGCCAATGCCGGGGGTTGAACAGCCATCCTGACTCCAAGGCAATGTCGCATCAAAGCACAGTGACTGAGGCGAGGATAAAAGGAGGACTCCAATGAGGCGGACAACAAGAATTTATTGGAGGCTCTGGCTGAGCCACCTCACCTCTGTGTGTCTGCCTCAGCAGAGCACCGAACAGAGGCTGAACATCCGTTTGGAGGAGGGGAAGGGGAGAGGGTAGGGAACACACCCATAGGAAAGGGCCAGGGAGTGGCCTGAGGGATGAGGGACACCCCCATGGGCCAATCTCCCCAAGAGGGAGGGGAACTCCTCTGGCCACAGCCTATCACTCCACGCCCTTCAGGGAAGCTTCTGGAAGCTGGGAAGGGCCCCAGAGTGATAGGCAGGCAACCAGAGGAGGGGAATAGAGAAGGGATACGTTCGTGTGGGAGGGCATAACTGGGTACAACGGTGTCTGAAATACAATGGGGGTATATGGAACAAACCGCAAAGAAGATATAAAGACAAGCCAACAAAATCCACACCACTGCAACAAATCCAGACCTACTCCTATCAAATTAATTGTTTGATGAATACATGTTATTATTGAGATCTAGTCTGGGAAAGTATCTGGAAAGCAGCTGTAGGATCTCATTCATCACTTATGAAAAAGAACTCATGATGTGCTTATTGAATCAAAGTTTGAGTTCACCTTGAAAATCAGGTTGTACAAAACAGGACTTTTTTTCATCGTGTCCTTCAGCTCCAAGAAACACCAGCTCAAATTTAGAAAAGAGAAAGGATACATTTTGATGTTGGATACCTCTTTTATGGTGTAGGTCAGCTAAACATATAGTAGTATCACATTTAAGTACTGGGGAGATTTACAAACACTGTTTCCTTCTGGCTATAGAAATGAATATATCTCATTCTATTTGACTTAGAACAATCTTCTTGTTGGCAGACACTAAAGAAGTATTTAATGCAACTATGCTTCTAAGAAATATATAAAGGAAAGCTGAAGCTGTAGTTTATAACGAAGTCTGTATTCCAGGCCTCAAAAATAATTCAAAAAGAAGCGTGTGCTCTGATTCAGAGTATGGATATGCAACTCTTCAGGATTCAGAGATTAATGGTAAATAAAAGGACCAGTTAACTTAATACCACCTTTTCCAGTGTTTTACTAATAATAATCCTGCTACAAACATGCATTAGAACTCATAATGATGCTCACCAGATGTCTTTCTGCTGGTCTGAAAAGTAAATGCTCTTTTTTTTTTTTCCATAAAGGCAACATGTAAAATAAAACAGACACAAAAAGACACAGAAGAAAAATTGCATAGTAAGGGGTGGGGGAGCAAGCAATTAACTTGAAAAATGTAGAACTGAAAATCAGAACATAGTTTGGCTAAATGTTCCACTTGGTAACTGTAATTAAAGAGAACTGCTTGTCTTACTGAAGCAATAAAACAAAATATTGTCTGCTTAGCAAATGACCTTTAACTTGCAAAAATATGCAGTTCTGAATGAAAATGAAATAATAGCTTAGAAAAAATTAAATTTATTTCCAATTTCTACATTTTGTGTGCACCCTTCTGCATTTTTCAGTCTTTGAACTACTTCTAAGTGCACTGACATTTGTTCAGAATACTCACTGCATCATCTTGTACGTGATGTAACATAAAAGCTACAATTCGAAAGCTGACCTTGCAGGTTAACGTCAAGACAGGCTGTAGATTTCCTGATTTGTCTGGGTCCACTATTTTAACTTACTATAGACAAGGTATTAAGGAATTGCTAACAAACATTTCTGCTCTGAAGCTGAAGAAGCAGCTATAGGATCTCATGCTGCACTGGCCTTCATTTATAGTATTGCTTCTTTTTAACCCAAGTTTGGCAAAAATAGTGGTATGATTAGTAATACTTTCATAATATATATTAAAAATTGTGAGGAAGTATATTTTTCTGCACATTCTGAACTGACACATCAGGACCTGCTTTAGAGCTAACACTAGACAAGCACTCTCAAGAACCTAGTGCAATTGCTATGTGTGTGTTTAACTCCAGACTTTTGGACAAGGACCTTGTGATGGCAATGAGCCCTGGCTTCAGGTAGTATAGGAGAATGTCATGACCATGCTGAAACATACACATTTGGTCTAGGTGAGTTTTTCCACCCAGAAAGACTGGACAGAACAAAGCAAAACCTTGTTTTTAAGCCCTGTTTTTTGCCTTCCCAGTCTGTTACAACCCAGAATCTTTTAATGCTCCTGAGTTTATGGAGACCCTACAATGTGTATTAAGACAGTATGAGGCATATACTCATAATAATGTAGCCTCACATCTGATTTTAATCATCTGGTCTAATCTGTGCAGTAATATGCCATCCATTTACCACAAGAACCCTTACTCAATGTGTTACTAGATGTCTTTTTGGAGTGTTTATTCTCACATTTTCAGTGTATGTAACTTAATACTAATATATTCATGTTATGATAGATATATTTGATGTATATTGTTGCATTGTCATTATTTTTGCTCAAATTCTTTACATATAAAACTCCAGTGTAGAATTGAGTTGGAACTTCCAAGAGCAATTAAATGTGACTGCTTGTTTGGAGTTGGAAGTAATGCACTAGAAATACTTTTGGCTAAGAATAGAACCAAATTTGATCAAGATAAGTGCATATTCTTTTCAGCTGTCAGGCTAGCAGTAGAGTAAGACATCATCAGTAAGTATTGCTGGCAACAAGTTAGAATGTGGAAACTTGTACTTCCAAACATACTGCATAGAATTTCTTTCAAATATTTCAATCCAAAATTTCCTCCTTTTTTCTTTTGAAGTTTTATTCTGTTTTATTGATATTTGGGTTATATTTTCATGTTTGAATTATTGTAGAGCTTACATAGTGTGGTCTGAATGCATGTTTATCATGAATTTTAAAAACTATTGAATGTGCTGCATTATGTTACTTCTGAAGTCTTAAATAGTATCTAAATTTTGTTTTTAAATGTACACAACCACAGAATGAAATTATCATGTCTATGTTGAAATGAGTACAACTTGTGTTATCTTTAAACTACCTTGTCAATGGTATCTACATTGTGTTCTATTTATGCAAAGAGCATTCATATAATGAAAAGTCATGGTGCACATTATTATTCTATATTCTAATAGTCTACATGAGTAATTCCAACTCTTTCCTTAAATGTGACAGATTACTTGGTTGTTCAACAGAGAACCATTCTGTACTGATAACAGAGGTCAGATGGAATTATATCAGATTTCTCTCTTCTGTTCTTGGATTCATTAGTGGGTAAAATGAGTTGCCCTGAAAAATTTTTTGTTTGCCTGGGCTCCCAATTTGAAATATTTGTGTACTCTTACCTAAGTACATTACTCAAAAGAAACTGAATTTTATCAGAGACTTTGGGAGGTTACCACTTATGGTTGTGGTAATATATTAGCGGGCAGAAGTGAGAGTTAGTATTTCATCTGCAGTAGTAGCTCTATGGAGAAATAATTTAAATTCATACACTGATTTTGAAAATTAGAAGGAGTTTTTTGAACTCATTGTATAAAATTCAGTCAGTCTCCTTTTTCTACAAAATTAAAAGGTTTGTATGTATATATTTGTGCATGTTTATTGACCTGCAAGTAATTCTTAGCTAAGATGATTGAAACCTCTTCTTATATATATTTTTTTGATGCCCGTGTTCTATGTAGTTATGTATTTCTCTGATACTGCTAAAATTCATATTCGTTCCTGCCTTTATGCATACTGGAGGCTTTCATGGTCAGTGGTGATGAACTTCCTCTTCTTCTGACCTCTGTAATAATAATTCTTCCCAAGCTTATTTAAAGTCTGCATGGGACAAACATTCCTGCTTCTCACATAAGCTATGGGGAGTATTGCAGGAGAAGGGAGAGGTGCTTTTTAAGGTGTCTCAGAATTGCTTATATGAGGATTGCTGCATTTTTGGAGTATACCGTATGTGTGATATGACTTTGACAACTTTTATTTACTAGAAAATACTGAAGAGTGAAAGAATATTTACTTAACCTTGACATAAAATACTGAAGTTGTGCCACCCCCCCCAAAAAATACACTATCAAAATAAAAACAAAATCATTAAAATTATATTTCTTGTATCTGAAGCGTTTCTACTTTTATTTTAGATGAAACTGGAATTTGAAATTACAGGTTTTCTTTGTTGTGGTTAAGCTGCCTTTTCCTTTCCATCTGATGAAAATTCAGTAGACCAATACTGTCCTTATTGCTGTAGCATCTCAGGCTGGAAATCCTTTGCATTTTGCTTTTACAAAAAAAAAGTTACATTCCTGTCTTCTGCTATATCATATGCTCTGACATAAAACACCATTGAAGGGTTTTTCTTCCTTCCGTGTCCCCAAAGTTTAGTATTTCTAGTATATGTGTTAATTAGTACAGACTCTTCCCCAGGTGATATTATGGTTATGAAGTAGTTTGCACCTTTTAACATAACATTTTGTAATTTAAGGGGTTTTTCCAAAGGGTTTTTTTTTCATATTTTTGATGTTTTCTTGTTTCTTTCATGTCTCTAGCCAACAAGGACACTAGTTATGACAAGTATGTCTTCTGAGTAAGTATTAACCATTTTAACTCTTTATTCAGCCCACTATTTACATTTGAATGTTGATAAGTCTTTTTATGCCTATAGAAAATGAATCTTTGGGCTCTGCACTTTATTTCATTCTGTATTCTAGCTAGAAACTTGATATGTTGTTATTTGCACTGTATATGCACTGTTATTTACACTGTTTCTGTGGTGGAGACTGAAGTAGTTCCATAGGTGAGTTCAACAGGGCTTCAGAGCAATAAAACTAAAATCTTAAGCAAGTTTTGAATTTTTCTGAAGGAAATGTGAATGGTAGTTGTATATACTAAATACTTCAGCCCAACACAGCCTTTTTGGCATACATTTTAATTATTTCTATTTAAAAAGTCACAATCTGAAACATCAGTTTAAAATGTTTTATTTCATATAAATGGTTGCAGAATAAATATCAGTTGTAGGCTTTTTGGTGACTTAGTTTCAAAACATTAGAAGCAGCTACCACTGCATATTTGGGGGGAGAGTTAATAATTTTCTGGCATGCTCTTATCATTCTCTTAAAAGTCTTAAAGTATAAGGAACATCCAACAAAAACACGATTCCATATTTTATACTGCACTTGCTTACAGTTTGTGAATTCTTTTTCAAAACTCAAGATATTTATACTACCCAAAAATCTGTTTCAGGTTTAGTGTATCTAAATGTTGACAGTTACATGGAAATAAAGACTCAGAAACATCACGTAGTGGCTATGCTTTCAGAATTTTTTTTAAAAGGTTGTCAATAGCTATTAACAAGTGTACTTATATATGTCAGAAACATAATACAGAATAAATATTTTTCTTCTATATAAAGTGACTGGATGCTAGTAACACCAAGACTATAAAATGAACCTCACAAGTCATGGAATGCAGAACACTGTGGAGGATCATCACTACAGTGCAGATAGTAGGGGAGAACAGAGGCTGCCTGAAAGAGAACAAATATTGCCTGAGTTTGGGAAATTTATTTTTGTTTAAAGAGGTCATTAATATATTATTGCTTTCATGTTCTTATATGTTGACTTTTCCCACTACCCAATTACTATTTCAGTAAAAATAAGTTGTCTGAGGATAACAATTGCTTTTCTTCAGAACATTTTCATCAAGACTGCTTTGGCTTTTGACTACAATTGTAGGCATTCATCAGCTTGTAAGTGGGTGAAGGGAAAAGGATTGCTTCTGAAACAACTAAAGAACAGAAAACAGTCCTCCAAAACACAGCCTAGTGGTCAAAAGCCAATTCTACTACCAAGAAGCTACAGCCTGAAAAGTGGTTCATTAGAATTTATATTTTAAGATACAAGTTCAATGGCTTCATGGCATTGGGTTTTGAGATTATATTAAATGGTGCTCACTGATTCACAACCACACAACTATCTAATTTTCTGATTTAAAAATACAGAGAAATTTTGCTGTAAGTTTTCATCTACCAGTTTTTGCAGCTCTCTCAAGTGTAAACTAGTGAGTTTTCTCTGTGGTTTGTAAGACATTTTTGATTCAAGACTTCTACAACAGAAATTTTTGTTCTCCTTGTAAGGAATTTTCTGTAGATACAGGAAGAACTTAGAAAAGGTTCAGGTAAAGTATGGAGCATGCAGTCTGGGCAGGGCCAACCCCTATGGGTTGCAGTGTTGCAAAAACATTAACTTGTAGAATTTATCAAGCTAAAGGTCAGAAAATGAAAAGGGAATACTAAGAATTCTAGTAACAATCAAAGCTATATAGCCAAGGCCAGAATTCCTACTGCAGAGAGGGTTAGTCATCGGATTTTTTTAAAGGATCTTAACATACAATATCACCTCTTGATTTAATTGTGAGATTAATTTGCTGCATTGTTTTCACTATTCAATTTTTTGCTTAAAACTTCTTGAAAAGTAGATTGCTCCAATTTTGTGAAGATTTTTTTTTCAGTTTTGTTGGGATTCTGCTAAGTAGCATTTGTTTTAGATAGAATATTTTTGGAGTTTTAACAGACTTCCTTTCTGTGGAGTTAAATGTAGTGAGAATGAAGAAACCCCAGAGCCTTCTGGAGATGCTGAGTGCACTTGCATTGTGTCTGTGATTAACTCACAAGTTTTGCCTTAAAGGATCACCACTGTGATAGGTGTGACTGTGTTCAAGGTTGTGTCTAATTGCTTTATCTTGTGTTGCATGAACATTTCCAAGTTAGTGTGGGTAGCAGAGAGGCCACCAGAGTTTTGCTTTCATTTACAGATCTTTAAGGATCATTTATAATTGTAAAAATAATCATTAATAAAAGCAGTTAATTGTTATCATGCAAAAGATTTTCTCTATTGATACCAAGGTCTTACGGTTTTCATAATTATATATTTATGTGCTCCTGTCTAGCTATGTAGAGAGCTCAGATTAGAATTCCAGTTATAGATGGCCATTCTGGAATTTAGCTCTAATTTTATATATTTCACTATAATTGTATTTAAGGATAAGTGAATTTTTAATTGAAACATTGGCATAGATGTGTGGGTAGCAAGCCAGAATAGAATTTTAGAATTCTCTTTAAATTTAGACACAGCATTATTCATATGCTGAAAATTCGGTGCTTCCTAGTGAAAAACTGTTAAGTGTGCTGTGTCTAAACGTTTACATTTCTTGGTAATACTTTTTATAGTACTACAAAAGAAACCAAGAATTAGGCTCTGTTGTGTTGGGCATTGCACACAAACAACGTAACAGATAATTCTGCATTCAAAAGCTTTATTTAAACAGACAAGATAGTTGTGGCACACTAAAGGGCTTTGATGTGCAAATAGATGTGATTATGTGATAACGATAAAAGGGTCTGGTAGGACTGTGGAGAAGCTAATGAATTGAGGGCTTGCAAGTGGGTAGGAGGCTTAGTGAGAAAAGGATAAAAATGTTTAGTGGGGAAAGAAATGAGCTAAATTTGAATTAATTTGTGTTCTGTGTATATGCTTTTATAATTCTGCCTTCCTCCATTCAATGTTGCATGGACTTTTTTATCTTTTCTTCTTTTTAGGAAGCAAAATATAGTAATTCAGGTCATGAATAAACTTGGAGACTTTTTGTTCTCAAATGAAGTGTGTGAAACAACAAGTCATGTAGTTACTGGAAGTCCTCGTCGTACCTTGAATGTTATGCTAGGAATTGCTCGTGGGTGTTGGATTGTTTCTTATGAATGGGTAAGAAATACTTTTTAACTTTACTAAACAATAAATTGAATTTAGTTTGTATAGCTATCAACCATGTTTGTGTCCATGTTACATGCAATGGTGCCAATTTTTTTCAGGCTTATTTACAGTTAGTTCAATTAAATGAAATTTGTCTGTGTGAAGATCTGTTAGTTTGTTACAGTTTTTCAGTGCTTAATTTAACCAAAGTGTTCCTGTATTGTACCTCATTTTCTGTTTTAGAAAGGTCCAAGGTCCTTATCTCATGGATGAGACATTCATGTCCCATGCATTGTTTTTGGACAGATTGATTTCTGCACAGCATTAGCCAACTCATACTATTCTGACTGAACTTTTTATGTCCCAATATAATATGTTTCTGTTATGTTCTGAAATATGTATTGTGTTCAGCATTGGTAAAAATGAAGGGAAATTCTTAGGTATTTCACTGCAAGTGGGAAAAAATGTAAACTAGAAATAGTAGTGACCAGGTAGGGAACTCATCTGTCAGCCCAGGCTTAAACCATCTCAACTGCTCACTGTAATAATAGAAATTAACCACTCAGTCTGACATTGCAAATGACAGTTTCTCAGCTTTCCTCGTGTTTACAGAGCTATAAAGCATAGATGTTGAAATTTATATGGAAATAGCTCCTCATCGTATACAGAAATGGGTTTGTTGAATAACTAAATTTCTTGGTTTCCTCTTTCTTATGAATACTTTAAAATTTACTTCTTGGGCGAAAAATAAACTACTGCCTTTTTGTTTTCAAGACGTCTGGCACTTACCAGTATGAAGCTTGTTTTATATGATATAGATGCAGTTATCGAAAGTTGTTGTGGTATATTTTAGGTTTTTCAGAAGAGCTTGGTAATTTCCAAGAATTCGTAATTAGTATTCCAACCCTTGGAAATAGAGGGTTTGCATCTTTGGTCACCTTAAGGATCCAGTAATGTGCCTTTGTGGCAAAAGAAGACTGATAGCATCCTTGGCTGCATTAAGAGGAATGTAATCGAGTGGGTTTGGCGAAAAACATCTCCACAGACTCATTCCAGCCTACTATATGACTCTTTGCATCTTTTAATTAAATACACTGAATTATCTGCCTCACACTTAGCTTTGTATGGAGCATTAAACAAGTCACAACATAATTGTCACAAGTTATGAAAAAATAACAGGGTGCTCAGACATGAAATCTGCATTCTTCCTTGAGAAAAAGCTTCAAATAACTACTAAGATAGCTAGAGATAGAGATAAGTACTACAAAATAGTTTCCTGTCTATGTACATAAGGCAGTATTGCATAATCAGTATTCCAACAAGTGCTGTGCTAGAATTTCATTGCCCATTTTATGCCCTGCACTTCTGTGAACTAATGCATGGTGAAAATATCTACCTATGCTCTTCATAGACCAGTATTGATTGGAAATGTTGTTCTCCTGTGTTATGGTCTACCTTGTAGACTCATCACAGGATCATCTGTATCCCTCATATATAGCAATAAATTGAATTAAATTGTTCCAAGGATTAGTTTGTCCCTGTAGATGTTACTGGGTCAAATCCTGATGTTGTTTTCACTCCTTTTATTGAGCTCCTATTTAGACAAAGTTCTGAAGTTACTAGGAGAGACACATCAGAAAGAATTAAAGATGAACTTCAGATCTCCAAGTCAAAAGTTTGTTTGATTTTATTGTATCTGCCTGTCTGGAAGATTGCTATTTTTAATATTTTTGGAACTGTGTTTCTCTCTTTAACAGAGCCTGGGTCCAACTTTGCCCATAAATAGGTATTCCTTCTATTTATTTATTTATTTATTTATTTATTTATTTATTTATTTATTTAACTGAACTAAAACAGTGCTTTGAACTTTTTTAAAAAAATATTTCTTCACCTGGTTAAATCATTGAATCATATCATGTAAGAGCATTATTGTCTTATTTCATGTTGTGTCAATGGCATAGTTTTGCCATCTTTTTACCCAAATGGTTGACTAGAGAAGAGAAAACAGAAGCCTTACCTAGCCAGAATGAGGAATTCAGTAGAAAATTAGTAAGGAAAATTTCATCTAAGAAAATAATCTTCTCCTTTTTTGTTACTGCATAACTAAATCTTTTAAATGGAACCAATACTACCATTTGTATTTTCACTGATGAAATAGTTAAAATTGGATAATTAAAATAATCAATCAATCTGGAAAAATTAGTAGTACCTTATAAACATGGTACTACTTTTGAGCAGTGATGATTTTATTTTGGAAGATGTTCATCAGAGTTTCAAGAAGATATTTACCTCTGCCTTTTGACTTGTAATGTGGACATAATTTAGGGTGAAGTCATTTTTTTTCTTCTGAGAAAAACTTAAAATGTTATTTTTAAAGGTGGATGTTGTAGAAATACCAAATTTACTATCAGGCATTTAGTCCTCATAGCTCTCCATTTACATTTTCAAGACGAACTTTTCAAGTACAAACACCATATGATCATTCAGTGTACTAGCTGGATAGGTGAGAGACCTTAAATAATAAAATAGTGTGTTTTCAGATCCTTTGAGCTAACTCTTTTGTAACTGCACATTTGAAAACATCTAGGTAGCTCTTTCTTCTCAACAGAAACACACATTCTGAAGTATTTCAGCTAAGAATAGTATTGCAAATCATAAATTTTTGAATTACATGAATCTGAAGCATTTTTTGGTGTTGCTGTGAAAATATAACTGGTTGAAAATTTGCCAAAGTCAGAAGCAAACTTTCAGTGACTTGGAATGGAAAGCTCTTGTCTTTGTTTTCATGAAAACTGAATGTTTTAGTGAGTGGTGACCTAATTATTTACTCCAGGACCTGTTCATGAACTCTGTATCCAATTCTCTTTTTATCTAGGAAAGTAGATACAATGCCTTTGTACTCAATTCCAGAATCATGATAGACATGCATTAATCCATCTTTTGTTAAGACAAACAAATTTCATTTCTAAACAAAATTCTGTAAATACTACCAGGGTTGATAAAGGTCACTGCTGTAGAATTGGCCTGGAAAATGAAATAGGATTACTTAATCATAACTAATCTTTTGGGTTTATATTTTAATCTGTTTCAGTTGTTTTCCAGCTACTTTTGATACAAACATAATTTTGGTACTATAAAGACGTGATGTATATGTAATACAGCACAGTGCATGTGTTCCTGCTCAAGTTTATTTATTTATTCTTTTCTTTTAATGTAGTATGTCTCTATGAATTTTATTCAAAGTTACAATTTTCTTGGTTTAGTTAAAGTTGATTGATATTGTGATTAAAAGAGAAATTACATTAGCAAGTTTCTTTTATGTTCAATAAATATATGCAGCTATAGGTACAAAGCTAAGAAGCTTTGATATTCGTCTTGTAAATTATTAAAGTAGTAAAAAACTATACACAGGTACCATGCCAAAATTTATAAATTACAATCCTAAGTTGCAGTCTTAACTGTATTTTTTTAAGAAGTTACAATACTTTTCTTAGCTCAACACTGCAATGCATTATTAGGTTGTGAATATTTTTTTAAAGGTCATTGATTTATTAATGTGCTTAACTCTTATTTTTGTTTGGTATGATATAATGACTGTATTTTCTCATTTTGCACAGCTGTTGCATTTTCAGATATTTTATTGTTCCTTTTCTAAAAGTAAACATAATATTCTTCGGATGTTTTGTAATGAAGTTTAGCAATAAGTCTAAGGATGTGCTGCTTTTTATTGTCAGCAAAAAAAATCACTTTTCATTTCCAATAGCCTGCCAAATTGGACACCTCTCCTTACAAGTCAAATATTACTTGTCATATCACACAAGGCAACAGCTTTTGTAGAAGTTCACATTAGAGGTTGTTGGTTTCCCTGGAAGTCATCCGGCATAAGATACTTTGGACTGAAAACTACAGAACTTATTGAGAAAATAATTTTGTTATGAAAATTGAATTTGCAATTTACTACTTATAGCAACAGATCTGGGGGCAAAAGAGCCCTTTACAAAAACTTATTTTCTTACATGCAATTAGGCCATTTATAAGGTTTGTTAGTTTACGATCAATTTGTTCAGCTTGGAATTTTCCATTAATGAATTCTGACATTGTAAAGGATAACTTTGCCATGCTCAGTATATATAATGCCAGTTTATTTTAAAATGAAACATTTTATAATTTAAATTAAAACTAATAATATATGCATTTGTATGACAGAGTATTTCGGTTATTGTGAAACAAGTATGGGAATAATTTCGGATACTGTTGAAATTCAGCTTGTTCTAAGATGAATAATGACAACTGTTTAATAGGGCATGGCTTTGCTAACAACTTCATCTATTTGAAATGGTTAGAGAGCTATTTAGGGAAAATCTGAGAGAGGTAGAATTATCCTAAAACAGGGATTTGCTTTCTGATAAATTCCATATATCCCATTTTGGGGGTATATGTATGCTTCTTGTTCAGTTAGCTTCACTTGCTCTAGGAGCAACAAGATGTCTCACTGGTTGGTAACATTGCTTTTTTTGAACTTAAGGGGTGCCAGATGGCAACTACAGAAGAGAGGTTGTGAAGCTCAAATGTCTGTAAAAGGGAAAAGTTGTTGAATTAAGTAACAGTGGACAAACTTGGCCAAGAAGATACCAGTGTTTTACCTCTGAGAATCTTCATGGGTCACCATTTATAAAACCAATAAGGAAAAGAATCTCATCTTCCATCAGAATGGCTTCAGAGTTTAGACTGTCTACAAATTAGAAGTCGAATGTCCTTTATTATGACTCAAGGACAGAGCCAATGTAGGAACTTTGTCTTTTTCCATCTTCCCATTAGGAAATTGAGGGGTAGTGTTTGAATACTGTCCCATGTAGCTTTTAATATTATAGACAACGAACTGCAAGTTATGCTAAATGGTTCTGAAGAATGTTTAGAAAATCAATCCATGAAAAATGCTGGATGGAATAGTTTGGGGAAGTTTTACCAAAAAAAATATTAAACGTAGTGTATTTCAGAAATCGGAAATACAACCATTTTAAGTAGTTGTTTTCTGTTAAACATTTGGTGCTGGTCCTGATAGGAGCAGAAGTCTGCAAGTGGTCCACAGTTTTAGGATTACTAGTCTCTAAAGATCATATTGATCCAGTGTTTTGGAGCTCAGTTGAGCACAAATGATTATGCGTTTTCTAGAGTCAGTGTTCTGCAGTCTTTTTATGTGCTCTAGAGTCTGACACTGACAAAGGAGGACTACCACAGAGAAAGAAATTGAGTTATTCTTCTTTGAAGGATGATTTATATATGTAATGTGGATTCTATGCAATAGTTGCATAATCCTTGTAGTAGTAGGGGTCCAGTACTGTTTGACATCTTCATTTATGATCTGGATGATGGGGAAGAATGCACCCTCAGCAAATTTGCAGATGTTAGAAAACTGTGAGAAGTGTTTGATACACCAGATGGGTATTTCTGGTCAGATGGACTTCGACAAGCTGGAGAAAGGAGCCAACAGGAACCTCATGAAATTCAACTGAGAGAACAGAACTCATGTATTACTACTTCCCTTTTCATTTTTTTGTTCTATGTATTGTGATTAAAAATGGTTTACTTTTCTAATATCCTCACAATATTTTAAAATTTAATATAGCTGTGCATAGAAGTATGACTGATATTTCAATGGTTTGTTTTAGTTGTAAAATTTGTATCCTTCTGATTTATTGATTCTTCAGCAAATCATTTGGTTTAGGTAAATAGAATAGCAAACCAGCTATTGTAACAGCACTGTCGCTTCTAATTACACATTCAAAAAGTTTATTTTAGAAATTTTAAGATTCTACTTACCACTTCTTTTATTTTAGGTTCTGTGGTCTTTGGAATTAGGCCATTGGGTCTCAGAGGAACCATATGAGCTTTCATCCAGCTTCCCTGCAGCTCCTGTAAGTTTAATGGTCCTTTAAGCTTGTGAACCTTCTTTTGTTTATCTGGAAAATGATTTGCCCTCTAAATAGGTTTTGTGAATAAGAAAGCCTACTAGGAGTTATTTTCTTCTTCATCCACTACTTTTTGAAGTGTGTGCAAAAGCCTTGGTACATGTGGAAAATGCGAAATATTGGTTCACCAATTAACATCTGAATTAACCAGCATCTTACTGAAGCATAAATGTACTTCAATTTTATTTCTATCTGCACCTGTATACAAACTGGAGAGGTGTGTAATTGTCAAATGGAAAGATTTGCAGGTCAGGGACTCAATTTTCTGGCCCATTTTTTTTCCATTTTTTTAGGTAATGGAAAATTACTGTGGTCTTCTAGAACTGCCAAGCAGGAAAAAAATGAAGCATTTTTCCTGCCTCTAATAATCATTCTCAAGTACTGAATTGGGAACTAGGGCAAAAGTGGGTATTTGGGGGCATGATGTACCTATGTAGACCTCAGTGTACTTCATGTGTTGTAATTTATTAAACAGGAATTTCATTTTGGTTTTAAAACAAGTAGAATTCTGTTGAAACCCTGCAGCTGGTTAGTCAGTCATTCCAATAATTTTCCCTCCACTAAATTAGTGTCTACAATTTATTTCTCAAAGTTTCATACAGGCTTTGAAGAAAGTACAGTTAAATGGGGTATGAGATTTATTTTTAGTGTAATTTTATTAACTGCTAAGAACTTCTGTTTAGCATTCTTTCTAAATCTATAATTTATGTAAATTGACATATTCAACATGAAGCTTTATTTCATGGTTGTAAGTTGTATGCTTTCAAAGTTTAGGGAAACTGTAGCAGTTACTCTCCAATAACCTTAAAGAAATTAACTACCATTATAATTTAAATTTTTTTCATAAAATGAAAAGGTGGATCGTTTTCTATAGCAAATACAGTAAGAATGGTAAAACTTAATGTGAAAAATAAATAAGAAGCATGTGTCCTCTATTCTGTGTTTCTATATAAAAAATCTACACTGAATTTCATGTTAAGTTGCTTTGAGTTTTCTGTTTCTTTTCAGACTACCTTGATTAATTACAAAGTGTGCTATCAGTAACAATGTACATAGCATTCGTTAGAAGTGATTCCTCTTGGAGTTGTTTTTGAGGTTTCATTTAGAGGTTTTATTCCTGAAGCAGAAGTAAGGAGAATTTGAGAGATAGTGAGAATGTGAAATAGAGGGAGGTTAGGGTTGTGCTAAGAACCTGAATCAGTTCTTTTTCCAATGTGCTGTTCTTTCAAAAGAACAAAGTTGGAGTCCAAGGCAATATGTCCATTACAATCATTCCCTTATTTAGTCACCCTAATTTCTTACTGTAACAGATACCTTATTTTTTAAGATGCAATTATTATTTGAGCATGAATGGTGTTTTTATTTGCCTTTTTTTTTTCTTTTCCTTTCCTGTTTCCTAAAAAGTACTTAGAGAAAATCGAAGTACATTCTAGTTTCACATACTGTTTATTTGATTACAGGAAGGAATTAAAAAGTAGGTGTTACCTTGCTGTTATGTTTTACTTGTTTGTACCAAGTCCAAAGCATTTTTGCAGCCTTCTGTTTCCTATTATTATAGCCTTCCTTCTGACATGTTCTCCTGTTGCTTCACTTTGGTGTTTGGAGTTCAAGCCATGCAATCTTCTTTAGATGTCATTTAAAGACATAGTCCCTCTAAAATGTTACATTTGTGTTGATAAATAGCTCCTTTTTCCCCCAAAATGATGTCTCATTAAACAATTGATCCATTCAATGCCTACATCAGTATTTTTGATCACTATCCCAGAACAGTCATCAGAAAGCCTCAAATTCTATAAACTTTTTCCAACAAATCAAAACTAGCCATGCAATATTATTTTTGCCATGACCACTGAAATTCCAATTCAGTTCCAATGCCTGACTGCTGAAATTTTTTTTCTAATATCTAATCTGAATCTCCCCTGTCTCACCTTAAGGCCATTTCTTCTGAGTCTGTCACTGCTGGCACAATGGAAAACCAGACCCCACCTTACTGCAACCTCCTTTCAGGTGATTGTAGGGAGTGATGAGATTCCCCTTGAGCTTCCTCTTCTCCATCTAAACTACCCCAGGCCTCTCTGCCCCTCCTCATACAATATTTTTTCTAGATCCTTCACAAGCCTTGTTGCCCTTACAATACCTTTTGTTAAGTTAGCTTCCAGAAATATGTCTGGGGTTTTTGTTTTGTTTTGGGTTAAGTTCTTGCATTGTAACTAATTCAGTCATCTGCTGAAATCAAAGTTTTACAAAAATATTAGGCAAAGAATAAGCATGAGAATTAAAAGCTAAACTTAATTTGGAGAAAAACCTCCACTAAATTTTTGTGATGTATGAAGAAATATCTTCTCAATCTGATTTGCATGTTTAGTACACAATTTTAAAGCATATAGTAATAAAATGAAGGGAAAAAAAATAGCAAAGACCACCCAGTAGAGTATTTTATTCACATTGTGGTGTACATTGAGGGTCTACCTACAGAGAATTTTTAGGGTGAAATCCTAACCTTACTGAAAAAACCCATAATGTGACCTTAGATAATTTTCAGATTATTTTTCTTCCTGTTCTTAAAATGTAGTAATTTGTATTTTAAGTCATAAGCATAAATTTAATTGTATCAAAGAACATGCATATGCTTTTCAGTTAGGTTGTTTTTACAAAACATAGAGATATATTACAGCACCAGGTGATAAATGATTGTCATAGACAACCGGACATCTGGTGTTAATGCCGTTGTCTCAGTTTATAAAATATTGGTCAGTTATCTTACAGGTAAATGACAGGGGAAGAAAAAAGTGCAATCTTCATAAAAATGCATAGGAATACATGCTATATGGAAATTCGTAGGGATTTTCTGTAAATTAAAGACAGTGACTGAAATAGACTGAAAAAATGATGATTTTTGTAAACGGTACTTCCCAAGAATAAATGCCAACTTGTCCTCTGTTAAACTTGGTCATACAGGGCTACTGAAAAAATCCTCAAATAAGTGTAAGAAGTTGTTTAGAAGACTATGGGGGAAAATAATGTATTCCCTAACTAGGATTGAGTTAGTATTTGCTAGAACGGTATTTTTTTATGTACATATAGGGCACATATGACACAGAAAGATAAATAGTTCTATATCTAGCTAAGTGTTTTATATTAATGTTTAAAGTTCAGAAGTGAGGTGAAATGCATATTCCTAAAAGTATTTTAGGGTTTTTTTCACAGTTCCAGTTATTTACTTACACATACATAACACAAATGATCAGTAAAACAGAGTCCTTAAGTTGTCTGACGGTTTCTTGGATGTTCTTTTTATTGAGTCATTTGGCCAAATCACTGTTATATCAGGTTGATGCTTTAGACTTTGTGTCTGGTTGAATAATATGAGCTTTAGCTGATCAAGGCAATTGCAATTCAGAACTGTTCTGAACTGACCCCTTCAGAACACTAGTGCATGTTTCTGGGCTTGAAAAAATGAGACAAGTTGCTTGGTCAAGTAAGTCTTTGAAGGCTATACAATATGTAATTCACACAATGACAAAGCATTTAGAAATCTGCTGGTCGAATCATCATGGTTGTAGCTTTGAGAGAGTATCCCGAGCCCTTCCAGTAGTACCACTTGATCCCATTAAACTTGTTGTTGTTCTGTCGTAATGGATAATACATTCCATTGAGGTTAGAAGGACCACATGCATCAAACCACCATCCTGCAAGACAGAAGACAAACATCAGCAGAATTCTCAAAATAGTATTTAAGGTCACTTTGTTGTCTGGAAATGAGAAAGAAATCTAAACCCAGTTTTTTGTTTTTGTGATTTGGAAGCGTCAGTATAAAATACTTGCCCCAAACTCAGAAAAGAAATGTATTTATGTATCAACTACATATTCTTGAATCTTATGCAATACCTTGTATTTCAAAATTGAGAAGGGAAAGTTTCAATCAGTTTATTTACCACATCAAACATTTCTGACAGTCTAAGGGCAGAACACAGCTTCAACGATAATGATACTGAGTTGCCTTTGGTTTTATCTACTCTTTGGTAAACTCCTGTTCCTCACAGATTTGAACTCCTTTCTTAATTCTTTCTAGAGGAATTATTCAGCCCTCTGGGCAAGTCAGTTCAAAACCTCCTGGAACTTCATAAGAAGGGAAAGGAATAAAAAACAGCCCAAATGTATTTTGTATTGACTTGTTAGTGGGTCATTAGAAAAAACTATTAATAAAATAATATTTTTATAATTCTGTTATGGTGGTGATAGTGTGTGTGTGTTCTGTTTTGCAGGGCAGTATTCCAACTATCCTTTTGGATAAACTGAAGCTGTCTTTTTTTCTTGCAGCTTATGCTATAGGAAAATGAACAATTGTTTAAGAGATAACAGGAAGAGAAGCCGAATTTACAAAGCACTTGTTTACATTTCAGAATAGATTAAGAAATTATATAGAATTCCTTGTGTAGCTGAAGATAAAAATACCACCTATAACTCAAATATAACTAGTGAACAATCATTAGAAAAATGTAGATATATCTGTGGTGTATCTTTACCATGTCATAATTATATTGAAATAAGGAATTAAATTCTTGTACCCTTCTGTGGCACTTGCAGCACGCAGCAGCTCTTGGGGTTTTTTCTTCTTGGGTAGCTAGGGAGAAGGCTTATGCCTAAAGAATCAGGAGCCATTTCACTGACAAGCTGAATCTCTGAAAGAGGTTTTTTGCAGGGCACTGGGTTTTGAAGTCTGAATGTACCTCATTCCTCAGAAGAGGAATCTGCTGTGTCTCTGATTAGTTCCACAGTTACAGACTTTCTTGTAGCTCAACTTCAGGGACTTATTTTCCCTCCAGTTTTAACTTCTCTTGTTTTATTTTAACTAACTTTTGTCAAATGGTAAAATACTTCATCTGGAGTCACCATACTAGTATTTCTATCTGTGAGTTTTGAACTTTTTTAACAATCAAAATTTACTAAGTCAAAATTATCACTATTTATCTCGTAGACAATTTCAGTGCCAATAAAAATAGGAAGACTGAGAAATATAAAAACATTCGTACCTCCTGTTAGCATTTGTGAACATTTGCAAATACATTTGTCATTGTCTGCATCCTTTGTGCTAAAATCATTTCCTGGTTGGCTTATACTACTTATTTTGCCCGCTGTCCCAGTAAGTCCTTTAAGGTAAATCCTGTAGAAGTGAAAAATGGAAAAACAGTTATTATGTGGAAGTTGATGATGGTTATCTGCAAAATAATGGTGGAATAATTCTCAATAAATATCCTGTTCAAATGGTTTAATTCTCTTCTGGCCAATGTACTGCTGTAAGCTGTTTTTCAGTGCAATGTTTTCAGATGAACAGGAACGGTCAGCACAATATTCTAATGAGCATGTGTTTGTTTATGTCATATTAGGAGAAAATGAGAGCAAGTAAATAGTAACTTCTAGGATTTTTCATACAGATCATGTACTTATTAATACTGAAAGTGCCTTTCTGCACTTCAATGCAACAGTACATGCAATTATTTTTATTATGTTCAAAAGTTTAAACCAAAACTTTTTTGATTCCTATTTTGCTGTTTGTACAACACAGCAACTTAGCATTACAACCCCAGAGATTTAACAGCCTTACCAGGAGTATTAATTATGAGCTAGTAAATGATATTTTAGAAGTTTCTCAATATTTCCCTTTCAACTGTCCTAATTACTCATCCTTTTCATATCGTTCATAAGTTTTGGTGTTAGCTCATCACAAGTATTTCAGTTCACTTCAACTCCCTGGCAAGGTAAGCTTTCAGTGAGGCTGCTGCTGTTGGGTTCTGCTTGCATGGGTGCCAGTGCAGTCTCTGTGGGGAGGGACACAGGGCACTGTAGGGCAGGGCAGTTACACAGCTGTTCCTGTGTTACCTTGAATTGGAAGGACTTGAACCCTCTTCTCCCACATTATCTTTTTGGTGATTGAATTTCTGTATCAAATAGCTCATGCTTCTCAGAGATATTCTATTTGTTTAAAGAGGAGATCTGACTCGTTGAGGAGAATTAACTAGTCCTCCAGTCAGTTTTCATCTTGCATGTAATTTTCTGCTTATGATAGAAATTGTCTTTGGTAGTTTAACAGATTATTTTAGCCCATTTCATATTCCCTATTTTAAAATATAATTAATTAATTAGGTTTCATTTGGGTTTCAGTTCATTACAGATTTTCTTTTAATTATCTTTTAAAAAATCACTGGTTTTCTTAAGATGAGTTCAAAATTATGTGTGCCAATTTCTAACATAAATGCTATTAAAGGTTCCAAGTGTAATGTATGAGCCTATGCTGGGTCTTCAAATATTATCTGAAGTCTAATATAAGCATGGTATTATTTACTTATTATTAATAATAAATTTTTAAAGGTACAATTTAGTATAACAGAAGATGAGAGGCAGTGGATGGAAATTGAAATGAGATGTTCTGACTGGATATCAGAAAAACTTTTTACCATGAGGAAAGAGAAGTAGGTCATGCCATCTCCACCTTTGGAGGTTATCTAGACCCAAATGAAAAACCCTGAGCAACCTGGTTTGACTTCATAGCTTTGAGATCAGGAAGTCTGATTCAAGCAAAGTCCGTTCTGATTTCAGTTTAATATGAAGAAATTTCAGTTTTATGGCCTAACTCATAATCTTTTCAGCATTCAGAATATATTAATCTTATTAATGTAATGGATCACAGAATCATAGAATTGTTTGAGTTGGAAGGGACCTTAAAGATCATCTAGATCCAACCCCTTTGCCATGGGCAGGGACACCTTCTACTAGATCAGGTTGCTCAAAGCCCCATTCAGCCTGGCCTTGAGCACTGCCAGGGATAGGGCATGGAAGATGACGTTAACTGAATACTTTTGGGTTTTTTTCTTTTTCATAATGTTAAATATATTCTTTAAACCACTCCATTTTATGATGAATTCCTTGTTTAGTTGCAAATTATAACAAAATTGCTTTTACCATCTTAGTTTTCAGTAATTATCCTTTAATACTGTAAATGGACAAGGGTAATCACCCATTTTGCAAAAGTTGCCTTTCTAAGTATTTTAAGGCATTACTTTAAAAAAATCTCTGCTGCAGATTCTGACTGTTTCCAGATGAAAAAATATTTACTTTGGAGTTGAGACAACTAAATACTACCAAGGCATTAAGATCTAATATTTTGTGGGGGGCAGATGCTGATAGTTTTGAGTTGCTTTGTTTACATATAAGACCTGAGATGAAATAAGCATCAGTTCTCTCATGTGTCAGGTTGAGTTTATTTACAACAAATAGTTGCTAGAGATCTTGGAAAAATTCATCTAAATGTAGACAGTTTTTCTGTCCAGTCACCCAAAGCTCCATGAATCTCTAGGACTCACACAAAGAAACATTTCTTGGACAATGTAGTAGGAAAGCATCTGTTATACTGTGAAGTCTTTAGGTTTTCTATAATGAATCAAACTATGTAGTGCATTTACAGAGAGCCTGGTGAATGAACTGTGAACTGCCCATATATTTCAGCTGTGGCTGATACTATTTTAAAATATGTAATACTATGATACTATTTAAAATGCATAATACTATGATAATATTTATATTAAATATTTATTTAACATTTGTATTATTTCTTATTTTAACCAAGAATTAAGAAGAAGTCGTGAACCTTTACATTTCCAGGATTAGAACATAAATCATAGGTCCATTAACATTTGGTGTTTAAATTGACAAGTTAGTGGTGGGTGAAATGCACATTTGCTGCATTTTCACAGGTAGGAGAGTTATTGAGAATCCAAGCCAGTGGCTCACGGAAGGATAACATCATAAGGCCACATCACCTCAATGTGCTCTTTATGACAACAGAACAGTTCTTAGAAGCCACTGACAAGGAAAATCCTTGCAGCGTAATTCATCTTAGTCATCCACCTTCCAGAAATGTATTTATTGCAAGGAATTAGGATTGATAGCAACTGCAGACAGGTTCCTATTGTCCTAATGACTATGCACTGTCACCCACTATATTGGCACATGTGTCCTATCTTATCCATACTATCTCGTCATCTTTGCATTTTGTGTGTTATACTCACTCAGGATGCACTAGTGAAATACACATTTTCTCCTCTGGAAAAAGAAATTTTTGTAGACAAGAGACGAAAAATTGAGAAAACATTTTTTTCTGAGTGAACTGGAAAATAGTCATGATTTGTATGAAATAAGGCCATGCATCTACACAGTTTAGAAAGATTACTATCAGAACTTTTTTTTTCAAATTAGATCTGATTTTTCTGCTTACCTGTATTTTTGTTCTTCACTTGCTAGAGAGAAGTGGTCATACAATGAATACGCCTCGTTTCCTTCCCAGTCTTTCAGTTGTATTTTAAGAACATAACGCTTCTGATTAGTCAGTTGAAAAACAAACTCATTTCCCAGCCAGTACTCCCCAGCAGGATCACCAAATCCCTGTAATTCAAGTTGTATATTTAAATAGCTTTGTTTGGGTGGGGTTTTATTCCTTTGAGTTTGAAATGATCACTTTATCAGTTTTGAAGTTTAATCATTTTCAGCCTGTCAACTAAGAATTTTACTGTGTCCATAGGGATTATTGATCTGGAATGTTTCAAAAAGTTGATTTCATCAAGGACAAGCTCTGAAATAGTGAATCAATATTACTTAGTAGATTTGGAGCAGTTCCTACTGTTGCCACTAGAAACACAAATATAAACAACTCAAAAAATGTAGACATATGATGAAACGGTTGATTAAAAAAAAGTAAGGTTTGTCTTTAAAAACAAACATCACTCTTGCAAGTCTGCTTAGGCAAACAACTTACACTACTCTGACATTTTCAAAATGAGCATCTGAGGACAAAGACAACTTTTTAAAAATTGCTTACATTCTAAGGATGCTATTAATGTAATTTTAATATATTAGATTTCAAATAATAATAACAGCTGATATTAAGGCTTCAGAGAGCATTGTTTACCATCTTGTACTCCTTCCATGTCCGGTGGAAGTCCACACTGCCATCTTCTCGTTTCTGAATAACTGTCCAACCTCCTCCAGCAGTTTCCATGTCGCAGTAGGCCTACCAGAGTAAGCATGTAACAGCCTAAGTGCATGCAGTCACAGCAAAACAAAACCAGAAATCATGTAATTTGCGTCATCCTATATAGTGGCAAACCGTGTGCAAAATATGAGTTAACCTAAAAATGCAAGTTTTCATAGCTTTCATGCAAATCAGTTGTGGTTGTCCACAAATAAATGTGATTCCTCAGTATATATCACACTTAACAGAATACCTTAACAAATGACACCTTTCACTTCTCCATCATTTTTGTGAGAGATCCATTCAAATTTCCCATGACTTGTCAGAGTATAGATACTGTTAAATTCAGGCAATGAACAAACTGAAATATATTTTTATTATCAG
The DNA here is from genome assembly GCA_013397315.1 of Donacobius atricapilla. Classification (NCBI taxonomy): domain Eukaryota; kingdom Metazoa; phylum Chordata; class Aves; order Passeriformes; family Mimidae; genus Donacobius; species Donacobius atricapilla. Next base: position 209,618 of record WBMY01010082.1, on the reverse strand, counting down.
TCATTGTTCAGTGCCTTTGCTAATGGTCTGACCCCAAAGTTAAATCTAAGTGTATTATCTGAAAGTTGTATCTTAAAGCCCTGTTATTATACAGACTGCAATGAACATCTTCTATGCTTGAACAAAAAGTAATAAGATGTTTCCAAATATTCATAAATGACCTTTGAATTTACCCAGTTATTGCTAAAAATTTGAAAAGACTAACATGTTATAAGTAGTTCATGGAACTCAGTTTTAGAATACCCAATGAGTGCATCCTTGGCATAGTAAAATTCAAGTTTATCGGTGACTTGTTCAATCAGTCTCCCAGATTAAATCACTTCAGTGTCAGAGGTGAAAGGTATTACTGAAAGTGCCAGGGAGATGCTGATGGGAAAAAAGTCTTTTGAAAATTAATTGGAATTTTGGAGTGATGTTTGGGAGAAGTAGGGGATAAATTCACAATAAAATTCTGTGAAAATGAGAACATCTAGTACAATTTTTCCTGGGAAAGGATTTCAAATTGTTGCATCTAATTCTGCTTTTCTGAAACTAACAGAACTTATAACTAGATGGGTGAAGTCAGTGGAGCTAAGCTGATGTAAAGACAGTACAATGAAAGGCAAACTGAAGTCAGTATCTCTTTAAATTGCATGTTACCCATAATGTCTTTTAGAAAGATACTGAATTTCTTGTACAAGTATATATGTTTGGAGAATTCTCAGTTAATGTTTTCTTGTTTGGAAGTTTAACTTTTTGTTGACCACTTTCTGCCAAGATACTGAAGTTCACAGCTTTCTTCAGAATCACTTCACATCTTTGAATATTTTTGAATTCTAGTTTGAATATTGAACTACATTAACTTCTAAACTGTATTCTAGATCTTTCATCCAATAAATGAAGTTATGTCGTCCCATCTATAGTAGTATAGGCAAGATCTGACTTCTTACACTTTGATAGGTTATTTCATCTGTAGAGTAATTAAATAAATAATTTTAAAAGAAACTAGACAAGTATTTCATTATGAATTTGGATGTTTCCTTCTTTGTTTAACAGTTCTCCCAGTAGTCTTACTTCTTGCCTAACAGCTGCTTGTCACAATATGCCTATAAATGCCCCACATCATGGCTGGGTGACACTGAAGCTGTAATGTCTTTTTCATCCTCATCTATGGGAGACTGTCTTCAGTGTTAGCAGATTTGAGATCTTTGAACTGTTAGACATCCTGGAAATTCATTGAAAAAGTTTGACTTCAGAGAAGCCAGTTTTCTTCTGTGCTGTGGTAGTGTTATTTGTGTCATTTTGGGATGTAAAGTGTGCTCCTTACTAAGTTTTCAATATAGTTGACTCTTTTAGGGTATGTGTATTGTATATGTTATACACTCACATCTCCATATTTATATAAAACAGAGTATTTACAGTTCAAGGAGTGTCACATATACTGTTGAAAGGCATCAGAGTCAGATTTTTTTCCTTTGAAAGGAAAAAAAATCTTAACAGCTGCAAATATCAAATATATTAGTGTTTCAACAGGCAGTTCCACATGGGAAATCCAAAGCAGATACTGTACTTTAAGCTTGCGGTGGACTCTATTCAACATCAGAGAATCACAAGACATTCAGTTGAAGATTTTTAGGAAAGATAAAATAAATTAAGAAAATAGTTGGATAAGGGATTACTTTTTAAATTATGTCTTGTGAATGGAATTTAATTGAAAGCAGCAACCTCAATTTATAATGATATATGCAATTCCTTACATCTCAAAGTCTGTTTTTTGTTTGGCTTTACTAATATCTGTATTTAATGATTGTAAAAGTTTGATAATAGTGTATAAATTAATTTAATTAAAATAAAAATTCCCTTCAAAGGAAAGGTTGAAGATAAGGAAGATCAATCTGTTTTAGAAGGCTAACTCACGATGTGTAGTATATATCTGAATACTAATTTCCACAGAGGGCTTTGAAGAGGGCTACTAGGAATGGGCTAAAGCAGATGCAAATGCTTTTTTTAAGCATCAATACAAGTTAAAAAGCTGATTTAACAATGATCAAATATCACTGGTTTTAGATAAAGTTGTTGACTCTGAAGCTTCACTCCACTTAAAAGAGCAGTATAAGCAGCCAGATGGAAAATAGAACTGTTTTACCCTTCCCTGAAATATGTAGTTTTTAACTATGTATAGTGGGAGGCCATGTATTAATTTATTTGAGATGCGGGTTCAGTCTGATATTCCTATTTTAGATGTTAATTGATGCTTTTGAATGTTATGTGCAGTTTTCTTTATGCCTATCATCTCAATTTCAACTTAGTTGGAATTAATACTTTGAAAAAATCAGTACCTTTAAATAGAACTTTATTTTGTTCTAATGGGATTAAAATTTAATAGTGAATGACTGTGAATGTCTATCATAAAATATTCCTGTTACAGGCAGTATCAAATTTTTAAGTGAATGGTAAGACAACTAGCTTTAATAGACACTATAGATTCTTTGAGATAAATGCTGGGGTATTACAAATTAGTTCCAAAGGAAAAAGCAACTCGCTTGGAACTGAAAAACACAATGAGAAATTGAAAAAGAGATTACCATAGAAACCTCATGTAGATTTTTCTTATTAGTAACAATTTTTAAAAGTTTATGTAAATTCGGGAGTATAATTTTTCTACACCAAAAAAATTTCATGTCAATCAACTCTAAGTCTTTCTGTGAGCACCCATTACTAGAACAGAACTTTTCTGACCTTTCATCCTATTCTAGGTTTTATATTCAAAAGAAAGATACATAACATTTCATAAAACTAGTAAAAATAGATACCAAGATTAGGCAGGCAGCAGGAGTCTTCAAAGAGATGCCAAAAAGAATAAAGAGATTAGCCTCTCAAGTTACAACAAATTGGAACAGGGAGTATTTGATGTATCTTGTGGACTTCTTCAGTACTTAGATTTCTAGCAGCTGTAGCGCTGTAAGAGGGTATCTGGGATCTAAGTGTTTTCATACCTGCTTTGTGAACGGTAAGGTTCTGGCTGACTTATCAGGATGAAGAGCCACTGCAGATTTTATAGCAAAGCAAGTGCAGTTGCCACATCTTTGCAGTGACCCTTTGCATCACTTTCAGCTGTTGTCTGAACACTTTTGAGTCATTATGTCCAATGATGTTTGTATTCTGCTATCTCTGTCTCCTAGAGATGTGACTAGATAAGAACTACAGTCTAATTGGTTCATGAGGTTGCTGTAAGCATAAAACTATTGACTTTTCCTAGTTTTGCCTCGGCCATTTTTCCTTTTGTCAGCAGCCTTTTGCTGTTTTCCTCAGTGTTTTTAAAAGGACTTAGCTTTTGTCCTGGTGCAGAAGAGGAAAGTTTGAAAATATTAATGGAAATAAATAAGTGTTTTCCTCTCGGTTGTCATATGCAATTCCTTAGTTTTGGATTATGATGGGAGACAAATTAGTAACGTGGGATCAGTTACAGATTACACAGAAGTTGTTTATAAGCCTGTTGGGAGGTCAGAAGGTGTTACAAGAGGAAAAGATGAAAACATAAACAGCAGTGCAGCACTTCTGGCAAATAAAAAAGGTCACTCTGTTTCCTGGTCTTAGTAGCTATCCACACCATAAACAGCTGAAAATGGTGTAACATGTTGATTGTCCCTAACCTTCATTTCCCTTGACAACTCCTCTTATGCATCTATATTTGTATAAAAAATCAGCCTCACATTAAAATTTTTTGTCTCTTATTTTCAATGTCATACGGTAAGTAAAACCTTCCCTGTCTTTTTCTATCTGAAATGGACAGAATAAGATTTTAATTCTTTAACATTATTAAATGACTGATTTAATACTAACTGCAGTTATTACATTTTTACTACTTCTTTAACCTAGTAAATTACCAGAATGGTTATTTTCATGAAGTGTTTTAAGTCTCCATGTTCAAACATAAAGTATTTAATATTTTATAGTCTAGGAAATTTGTACTTTTTTACTTTCGAAAATGCAGTGTTAAATTTTATGACAAATTTTTATTCTGTGATATGTCATGTACTTGTGTCTGCTTTTAGAAAGCATGCATGCTCTGTATACTATATGTGAAGTAAAATTAAAACCAAAGCTAAAAGCTTGAGACAAGTCATAGTAAAAGATCCAAGGAATTTAAACCTTCCTGAGTTGTCTAACAAACACTGCTGCATTCTGTTATTTTAGAGATGCAGTAGCTTTCATCTCCTTTCGCTTTTAAAATTGTGAGTGTAGATATCTATGCTATTTAAATGCCATTCAGCTTCATGCATAATAAAACACTTCATTGCATCTTATGTAACTAATTTGCTGGTGAAATGGATGTATTTAGACTAGATTATTCCAAAGGACAACCAGCTGCTTTTTTTTTTTTCTCCCAAGACAAGCAGACTGCAAATAATTTCTCTAGATTATATCTACAAAAATTACAGGTTTTATCTACTGTATTTTATAGATCTTACCCAAACAAATTGTTTATTTCCTTTAGCTGAGAGCTTTATGAGTGTAAAGATCACATGCTAAATGAAATTAGCCTGATCACAGGCTAAATGAAATTCTGACACTTCAAAGTTCACTGGTGAACTTCATTTCTAAACCTTTGCCTGGGGAAAAAAAAATGCTTTCTCTGTCAGCATCACCAACTGCTTTTCCACATTGCACCTCTTTTTCCTCTGCTTTTTTATATTTTCTGTTAATTCTTCTGATGTAATAAAGTAGAGTCTTGGGAATTCTGTAAAATACTTCATTTTTTGTGTAAAGGAAATAACTACAGTAGAAATTAGAAAACAAAAACATCATGTTTGTCTAAGAAATATATTAAGCATTTTTTTATAATCATATGTCAGGTAGCCTCCTCAGCCTGCTGTGCCTTCATCATGTGAGCCCCACTCCTCCAAATGCTCTCTCCAGGTTTTTGTTTCTTTATCCTCACAATCCACCTGGAACTCTTCTCCCTTTCAGATTCTGTTGGTTGTTTCAACTGAATTATACTGTCTGAAGCTTTATCATTTTATTTACTTCAGTAGATGGAGCATCTCTGTCAGGCATCCAAGTGTATCATCCACTGAGTGCCATTTTCAGCTCAAGTCTTTTCTACAGAGGTATGGCACACTGCTTTAACTTAAATTGACATTGAAATTCATTTCAGTTAAACACTTGGGGGAAAAGATATCCATAGAGGAATTTAAACTGATCTAGTGAAACCTCTGCAAACTCACCTTTGATATGAATCAGTAGCAGTATTTTTCAGAGCAGTATTTTCCAGAAAAGTCCTCTCTGTTTGACAGTATCTAATTGTTACACAAATGTCCTTAAAACTCTGTCATACAAAGAACTGAAACCCATACATGAGTCCCATACTACTAGACTGCTTTTATGAGTATAAATCCATGACTAATCTTCCATGCCCCAGACTTCACCTTCTTTTGCCACCTGAGGAGCCTTGGCCATATGAAGGAACTAAGAATTTAAGGAGACAGGAGTCTGCTGATTATGCAGAGCAACTCTGTAGGAGTTACAGATTTTATAAAGAAATAACAGTACCTTATTGATTTAATTACATTAATTATGTGGAAAAAATAATGAAATTCTGGCATGATGAAGCAAACAGCAAAATGTTATTCATTTCAACTGAGGCAAGATTTTACCTGAAGAACTTTCTTCTTCCTGTGAGATACTCAGATCTACAAGTGATGAAACGCTTGTAGAAAAACTTGGTAAGTAGTAAACTTCATTATTTATTAGCCTTTAAAATTGCACATTTGCCAGCTCAAATAACCTTTTACATGCAGGATGCCTAGGTAGCTCTTCATAGTTTTCCTACCTTCTTCTCTTGTGCAGTGTTTGAAACTGTTAAAGTGTAGATTCCACTTGTTGTCAGTCCAGATTTGAAAGCTTCAGCACAGTCTTTGAAGCTGATTTGCTCCTCTTTGGCTATGAAGTTATTCTTAGCTGTTAAAAATACAATAGAAATTGAAGGCATAAGAGGAGATGAGTGCAAGTTACTAAGAATCAATTTATGGTGTAATTGGCTTAAAGCAGTTCCAAAAAATATATCTGGTCCTGAAAGAAATGACCGATCAAGGTACTTATTATGTGTGTTGTTACTTTGTATCATTCAGAGAAATTATTCTGATAGGACAGTGGTTGCTTGACATGTTGAAAAGTGCCAACACTTACTAATATGTTGAATGAAAAAACCCAGGATTTTGAATCTCATTCTGTTGAACAGTTTCTGCTTCCACTCATTGCCTTGGCTGGACTCCTACATGCATTACAACCTATGCATGCATTAACTACTATTATATACGTACCCGAGTAGCAAATGATTATGTCAATAATGACTTTTGGCCAGTCTTATATTCACTCTCATATCGTGAAATGAGTTATGAAACCTTTTATAATGCAGCAGACTGGTGGAACTACACTTAAGAACTTTTAAGCTTTTTTTTTGCCTCTGTGCTGAACAGGAACAACTTTGTATGTACCAAGTTGAATGATACAAGCTCAGCCCAACTCATTAAAGAGACATACCTTCTGGAATTAATTTGTGTAAAAAATACATTTTCAAATGTCTACGCCTTCTTATTCAACAGAACAATCTAAGGCTCATCTTTTTGTTCAGTTCTTTATTAACTATGGAGGTTGGAATTTCCTGGCATTTTGCCTGCTGACTGATATTTCATATTTGACCCTTTGGGGGTTGGTTCTGTGTATTTTCCCTTTTAATTTAATCTAACAATCACAGTCAGTTACTACAAAAGTTTAGGTGCCATCTAAATATGTGCTTATATTACAGTTGCTTATTATGTTCTTTTTAGGTTGCTTATTCATTATTTACCTGTTTAAGTGCTTTGCCTTAAATAGAAAAATAACACATTCAGTGTTTTAATTGCTTTTCCACACTCTATTGTTTGCATACTGTCTTAGAAGCTTTCCCTGCTAATTTTGTCTTTTTGGCAAACACGCATTATTTTTTCCACTCTGGGTTTAATGGTGCTGTAGCCAACATGACTTTGACTTGTTTACTTATTTGTGCACTAGCATAGTAGATAACATCAGCAGGAACATGTACAGCCTTGGTATTTAAGGGAATAGCGTCAGTTATTAGGAAAAAAAACTTGGAATTTGCTTTGTTTAGAAAAACCTACAACCTATGTTATAATAATAACATATAGGGCAATACTAAAAGTGAGAACTTCCAAACTCCCTTATCCTTTTCTGTGATCTACCTTACACTAGTATATTGTAGACCACTTGTACTGTCTTTTAAGTTCTAATGACAACTTTTAACATTTTTTCCCAGTATTTAATTTTAAATCCTTTCCTTAGGGGTTCTGTATGCTTGTGTATTTTCGGCCCTGAGAACTTCACAGGCAACTGTGCCAGATTCTACAGTCTTTTAGAACAGCTTCTTAATCTGTCCAAGTTCCATATCAGATATGAAATTCAAGGCAGGGAATGTTTAAATCCTGTGTAGCCGTAACTTTCAGTTTATGGTTTTTGTGGGTTTTTTTATGGAATGCATGAATTTGCATAAATCTGGAAGCTATGCTTGGTGGCTATGATTTCTTGCAGGGTTGTCAGGAATTTAGGGGTGAGATTATTGCCTATAAAGTTTGCTAGGGTGAGGGATTTTTAGGATGAACAAAGATACCTTGGTGAAGAACTTGCTGCCCTGGCCTGGTGCTTTCTGGTTTGGAGGGCTAAAAACTATGCCTGTGCTTATTCCTTTGCCTTTGGTAGCCGCTATAATTCGTTCTTTCTTTGATAAACTCCACATGCATAAAGCAATGAGAGGTGGCAGAAACAACCTCTGTGAGCCAGGAAGAAAAGTTGCAGGCCTACAATATGCAGTCTCACCTAGATATATGGTCAAGGGAGTGTATACTGCCACACATGTAAATGCCGTGTGAGAAGAATGATGCTTTGCATCTCTGTATTTTGTTGAGCGACTGGAGAATTGGTTAAGGAGATAAACAAAATATTGAAAAGAAATCACATAAATGTGGTTGTTTCTCCTACCCCCTAAAAAGAAAGTTAATTAACTCAGATGCAGAATTTAAGGCAAAAAATACAGACCTTTTGAGAAGTATAAGTGTGTCAGAACTAGTTGTGAGACTATAGGTACCAATGTACACAAATTAGGAAATAGCACTGAAATGAAATAAGCATGTCTGCTTGAACTTACAGTTTGGTGTTGATATCATAGTAAGCAAGCTGTGAACAGTCTCCATCAGATCATGTTGCTGTTTTTGCAGAACTGAGTTGTTTGCTGTAGCTGTAGCTAACTGTTTTTCTAGTTCTTCTATAATAGAATTCTGTCTGGTTACTAGGACTTGAAGCTGATCTTTTTCATCTTTTATTGACTTCAGCTGAAGCATGTGCTTGTCTTCCATCTCAAGAACTCTTTTTTCTAAAAAGCTGAATAAAAGATTACAATTAGGCTCTCCAGAAAAAAATCTGAGCTGATGTCAAGAGAATTAAGCATGTTGTATAAGTTTCTTTCTTCATAAACCCTCAACTTCATTCTCTGATGCTATGCAAGCAGTAGACAACTAAATGAAAGTTTAGGTTGATATGTACGCTTTACTATATAAGTGCACTAATAACATTATCTATTGCAGTGTGTATTGCAGGCTTTAAAAGTGTAACAATTGTGTGTTTGATAATTCAACATTATTAAAGGAAAGATAAAGTGACCAAGTTTTCATGGCTTTACCCTATTAAAAGATAAAACTTATTTAAAGATGTAACTATGAAGATTTCAAATATCCTATAATAAAATACATCCTTAACATAAATGTTATGGCATTAAGACAGGGAAACATGCAAATAGTTGCTTGAAGATGGGTTACCCTTCTCCAGTTTTGGAGCTGGTATTATTAGAGAACTGGCTGGGAACATCATTTCACTTCTAATTGTTCTGATATAGACTCTGAGAAAGCTGATGTTAAAAGATGCATAGCCAGAAGAGGGAAGTTCACCTAAAATCCATTGCTGTTACTGAAAAAAAATCCTGAACCTTATATATAATTATGTTTCAAGTAGATTAGTTCAATGCAGATCGTATTTTGTTAGGTGAGAAACAATGCTTTTGTGTTTTATGTGGATGTTACAAGGGTAGTCTAAAGTCTGCTGAGTTCAACACCAAAAAACATGACCTTTTAAAAATCAGTATTTCCTTTGCTTTCCATTTGATAAGGATGCTTGTTTTTCTTAAGTTGGTAGATAAAACCTTTAGGGAACATATACAAATGTAGTAGAGTAGTGAACAAAAATGTCAAAACATGTCTCCTGGGTTTCTTAAGCTAATTCTTTCAAAGAAAAAGCACTTTGCACATATGGTTCTCATTGAAAAACATTGCTTTGAAGGAGAAAACTTACTGTTATTGCTGCTTTTAGATTCCTCTGTAAACTATTTATTGCCTAAAGTAAAATAAGACGGTGGTGATATGGAAATGAAACTAGCTGAAAAAAGGTATGAGCCTTTGGACCACAGCCAAGTACAGAAAAGGATAGGAGCAATAGTTGGATACTGGTCTATTTCAAAACATTGACTCTTATGGAACATTGAATATGATTAGTGCTTTATTTTTCTCACTACCTTAGATAAAAGTTGTAGCAATGACCTGGTTGATCATTAGGATAGCTGTGTACTACATGGAAATAAAATTTTGGAGATGTGGTTACACTCAATTAGTTTGAATCAGGTTAGATCAAATTCATCTGTCAAAGTCTAAAGAAGAATATAAATTAGGTACAACTGAACTACTGTTTCAGTTTTGGCCTTAAATTCTTTATATAAAGGAGAACTTTGGATAGTGAAGAACAATATATAAACAGAATACAAGAATAAACATGCATGAATCTCCTAGGTTTTAATTAGTAGATGACCTTTGTAATGAGTGGGGGTAACATTTTGTAATCAGTTTGGAGACCTTGTGTACAAACCCTTATTTTCCTACTTGACTACATTGTTTCTAAAACTATTAGAAGGGCACTTCATGGAGTAGCATTTTATTGGGCTGTGCAAACTTACCTGTTTTTTTCTTGTAATTTAGTTATCTCATTGGTTTGATCTGAAATCTGTCTTTCTAGTTTGTTTGTTGAAAGAGAGTGTTCCAAAAGCTGAAGTTCAAGTCGGGTTGTCTGGTTTAACACCTAAAAAAAATTTACAAAAAAAAAACCCAAACTTCTCTTAAAAGATACTTCTTTTAAATAAATTGTAATTTTATTATGTTGTAAAATCATGCAAATCTGTATATACACCTATGATTAAAAAATATTTTCAACACTTAATTTAGGCACAAATGTTCTCAGAATCAGAATGAAGGAGAATACATAGAGTTGCACTAATTTTGTTATTACGCTGTTGTATATCACTGGGAATATTTCAGTAGTATGCTGTGTTTCTGATGAAAGTTACTGTGTGCTTCAGCTTTGTTGATATACTTTCCCCTCTGTTGTGATAATTCTTATTTCATTACTGGAACTATTATGGTAGTGCCACAAAGAATGAGTTGAGTTGTTTTCCCCATCTGGTGTTGAAAGTCTCTCACTTGCTGAAATCTTGGCACAATCCTGAAATCACTTGGTAGTTCTCTCCTAGCTATTTTACTCAATCTCAAATTATATTTTGAAGTGTTTATTGTGTGAACCACACTTTATACAATACATTCTTTGTATTTTAATATTACCTTTTCTCTATGCATTGTTTACAATTTATTTGCATCTTTAAATGAAGAAATGCAGTTACTAGGAAACATGTAGGATACTCTACAGTTTGTATTGCATTGAGGCAAGTTTTCTAGAAATATTTTCTCATTGTTTTAGAATAGATTTTTTTAATTCAACAAAATCTGGCTTTCCTTGACAGGAAGAATTGATTACTCATGTCCTTCATGTTAAACAGTCTTTCAGGACATGATTTCACACTTAAGTGTAATTGAAAACTATTGCCAAAAGTAAGTGTCCTTGAGAGAGCAATTGTTTGGTTAATTTCCTTATGTTGCTAATTAAGCCCTTAACCCAGTCACCAGTAATTTCAAGCAGAGAAGGAAAGTTACAGTGATGATTTTCTTCCTCTAAGCAGAAAATAATTGAGTAATTTCCATAAAGACATTACTGTGAATTAATAAATACATTCTCTCAACATTCACAAAATATTAGGCTCCTGAATAATACAATGAAAGTTGAACTCAGTATGCCTATGAGCTATGAATTATCAGTTTAACAAAGAATTCACAAAGTCATGATTTAGGTTAAGAAATGTAATTTAATTCATTGGATGAATTCTACAGATAGTGAAACGTCTAACAAGGATTTTAGGCTGTGCATACTTTTTGTATTATACAAAATATTATGCGCTGCATGATATATTCATTATTTGTTTTGGCAATACATATTTATTTGGCAATCTGCATCATCCTACCACATCTGCAAAACTACAAATACATACCACTCTACATGGATTGGACTTGTCCTTCTAATATCTGCATTCTGTTTAACTGAATGTTTTATTGTACTTAAAGCTTTTCAGTTAAAACCCAGTTGGTTTTGTTTGAAGCTAACAAATGTACAGTAGACAAGTTTACTTCTGTGTGAATACACTTTTCTAGCAGCCTCCTAATTTCTTTTTTCTTGATTAATCTCAGATTTGTTTATGTATCCCTTTGTTAACCATAATACAGTGCATTGTGCTGGAAATGAACTGTTATCCCACTTGGAGTTATCTGTGAAAACATGAATTAAAAAGTCATCGTTCTCTTGATAAGTTTACAAAAATAAAGAAGGAAAGATTCAGTCTAAAAAAGCAATTAAGCTGGTAAATGGAACGAAGACAGTTTAAAGAGACTCATTTAGCTAAGATTAGTAATGAGAGGGCTGTATAAAGTACACTAGGACCCAACTGATGCCTGGATATAGTATAGTAGTTTTAAATACATTCTCTCTAAAGATTAATTTACTAGTTATCTTTCTAGACTGACTTAAAATACTACTGTAATGAAAATTGCTCAAGTGACAACACTGGGCTTGAGATGGAACTATTTATTACCAAATACTAATGTTTCCTTTTGTTAGAACTGTGGGTCATAACGATTGACTTCTAATTGTTGAACAGAAGCGTGTAACACTAAACAGTGTTAAATGTATGGCTGTTGTATTTGGGAAGCAGAAGCATTTTGAGGTTGAAATTCATTACTTACTTGTGCTTCAACATCTGTTAATTTGCGGGTCTGTTCAGCTGTTTGATTTAGCAAGTTTGTGCCTATTTCAATCATTACTGCAGTCTGGTTCTGCACTGCAGTTTGCTGGATCTCTACCATTTCTTTCTTCATACTGTCTTGGATGTAATTCTCAAGCTACATGGGAAAGGAAAGAGAGAAGATAGTTGCATTCTTTAAATGTTGGAAAGGGGGTAGTACAGTAAGCCTTGCTGGCAGCCTTGCTAAACAAATTTGGTCCTTGTCCTTGTCTGTTATGTATTTATGTTAAGTTTCCCAACATTAAGCTCTATGACATGAAGACCAAATGTGACAAGGAATGTGTGGCCACTCGTTTTTCTAAAGGCAGGAACAGAGATTTGCAGGAGTTAGGTAGTAGGTACAGCGATGAAAGTGCTTGTGGGCACCTGGAAGCATTTCTGCCCTAATGCTCCCACCACTGTAACCATCAGAGGAGCTTCATCAGCTTTGGCAGCGGTGGGAATTTTTTAGAAGATAAAAGTTTAGGAGTTTAGTCATCTTCCTGTATTTACACTTAACCATTTTAAAAGCATTTTTCATCACATGACTAGAAGTCAAGAGAAGAGGTCAGATGTCATTTAACACTGTTATGTGTGCATTTTTATCACAGAATTTCAAATAAAGACACAAAAGAGTAGAAAAACCTATAAATACTTCAAATGCTTAATATTAAGGAATGCAAAAATTGTTTAAAATACTTGACTCTGAAGTAATTTCTGTCTAAACTAGTAAGGCTTTTTTAGTAGTCATTTTATAACAGAATACCCTGCTTTCAAGGAAAGTGATGAGAAAATAAGTAGCAAGGAGAAAATTTAAGTAGCCTTTTGCATAAATCTTTCTTTCTACCTGTCTGGATTATGAAAAAGCAGTCTGCTTTTTCTTCACACTTCTTTATTTCTTGTTAGTAATTGCAAATATTTCATATTCTTTGATGTGTCATTGCTTATGTTTGAATTCATAGACGTCCAGGCCACAAGACTTCATTTTTTCCACTGACTGAGGAAATTTCTAGAATCAAACTTTTACTTCACTCCAACACTGTTCTATCAAGAGATAATAAGTTTTCTATAATAAATTTTCAGCTTCGTGCTCTACCTACAAAGAGGATACTAGCTAATAAAAAATGTCTACTGTCATTAAGCACACATGGTAATACATCACCAATTCCTAATCTAAGTGAAATGGTAAAACAGATTGATATCTTGATTTTTTTAAAAATAATATTTTTATAGTCTCATCTTCATATGAATGATGGCTTGTAGTAAGGAGACACTTTGAACTTGATTTTATGGCTACTTTCCATATCATTGAGGGAAAAGTACCTTGTGATTTAATATTCTATAAACCACTGTTCAGATATAACCATTCTACTTCCAACCAGCTAAAGATCAATGGGCAGATCTATCAGCTTTGAATATTTAATGTTTCCTGCCTAAATATTACATGGGCAAGGATTGGGATAAGTTTTCTTACTTCACAGCTGTTTTTTAAAGGTAGCAAATGAAGAAAGGTATATTAAGAAATCAAAACCTCTAAAACTGGTAGTATATTCTTCCATTTGAAGTGACCATTATTTCTTGATGCCTAGTGTGACCAAACAGTCAAAGCAGCATTTGTTTTTTACTCCAGTCTCCCCATGCGGCTGATGCACTGCAGTGCACAACCAGGGAGATTTCTGACCTGGCATAAGCTTTGACCCACATCTATTGTTCTGCTCCATAAACATTCTTATTTCTCAAGTGTACCATAAACATTTAAAACCAGCCTTTAGGCAGCCTTTACATGCTCTTTGCATAACGATATTTTTGAATACTAGAAGTATGCATACAATCAACTGGGTTTTGGCATAATAATTTAACATGGATATCTTCAATTGCCATCATACTATGGTAATTAGAATTGTTCACTATTCACAGGGATGATTCTTAAGTGTTACCTTTTGCTCCAGGCTATTCCTCATTTTCAAAAGCTTCTCCACCCAGAGACAAATCTAATTTGACCAAAGATATTGAAATTTTTTTAATTCTTTGGTGACGTCTTTTAGGTCAGCTTCTTCTTTTATGTTGGACAACAATCAGTGCCTTTTAATTGAGTAGTAATAGTAAGGCATCTTTGGTCCTTAATCATTAGACTATGAGATGTTAGAGTATAGTGATAATTTATTTTAAAAAGCAATGCAAGTTGGTATTTGGTGCACCATGGTCAAAGGATGTTTGCAAAATTCTGAAGACTTTTACATAGATAAAAATAAGTAATTTTTCACTAAAGTGAGATGAAGGCCGAGAACAGCAATATGTGTGCCTCTAAAAAGGCTAGACATCTGGGAATTAAATGATTTATGAGTCCAAATTAACTTTAGCAACTGAATCTGGAAGACTGGATATCATTATAGATAACATTGAAGAAAACTTTGCTCAAATGCAGCTCTGTTAAAAGACTGTGAAGTGAGGTCTCCAGAAAGCATTTTATTTGCCTCAGTATCACAGTTAAATACGGAAATGCCTCTATCAAGATCAAGGGTACAGCTTCACCTGACAGACTTAATGCATTGAAAATATTGTATCATCTTTAATTTAGAAAAAAAGGCCCAAAATAAAAAAGGAAGACAGTAATAAATAGATCAACAAAGCAAGATTGTTCATGAGCTTTGATTCTTTCATGAAATAATTGTGGATATTCTTCAAGGTTCTTTGTTCACCAAAGAGCAGAATGAGAATCTGAGCAAAGTCATCTCTGCATATAGGATTACAGAACTGCATAACTTCTTTGAAATTGTTATCACTGAGTTGTTCCAAAACACACTACTAGAAAATGCGTTAATTCTGGGCTTAAAGGTAAGGTAAACATTTTATGGTAAGCTTAGGCAATTGCCCAGTTCAAACACACAGAGGTTACTCTGAATACAGGATGCAAAACCCATGATTACAATTTAAGGCATCTGGTGGTTCTGGTTGCCAGATTTCTATACCCCTTGTCACTGTACTTGTAACCTTGGAAAGCAGTTTTGTTTGGACACACAGATCTGCATTTTCATAACTCATCTTATTTGAATATCTGTAAGTGTAAGCATATCTCCAAGTATCTGATCTCTTTCAAATAATTTCTCATTTATGTGGGGATTTCCAAATCACTGAAGTATTCTCTTGACTCCAGTTTTAAGTTTGTCCTCACATCTGTTTTTCAACTTAAAAGATATTAGATATATAATTTAGGAAATATGGTATCTATGCTTACTAGATAGCATGAAATGTGAACACCAAAAAGCATTCAAGATTTAAAGCCAGTTTCGTTATCTGACTCATTTATTCTAATTTGGAGCAACGTGAAACATCAAAATTATAATGACCTATTAAGTGGCTTTGGAGCTTCTTGTGGTTTTTTCCCTAAAAATCCTACAAAGCATGATTACATAAAGCCCTTCTGTTTTTTCCTCATATTCACTTAACCTCTCCCACTTTTGTGCGTTCTCTGCATGTACACATCATAAAATCTCTTTTTCTGACCTGAACCAAGATGTGCACTGATGCCTCTCTGCTTATTTCCCCTCTCTCTTCATCATACAAAGCAAAACTAGAAAGCAGCACTTCTTACAACTGCAACATCCTAACTTTTTCTTTGTGGTAGGTGCTTACTGTCATCTTTCTTCAAAGAGGAATGGAAGAATTACTTTAGTCCAGAATGCCCCAACCATGTCCCACTGACCTTAGTGACAGCAGAACATGTTCCCCACTGCATACTCCCAGCAAGCAAGGCCCTTGGGTTTCGCTTAGAGAGTGGTGGAAGAACTTTTTTAACACGGGCTCCAGTTCCCACAGCCACAGCTGAGCTACACTGACAACACTGAGGATTAGCAGCCATTTTGCAGGACTGCAGTTCTTTGTGGCACATTTCTTTGTAGAGTACTATTCATCAGCTCCTGCCAAGGAGCCGCCTTTCTCTGTAAGCAGTAGCACACTCAGAGTTTCTGAAGGGGGAAGAATAGCTTGGGTAAAAAAGAGGTTTAAAATAGGGAAGGACACAGGAATGAATGCCTCAGTCCCCATCCATCAGTCAGGAGTTGGTAGTTTGAACAGCATGTCTATCTTCTTCAGTATTTTGCTCAAATCTGGAAGGTGAAACAGCGATTATTTGCCAAATTTCTTCCTTGCCACAGCGCTATCTATGCTTTAATCTCTTTTTAATTCAAATAATATTTGAATATTATAAGAATTGTCTTAACCATGGTTACATTATCGTTATTTTGAACAAAATAAATGTTAAAACCTAATAGCTGACTATTAGTGATTCATCTTCTTTCAGAAATTTTGCTTTTACGGGTGTAAGCCAATCAATGAAGCCTATCTTAAAGGTAATGCAAGGGAGAGGGAATATTTGAAAGAAGGAAATGTTAGTTGATAGCATTTCAGTGATTCTTCTTGAGATTTTTTTATTAAACATTCTACCTTTTGGTAAAAATTTGGCTGGCATGTATTCTTGAACAAAATAAGTATAAAAATGAAAGCACAGATGGGAAAAGACATCTCAAAATATGCTTAAATTGCAAAAACAGCTGGAAAAATTGAAATACTTTCACAGTTAAAATCTGTTATAGAGTTATAGTGATGCATTTTTAGAGAGAAAAAAATCTCTAAGGTCATCACTTTGGGGCTGCATCATGCTTTATTACTTCAAATCATAAAAAATCCTAAAATTTGGCAAAAATATTTCATCTAAGTTGCCAAAAAAACAAGGACAGGTCATAATATTGGAGCACATTCCAACACATTGCTTTTATAGCCAAGGCTTTTTTTTAAAACAAGCTTTAAATTGGCAAGAAAGGAAAGACAACATGTAGAGTATGCACTAAAAGAAGTATGTTTTCTAACCATTGGTAGAGACAGTAGAGATAGTATTAATCCATTATGAAGGGCTATCAATACTCAGTCAAATGAAAAGCCTTCCTGATTGTATAGTTTGTGTCCATATAACAGAATTTTTCAAAGAATAAGCAACTTATTTGTGCATTTTCTAGATATTTGACTTACCATTTTTTTCCATTTTAAGTTATGAATGATGTCTTGCATTCATTCTTTGCTGCCAAATGTTTAATCTACAGTAATTAAACAGTCATTTTCCTGGCAGCATTTATGCTCCATGAATACATACCTCCATCCTTTGCCAAATGCTACCCCATATAAATAGCACAAATAGTACTGGATGCTTGTTCTATTTTATAGAATTTGTCAGTTATTGGAACAGGCTTTCCAAGTAAAGTTTGATGATTTTCTTAATGTTTATCGTTTGATTCTGTCAACTCTAACATTTCTTTTCAGCAAGAGGTAATGTTAGTCATGAGTTTCTAGACAGTGCTGTGTCCTGTGTGAACAGGTTGTGTTACAACACATATGACATGCTTAGTCATCTAATGTAGATATAGAGAAAACTGCAGGGCTAATGGCACATATTGTAGTGATTTTCCTCTAACTTTTGTCTTGGATTTACAAAAGTGGAGTAGATCCAGTAGAAAACTTAGCAGCAAAAAATACATTTACAGCTAGGCACCTTTTAAATATATTTTGAAGCTACAGAGTTTGGCACATTGTAGAATCCTAGGCAGTAAGGAGTTAATGTGTTGTTACGCCTCAAATGCTGATGGTTTTCAAGTGGGCAAGTAAGAACAGGATGTGGCTAGAAAGAGGGGCTGTCGGAAAGTAGGGCAGCACCTTTCCGGAACCCACTTCCCTGTTCAGGTCCATGGTGACATAAAGGACAGAAGTGGGGTCAAGAATCAGGCATGAACTGTCAACTGAGGGTCAATCCAGTAGAGAAGGATCAAGACCATCAAAAGACCCTCAAAGACCCTCAACCCCTTTCCAGAAAGGTCCAGAAGAATGGTGTAAACTTGCTCACTTATTTACATGAACTGTGAGAAACCTAATCCTAGGGGAGGGAAATTTACCTATAAAATGGTACCCCTGCAAAGCTGGGGTGGCATCACCAGGACATGGGACACCTATTGGCTGGATCAGTGCTGGACCCAAAACTGGTGATCCCCTTTCCTCTCCTCTCTCATTTCTCTTTGTAGGGGCAAACATATTTCCATGCCAAGTGTGTCGTCTGTTAATATAATTTTGTGAGCATTTTTCTTTTGGACCCTTTTGGCTTTTGCCACTCTTCTTTGACCAAAGGCATTGAGGAATTTCGGATGCTCCCTTCCATGAAGGAGTGGCATGTGACACATATATTAGAGTGTCAAAAGCTTTAAGTTATGGTTCTCACATCCCTAATAAAAATGTCATGTGCTTTATTCAAAACTTATCTTTGCAAATTTAAATCACTTGAGTTTAGTCAGCTCTTCCATACCTGTGGTCATCATCCTGGTGCTTTATTCACCAGGATGTTCCTTATACACACAAAAGCAAGCAAGATGGAAAATGTACTTAAGCATCCATGATCAGATTTGTTTAGTTTTAGTAACAGGGCAAAATAAGAAAACTGCTGAGTCCCATTAATTCCTTTGGGAATCCTTTTTCAGAGTATAGACGAGACCTTCCTGCTTGTCATACTCCAGATGTCTTGAGGTATCTTTAACCTAGTAATGCTTGGTCTTCATTGCCCTGCCCTTTTTTCAGAGTGGCAGTGTTCTTTGGATTGTGGCCACATCTGATTTCTTCAAGAGTCATCTGAAGTAGAATTTAGCCCATAATTTGAATTTTTTTTTTTAAATGCTGTGCCAATGTGCAGTTTTCTGATTGTAAAAGGTTATTCTCTTACGCCACAAAATCCTTAAATTTCTCATTCACAGATACATTTTTTGTATATAGAGGCAAAAATAGTTTTTTTCAAAGACAATTTTAACAGATGTAAGTTTCAATTAAAATACCAAATATTTAAATTGTTTATTTGTAGTATAATTGAAATCGCTACATTAGGAGGGTTTTCTTGGTATAAGCCACCTTGGATCCTACTGGATATGGATAACAGTTAAATGTAATGTACTCTTTAAAAAAGAAGAAGATAGTGCCTCAGTTTCATCACAGCAGTTCATGTAGGCAGTATGTAGTATTTTACCAACATATATATGCTACACATGTTCCTTAGTGTGTATGTGTGTAACCATATTGACAGGCACTCCATGTGTGCTTGTATCTGTATTATCACATCACATTAATGCATTGGTGTTATGAAGACAAAATACTGTCAAAATTTCAATTTTGCAGACATTTTTGTTCTTATTAAAATAACGTTTCATACTTATTTTCAGTCTGTCCATGTTGCTACTGCTTAAAGTCAGAATGGAAATAGAAGAATTACTACCCTTTCCAAGAGTCTTTTATCTTGAGCAGACCTAAGGGAACATATTTTTAATGGCATTGCATCAATCCCCATCAATCAGACATTAAGCTCCTTTAAATCAGCTTTTAATAAAATAATTTATTTCTCCATGTTTACTGGAAGTTAGTTATCAATTTTAGGAGCTTGTAACTTCTGGAAAAAAATAGTACACTGCAAAAATAAAATGCAATCATGCCTGAAAAAGAGACATGTAAATTTGCCTTTTTTTTTTTTTTTCTTTTTTTTTTCCCCCTAGAGCAGGAAGTCCCAATGGTCTATGAGTTGTTTCTCAAGGGAGGGGAAAAAAATCTTTTGAGAATGTATATGGGAATGCTTGAGATGTCTCTACGCTATTAGATTCCTACATGCCCCATCAAACATGTCTGCCTGTCCAGACCTCCAGCTAAGATTTTTCTCTTATCTCATTTTCCTGTCAGCAAACAAAAGGTGAAAGTAACATCATGAATGAATACTATCTGGCAATGAGCTGTGATTTACAAATATTCAAGCTAAAATTGTGTAATAAAATACAAAAGGTTTAAAAGCTAACTCTTGAAATAGTAAAGACAGAGTTTAAAGTAAATGATATGCAGATAGTTCTGGTAGGGACACTTGTGCACTAGATGAAATCTTAGCAGCTTATTCTCCTCTTTGATTACATTACATTTAGAGGAAACCATTACACTTTTATAATTTACACTTGCTAGCAGAAAAAAAAAATATTCCCCCCCCTCCTTTACTGGCAAAACTCTACTAAAATAAGAACTAAATTTTCATTAATATAACATGAAACAAAATGTATGAATTGTCTTCATTTTCTATGCAAATATTTATAAAGAATGACTTTCAATCTGTGTTCTTGAATGGAAGTATTTTGTACCTAATTTTAAAAGTTACTACAGCATGATTGTACCTTCTACTGTATGTTTTGAACTATGAATGTTACAATCCAAGTGATGATGTAGAAAAGTCAAAGGAGCACAAAAGAAAAGGGAAGAGACTTTGACAGCTGAAACACTCCCAAAGTCTGTCATGGAGTTGAGCTCCCACCATGCCAGACACTGAGCTTGTTTTGTACATGTAATACTACACTGTTCCTTTCCTACCTACCCATGTGTTTTGTCATTTGAAGGATGACATGGGTTTTTTATACTATATATGATATATGCACATACTTTCTATGTGCATTTCTTGGGAGATGTACATTACATTGCAAATGCAAAATAGTATTTTCAAAAAAACGCTGTTAATGGAAACTAAGTAGTTAATTTGACAAACAGCTTAACAGCGAGAATTTCTATATAGGTAAGTAAATAATTTAAAAAAAAACAATTTAACAAGAGTATCTTCAAAATTAAAATCAATGATTACCCATACTTGTTAAGTTAAGGCTATCCATTAAGGCAATAATTTAAGATTCTGAACCATCATTTTTCTGGATCATAGCTAAATGGTGTTTCTCTTAAAAATCAGGGAAAGAATTCATAAAGTTCCCATTAGTCTAAAAATAAGGAATAAATAAATAAATAGTGTGAGTCATGAATGGCATTTTGCCAAAGTTCAGTAGCACTGAAGCTAGGAAGACAAGAAGCCAGTGATACTTCTGCCATTCAGTGAAATGCATATAAATATTTTTCGTTATGTGCAATAAGCCACCAATACTCAAATTAGGACTCCATATTTATAAAGACTGTAGGAAGTACTGCTAATCAATATTTAAATTTAAAATACTAGGTCATGGCATTGGGCTATAATTTCACAAATTGAATATTCAAACTTTTTGGAGACAAGCCTACATGCTTTCAGTCAGATTTTGGACTTGCATGCTACCATCAGGGAACCAGGACTTTACCAGACCAGTGTAAGGATGAGATTCTGCCCTACAAAGATGACATCTCAGTAAACACTTGCTATCACAGATCTCAGCAATCTTTTCTCATTTGTGTATTTTTTCCATTCCACTGAGTAATAGGCAGCTGAAATCAACTTAGTATCAGATATGCTGGTGACATTTTTCATGAAAAACATTGTCTATGTAGCCTCATAAGCTTTACAAAATATTTAGCAAATGTAGCAGTCACAGTTAAAGCCATTTATCTTTTTTATCTCAACTTACAATATCAAGTTTTTTTAATGAACCCCTCTTTCAACTGGACAGTCTATTTTAGAGAATAGCTCATGATGTGGTGAAGCAAATCAGAGTTCAAGTTTTTGACGAATATGAAGCAAATTCTGCTTCTCAAAACATGTTACTGGGGAAGTGAAAAAGAGCTAGGCATTTGCAGTTCATTCTCAGCATTGCTTTCTAGGGAAGCAGTCATCTTGCATTCCATTTCCAACCAGAAGGAAGAATGATTTGGAGTTCAAGGATCAAACTAGTTAGGAAGCTATGGTACACAATTAGTCCCTTTTATAAGCCATAAAACTGGGTGTCTCCAGTTTCAAAGCTGTTTTCACAGAGCATCTTTCAGCATGACAAGAATCAAATTCTTTTTAAAGTTCACAGGTTAAGGAAAACGAAAGCATTTTCTTAAGCGTTGCAACATACTGGCATTAAATTATAGTTTATTGAGCTTTTATGAGATCTTTTTCTTGTAGAAGAAGCCTCAATGATGCTACCAAGTGACAACCAGTCATTTTCACTGAAGGCCTGACAAATTTTGAATGCTCAAGACATTGGGGAAGCACACCTCAGGTGCTGATTGTACACCTGATTCAGTTTTGAGGGACTGAATTTCTTTACTAAGAACCCATTCACTGATTTTGGAGGGGGGAAAAGAAATCTGTGCTCAAGTACTGTAGCTCTTTTTTTAAGATGCTCTGCATTTTACTACTGTTTCAATTGATAAAATGCTAGATGGACTGGGGAGCTGGGGTGTCTGGAGAACTGCTACATTTACCTCACTGCTTGAAAATTTCTCATTTGCTGGACTAAACCTGTCAGAGAACTTCCCGAAGGTTTCCAAAACACTGGTGGGGGAAGCAGGACCCGAAAACCAAACTAGCCTTAAATGTGACTACAGAAAGCACTAAAGGCTGCCTTAAAAAAGAGAAGCTCAGGTAGTCACCTCTACTTGGTTAAAAAAATTAGCATCCTTATATATTCTTTTCAAACGCTATTTACTTATTTCTCTGTACTGTTCCATTAGCTCAGTTAAGAATCTTTAGTGCAAAAGCTTCTGAGGAATTCCATGCTTGAAAGATAAAACAGGAAGCTACAGTGTTAAAAGTGGACAAACAAAATATTTGGAAGCAGCATATTGCAGAAACAAAATGTAGTGTGTGATGCAGAAAAAAAAAATTACCCTGATTAAAAATACTTTGGGTTTTTTTGTCTCAATAGCTGGAATTTTCCATCGAAAAGCAGACAGTTCAGGTTTTTGGAACAGAAACAGGAAGACAGGTCTTTCCATCCATTGCCACCAAAATTTCCTCTGTCTCTGGTACTCCCTGAGCACTCAGGTGGTGATGGAAAGTCACCTCTTCAGTGCTCCTGAAAGCTTGACGTCAGGCAGCTGCCAGTTGGTGCCTTTCTTGAAAGACCAGAAGCCAGATCCCCTCAAAACAAATTATGCTATTGTCCTTAACCATAAGAGAAAAGGAGAAAGTCTCAGAAAAAATGTGTGAGAACAAAAGCTATACTTTATAGGATGGGTATTTTATGAGAGGACAGTGTTCCCTGTCAAAATCTAACAAGAAGAGCCACTGAAGAGGGAGACTTTTAAATACACTTTCCAGAAACTCTCTTGGATGTAAAACTCTGCTGTCAAGATGAGTAAGCACATTAGTAGTGGGGAAAGTACAATGACATTGATACTATATGCACCTAGCCAGAAAAAAAAGCTGTCGTAGATTTGAGAGGTGGGCCTGTGCAAACATCATAAATTTCAATAAGGCCATGTGCAAGGTCCTGAACCTGGGTCCAGGAAATCGCAAGCATAAGCACAGGCTGGGAGGTGAAGGGATTGAGAGCATTCCTGCCAAGAAGGAGCTGGTGGTGCTAGTGGATGAGAGGGTGAAAATTGCCCAGCAATGTGTGCTCACAGCCCAGAAAGCAAATGGTATCCTGGGCTGCATCCAAAGCATGGGAGGGAGGCAGCATGGGCCAGCAGAGCAAGGGAGGGAATTCTGCTCCTCTGCTCTGGTGAGACCCCAGCTGGACTACTGCTGCATCCAGCTGTAGGTCCCACAGCATTAGAAGGGATTTGAATGAGTCCAGAGGAAGGCCACAGATGGTTGATGGTTGAAGCACCTCTTCCATGAAGACAGGTTGAGGCAGTTGGGATTTTTCAGTCTTGAGGAGACCATAGAGCAGCTTTCCAGTACCTGAAGGGGGCTTACAAGAGAGCTGGAGAGGGACTTTTTCACACAGGCATATAATGACAGGACAAGAGGGAATGGCCATAAACTGAAGAGGGTAGGTTTAGGTTAGATATTAGGAAGAAATTCTTTACAATGAGGGTGTCCACAGAAGCTGTGGACACCCCATACCTGGAAGTTTTCAACCCCAGGCTGCATGGAGCTCTGAGAAGGCTGGTCTAGTAGAAGGTGTCCCTGCCTACAGCAGAGTAGTTGAACCTAGGTAACCTTATAGATCCCTTCCAACCCAAAGCATTCTGTGAATACTCAGGAAAGTATGCACAGAAGGTTAAAAACAAATTTAGCTATAAGGACAAAAGAATCCAGAACTGAGAATTCTGAATGAGAAAGAATGTAGAGGAAAGGGACAGCCAGGAAGCTGTATAACTATAATAGAAGGAAAGAAATAAAGGAAATGAATCTGTGTGAGCAGAATTTTAAAAGTGGATGTGGATAGGAATAGGGATAGGAATTGTTAATGACAGTAAGCTGCAAAAGGGGATTGGGAGGCTGATCTTTAAGCCAGCTGAGGGAATGAATTCTCTGGTTTGCTTGAAGTTTAAAAAACATTGTGCAGTGGAAAGACAATTCACTGAGAAAAATGGTGAATGCAAAGGACTTGACTGGATGAGACTCTTGGGAGATGTTACTCCCGCATGGACTAGAGAGGGACAAGTAAAGGAAAATGTTTATTTCCTTGTGATGAAAATTATTACACTTTTTTCCTATTCCAGTAGCATCCTTACTTAGAGGTAGTCCACATGAACTAAACCTTAAAGCATGTCTGATTTACTAGTCTATTCCGTTATCAACTTTTAATACTTTTTCAATATTGTTTTATTAATACTTAATTAGTGAAACTAAGTATTTTTAGTTTCACTAAGAAGTCAGTGGGAATTTTTCTACTTGTTTGGAGCAGAGCTAGGATTTTATATGCTGTCCTCAGAGCCTTTTTAAAATAATAAAGTTTACTATAACAAAGAAGCTGAACTCGAAAACATGGCTAGGTTTTTTCTAGATTCAAGTCAAATAAACTTACATGTCAGGGGGGAAAAAAAGGGTATTTTTAACTATATATTTAATATTTCTTGCCTAGCTGGTTAACTGTAGTAGTCAGAATCCCTGCTTGTATGTGCTAAGCTTTCAGCAGGTCAGATTGTTTATATTTGTTCCAGTTTATACTCTTTTTAAGGGCTAGGTTATTAGTCTAGAGGCTTACTTTCTAGTTATTTGAAGTTTGTTGCATCGTTTCAGAGTAGTTTTCAGAGAGCATTCCCAGTAAGGCTCCAGTAGCAGTTACAATAGGGTTTTTTAATTTACTATTACTTTACAGGCAAACATTATATCTGACAGAAAATCTGGCATCAGGATGACAGTTTAACATAAGTGAAAACACAGGGATAGTTAATATGGTCAAAGTTCAGACTTCATGCAAGGAAGCTTAGGGGTTTTTTCAGTCAATTCCTTAGAAGGAGTAAAACAAAAGATTTTTGTATTTTTTACTTATTCATTTAAGCTGTCTTTTGCCTACTTTATCAATTTTTTTAAGTTATACTAAGAGACTGGAAACTAGTGTTTCATTTGAATAGTAGAATTACCCTGTTTATAAAAAATCGTTCTGAAAAGAAAAGCAAAAATAAGGAAGTCTTTTCGTAGGTCTTCACTGGCGAATTTGCTTGAGTGAGAAAACTGTCTGACTGGACAGGCTATCTGTTAATGCAGACTAAAGTATGGCAAGTGTATTTTCCATTACTACACGTATTTTAATCTTGCTATGCAGCTTTTTCATGTTTGAATGTTAAGACTTTGCACAGCTGAGATTGTCAGTTGACAGCTGATACCCTGGAAAAATGAGGCTATTGCTTCTTGACTGAATGGCATATTCTCCTTAAGGAGCTAGTTTATATTTCATTCTGAAACTATAGGTTTGAACTAGTATCTTGCAGGCAGTTACACCCTGTAAATGGAAAATGAGGAAAATTATTGCATAGAACATAATGTAGTTCATGGGAAAAGACTTAAAGCAAGTATATAAAGTGTCATAACATGATGTCTACAAGATCTGTTAAGGAAGACAAAACTAAAATGACTTTTAGGTGGCAGGGATCAAAATTAAACCTCTCGGCTTACTCAGGTACCTCTGTGTAAGTCTGTGCATCAGGTCACATGACGAGCAGCAGCCCTGTGGCACACAGATGTCATGTGGAGGGGGAGCTGCTATGGGGGCTATGGCTATTGCCCAGGAAATGTCCTTTCCACTTAGCTGGGTGTCTCCCCATTCCCACACCATGACAGAATGGAACAAAGAGGCTTTTTCCTTCCAGGATCACGCACATGAGGTGCAGGCCTGAACCAAAAAGCAAGCGTAGCGATGAAGCTGATACTGAAGTGCAGAAGGTGAATGACTCTTAGTGCCTGCAGCGTGACAATGAACAGGTCTGCAGAGCTGTTGTTTGGACAAGGCTTAAGACACTGCTCAGTCCTTTTTATACTAGAGATTTTCAGAAGATCCTACTATTTTTAAATGGACACAATTATTTTCTCCAAAGATGAGAACTTTTAGGTTTTCTCCCTGTCAAAAACTTCTTTTACATGGAGTGATAAAGATCAAACGTTTGCTCAGGGTGTTTTCCTGTGGTTTTGACAAACAGATTAGTCAAAAAAGATACTAAAACTATGCTTTTCAAGTACACAAATTATGGCAGTTGTGTGAGTGATTATGCTGTACCACACTGGAGTGCTCTAATATGATAGTTTTGATTTTATACTGAACTACTCTGGTTCTCATCAATGCTTAGTACAGATTTTGAAATGCACATAGCTAGTTTTAGTCTCTTGATAATATTACTAAAAGGTATTACATAGTCTAACACTTGAATGCCTATTAGAAGAATTTCAGTTTCTAATATTGAGAGAGCAGTAATGAATCAAGCAAATTTTTTTCCCCCTTCCAGAAATAGTAAACTCTCAGTTGTGTTACCACAACACACTGATTTTAATACCTGAGCAAAATTAATTATACAAATTTGATGTGTTGTTCCCTAGAGGGTAAAGGAACTCTGTATAGTTGTGGTTTTTATTTTAAAACTCTATCATGCTGCTTGAGACCCGAATACAAGTACAAAACTAAAAAGATTTTTTTTTCCTACATTATTAAAGGGAGTTGGAGCAAAGCTATGACACTTACATGCTGCTTGGTTTTAACAAGAAATCTCCAGAGACAGCTGAACTGGAAAAAAAGTTGCTGTCATTTAAGAATTCTGAAGTATTTGCTCATCTAGAGAGGAAAGTCTTTCCTTACAACTAATGTGAATAGTGAATTCTGTGAAGAATACTAGATTCCCATCCATACTTTTATTAACAGAGCGAGAAGTTAACAGAGGGAGGGTTGCATATTTTATCAGCCTTCTCTTTTTAGTAGCAAGACCTTTTTATGACCTTAATAGACTCCTGGAAGATTGTTAGCTAAACTGATAAAGCTTCATAAGGGCAGCATAAAGACAGCAGAAAAGTTCCTGTAGCTTCCTGCGCTCTCTTCAGACTAAGCCATAATGTGCTGGAAGTTGGACAGAGAATGGATAGATATCATTTAAACATACAAGTTGCAGGATACGTTTGCTGAGCTTTGTAAACAACGTCTTAATTTTAGGGTTAACCTGTTCCACAGACAGATAAAAACTAAGAGGATTTTCAGTAATTACTTGAAACAGATTTTTTTTTAAAAAAAGCTTTTAAGGAGTAGTAATGTCTTTTTCTAGGCAGCTTAAGAACTGACGCAGTGAGTGTTTGCAGACTTATCTAGGTGTGGGGTTTTTTTAATACAAAACATAGATCTGGATTTTGTAACCTGAAGAATAACATCTCCTGTGAGCCTGGTTTACTTGGAATAAACATCAAGTTCACCCAAAAGTATTTCTCTTACTCTCACTAGAGAATAAATAAAATTCTCTTTTCCTCTGCCCCATTTCCTAGAACTATGTCTGGTCAAGGAAATTAAATGATCCACAGTATTGTCAGTTACAAAGCACTTTTTAACTTAATGTGTGCATTAGGTTATTTGGTTTAATGCTGTGTAATGTGCCATATCTTTAAAGCATTGCCAGGTATTAAATTACTGTGCTATACTTTTTTCTCCCCAAATGCTTTTTCTTTTTAAATTACAAGAAGTTCTTATTATTTTCCCACCTCTAGTTTATAGTTGGCTAGTCTGAGAAATTCAAATAATAAAATGGAAGTTAAAATTGTCAGCGCATATTTCCGAAACTTCTTATTCAGTGCCATAGAAACTCTTCTTCTCTTGCAGGATCTAGGGATACTTGTGGTCCACTGACACATTGTTTTCACTGTTATTACCAGTGAGAGAGTTCCTAGGGTGCATGTGGAGTACCAAAATATTTTCTGTGTGACATCCTTGTTTCAGGTACATGAATTTTTTGTTTTTCAAGAGCCATCTTCTCCCGTTTTCCCTTATGCAGTCTGTACACGTATCCTTAAGGCTCCCATTAGTATCTTAACTACACGCAGGAACCACTTTTCTCTCAATCACAATTTGCATCTCCAGTTCCAGGAAGTTGGGGGGGTTTTGTTGGTTTTTTGTTTGTTTGAGGGTTTTTTATTTGTTTGTTTTGTTTTTTGGTTTAGGTTTTTTTGTTGGTTTTGTCGTGGTTTTTGTTTGTGTTTTGGGTTGGTTTTTTTTTTTTTCATGAGAGTGGTGGCACACTGGAACAGGCTGCCTTGAGAAGCTGTGGACACCCCATCCCAAGGAGTGTTCAAGGTTTGGCTGGATAGGGCTTTGAGCAACTTGATCTGGAAGATGGCCCTGCCCACAGCAGAGGGGTTGGAACTAGATGATCTCCGAAGATCTCTGCACAGCACTTCCAAACCAAACCAGTCTGTGATTCTGTGGTTCTTTCAGGATGTGTAAATAGGAAGACACCAAAGTCTTATGGAAAAGCCATCAATTCTTTTAACTCTTGTACTCAGACTGTTTTTTAACAAGTGGAAAGCATAGTGTCTATATATTCATATAACATTTGCAGTCTAGTCCACAGTTGTACCTTCTACCTACTGTCTCTGGATTTTCAGGCCCACGAACTTCAGTGCAAAAGTAGTATTTCAGGATGAGAGCCATACAGCAAGCTAACTTTTGTAAGTTCTTCAGCAATGTTGACAAATCTGCCTCTTCGAGGGGGATTTCTGTTTAGTTTTCCATTCCTCTGTCATCTTCAGGCTGAAGAGGCTGATTGAACTTACTCTAGGAGGCTAATTAATAGAGACTGAGGCACCTGATGAAACTGGGTTTGCGAAGTTCCAAAGATCCAAGAGCAGCCCCTTTCTGTTGTAGACACTAATGTAAGATGTAAGACTGTGTCTTCTAAATCAGTTGACAACATTTTGCCTGTCTAGCCCTATAACAATAGTAACAGTAGGAGAAGACCATCTTACTTTGCCCCCACCCTAGCTTTCAGCCAAAGCTGTATAGGAGCCCATGAAATGACAGAAGTCGCAGAAGGTTCTTACAATAAAGTATGTTAAAGGTTATTAAAGAAATAATGGTTAACTAAGCTGCTTAGCATTATAAATCAAAGAATATGGTACATTTTCAAAAGCAAATAGCATAGTATGTAAAGAACAGTATTAAACAGTCACTAAAGATACTAGTTGTCAGATCTTGAAGGTTAGAAATGGGTCTAACCCATTTCTGTGGGCTATAGGTAGCTTCCATTCTAAGCAATAAATACATGATAGCTTAGGAATCAAGCAAATTATATTGTTTTACTTGGTAAACTTGAGGTGAGATGCAAATTGTTGAATTTTTTCATAATTAACAAGAAAAAAGGAGCAGTAACAATAATTGTAAAAGAAGCCATCCTCAACTTCCGTCTCTCTGACAAATGACAAGTTTATGGTCATGTTAATTAAAAACAAAGCACAGGAAAATATATCTTGAATGCTAGCAAGAGACTGGTTCAGTAAAATAAGCCTCTATTTATCCCATTTATTACTGATAACTTCTTGGAGAAAGTATATTTTCTATTTCAATTTTGTCTTGTAGATCTGTACAAAAAAATCTCATATTTGTTGATTTTGTACAATTTCATACCTGTCTCACCAATTTGGTATTTGCAGAATGATGCAGAAATGGTTTCTATAACATAGTTTTTAAACACACACAATAGCATCATTTCAAATCCTTTCACTGAAACTTACCTGCAGGAAATACAACAAAAAACTGCATAGTTATATCATCCAGAGTAGTGTGGAAACTTTATCTGGTAAGACACTAATCTGAAAGTAAGAAAGTCTTTTTCCTTTGAGTCCTGCCAGTTTTCTTTTGCTTAGCAAATAATCATTGATAGACAGAAACAAGCACTTTTCACAATAAGTAAAAACAGATGCATTACTTAAGAAAGGAATGTAGGATTCAGAGTCAGAATCACCTCCTGTGTACTTCAAATTCCAACGCTGTTCAATATATTTGTCCTTAGCCATTGTGTGCAGATGGCTTTGGATGGCAGCATGTCAAAGTATCTTTTTGTATTTGACAAATGACATTCAGTACAGCAATAATTATAACCTTTCAGGGTATCAAGACAAGGGAAAATCAATCTTAGTTAAGCGTATCCAAAGATACTGCATTTCTATCAGCAGTGCATTCCCCTCCTAGCCTGCTGGGATGGTTCAGGATGAAACTCTGGTCTTGGGTTTAAATGCTGACTCCTGACACAGACTTTTATTTGTTAGTCTTTTGATCTGCTGATAAACTACAAATAAATTACCTGTATTCCAGATGCTACCATCAGTTTGACCATACATTGTTTTCAGCTGTTTGTAACAGGAAAGAATAAGAAAATATGTCCTGTTTCTTTTACACTGTTGCTGTGGACAGTCATATCTCCTGAATCATGGGATCCAGTCAATATATTAAGAAGCACGCTCAAGTCAGCATTCAGTTATTTGAATGTCTTAATATCTGAAAAAAATGCAGTTCCTTGAGTACAAGTGCTGTGATCCAAATGTTAAAGCTGCCATTTATTCAGTTAGAAATAGTTAAACTCTTGAGTCTATATGTCTCTATTTAAAATTTCCAGTCTTGTATCTCAGCTGCATACCAACCTGCTATCATCTCAAGTTAATTGAACATTTTATTATTGAGAGCTTTATTCTCCCTGCTCACAAAAACACGAGAAAAAAAAATCTTACCCTTCAGTATACAAATTGATCCTAAGATAGGAGAAGTCAAAGAGGAAAGTTCATTTCAGGAATATTGCAGCACAGCTGATCTAGAGTTTTGGCCTGTGCTTCGAAGTATCACTTACTGGCTTACTGCTAAACCACGGATTAGGTGGAATAGTGGTTTGTTCTAACTTGTCATCTGAATGCTTAAACATAATCTGCTTTTCAAAAGACATTCTCCAGTTTCATGTATGGCACATACAGTAGTGTCATAACACATTATTAAAGCTCAGATTGGAAAAAAAAAAGAGTTTTCATGAAGAAGCAATTTGTAGTAACTAGAAAAAAGCCTTGCTTCTTATGCAGGAACAGACCAGAAAAGAACCTGGATATATCTAACTCATTTTCTTCCCATTGTGTTTGTCCATTAAGCAGATGAAGTGCACACTTCCCATGCTGTTCCATTCATACAGCCCAGCGTTCATTCAGAAACAGAACATTTCCTTTAGTTGATGGATTAAAGGCAGGAGAGGGGGAGGTGTGTAAAAATGTTTGGGATGTGCAATATTTCAGAAACAGTGTTTAAAGGCTCTTCAGACTAGAAGTTTCTAATGTAGATTTTACACAACTTCTGCCACAACAGGTTCTGCCTCTTAAATGAGGAAAAATAACTTATAAAGAGAAAGACCCAATGAAGATTTTTGTGCAATTGCTGAGAAGCTAAATGGCAGGTTATTTTTAAAAGCAGTCTTGTATTACACTTTCAGTGCTCTAAAAAAATTAAGCAAACAGAATTTTTTCACCCCACCTTGACTGACCTTGCAATATATTTTGGGAGGTTGAAATATGAACCTAAGAATGTGTATTAGTGACCTTAAAAAAACAGCAAGTAAACTCTGTAAGCAACTTTAAGGGTTATTGTTTGCTTTTTATCTTCACTTGCAGACCAGGTGTCTCTAGCAAAGTAAATCTGAGGAAAAGCTACTTTTTGTTGGAGGCTCTTTGTGAACAAAACAGATGACATAGAGAGCAGGTGTTAAAATAGTGAAAAAGACAAACAACAGATATTTTACAGGATGTTTAGTTGTGGAAGAGCTAGGAAAAAAAAAAAAGAACAGGCTGTTCTGAAGCATCTTATTTAGAAGCCTTTGCTCAAATACAAGAAACATTTCTCTGTCTTGTAAATCAGAATCTATCTTTTGATCCCCCAAAGAATGGGTTAGAGATACTTATCCTATTCCTCTTGGCACTGAGTTCCCAGGGACTGACAGGAAAAAGCAGAGTTTTTACTAAATAAGGATGCTTACTGGTTTCTGTTTACCTGATACCACTTATGATACTGTGTTTGTCTACTTAAGTGGCATTTAGGAGTGAAGTGTTGTGTGATTTACTATTTACGTTAGGACATTGCTTAGCAGCTGGGTAGATTAAGACTATTCTACTTGGTGTAATTTTCATCCTGTATTGCACATCTGTTAATTTTGTTCTTTGCAATACAATATTGAGCATTGTAAATTACTAACTAGAAAGGTAAGTAAATGGAGGAAAGTAAGTTTGCCTGTTTAAAAAAGCAGAACTACTCAACTGACATTATTTATGTCTCTAAATTAAGCATCCTAAACCTATAAAGAGAGATTTAGAATTCCACACTGGAGACTTCAAGTGTATGCATTTTGGATTTAAGCATTAAGGCTCATTTTCAGGTTGATGAAAACCCCGTGCTGTTTGTTTTGGAATATGAATTTTAACACTCAAAAATTTCCCAGCAGGTTTCATTTATTGTATCAAAGGAGTTCCGTAACTTTGTGACTGATGAGAGTAGTGAGCCCTAATGCAAAATTTTCTTATAACTATGTATGAAATCACTATTCTTTGTAGAAAAAACCTGAATTCTCTCCATTCGCAACACAGATTTCTTTCTCTATGAAGAAACCATTATCGCATCACTGGAACACTTACTTGGAAATACAGTGCCAAGTCCTTAAAATATGTATCGGTTAGAAGACAGGCATCTTGGTACAAAACATAAATGTTCATAACTTTACTATGCAATTAGACTATATTCACATTGTTCCAGATGGTAGTGAAATAAAGGTAGTGAATTTTTAAGTCAAAATCTGAACTGCGTAGGATTTTGACTCAAATTAATTTCTATAAAAGTGTGAAATAGTGATCAGGTTTATTCTCCAGTAATAATAAAAATATATGCTGCAAAATCTTTTTCCTGATCTTTCAGGTACAAATGTTGTTGCTTCGGCAATAAACATGTCATTTTCCCTTAGTTCCAATGGAGTTGCATTAAAGGAAGCTCTGGGGTATCTGTAACACCTTTTCCAGATTATTTTTCCCTTGAATCTTGTGCATTTCACTGAAAATGCTACAGGATGCAAAGGATATCTGCTAAAGAATTTTCTTGAAATTCTATCGCTTTATAAGGCTAATTTCACTGCAAGTCTGAGTTGCAGCCTTTGCTGGAACTACAGTTCTTTATCAGCAGCGTTTAATAGGTTAATTTCTGCCTTCAACTTTTGAAATCACATTTCAGGTAACATTTTTCAGGCATGCCTCGGATGAAGGTACATTCTATATTCTTTAAATAGATCTAAAATAGCCCTGCCCAGTTAATTATAAATTAGTAGCTGCTTCTCTCATGTCAGAAACTTCAGGCATGCCCACAGTCCATCTGTGTATGTAATTTGTCCCAGCGACTCAAATGTAATGACAAACTTTAAAGCACAATCTCTGCAGAACTGTGCAGTCCATTGTTCCTTTCTAGTTAATAGTCCGTTCCCAGACTTCAGAATAACTTTTTAATTGAAAAGTAATTCAAAAATGTAGGTTAGTCAATGCACTCTGAATTTAGGCAGTGTTCAAGGAAAAAGAAATCACACTGAAAGAGATAACAGGATGTAAGTTTCTGGGATAGAAAGTATGTTACCCTACCTTCATTAGCCACTGAGTGTTGTTTTCCATGATGTTCTCAAGCAGCTGCAGTCTTTGAACTGAATCATCATAGTCCAGAGGTGCATCCCTTTGCACCGCGTTGGACACGAACGGAGGCGAGGAGCGGCAGTTGTCCGCCTCAGGCAGGAGGAAGGTGTAGCTGCACGACCCGTGCTGAACCTGGTACTGCTTCTTGCCTATCGTCTCCATGCTCTTACTGAAGGAGTTGTATCCTGAAGTTAAGAATATGCCGCAGCCCAAAAAGAAGCAGGCAGCCAGCTGCATTTTAATCCCTGTGGTAACTCGGCGGATCTAGAGAGCCTGGATGCGCTGGCCAGAGCCCGGCCNCCGAGCCCCGGCAGGCGAGCCCTCGCTCCCCTGCCCTTATAGCGCAGTTGGTAAGCGCAGGCACACGTGTGGAGCGGAGCCGCTCCTCCCTCCTGGGCTCGCCAGGGCCGGGGGGCAGCGCACGGCGGCTGGCGGGAGCGGGGGGCGAGAGGAAACCCCAGGGAGGAGCTGGCAGCGGCAGGACCCCTGCGAATTCCTGCAGCACGGCTCTAATTAAGAGTTTCCTAGACAGAGCAATCAGTTCCGAGAGCCTCCAACTATGCTAGTAAATTATTTGCGATGGTATTCATTTTCAGGCTCCTTGGCCTCGACCACCCCCACTAACACACACACACACACACACACACACACACACACACACGTCCCTGGGCTTGTTTGTTCTTAATCTAAAATGTGTTGAACCAAGCTGTAATTTAGTTGATGCTTAATACATTGTGGAATCACAGAGAAAGACGCTGTCCCGTGCATACAAAAGCAGGCTTGGGTATGTCCTCGCAAAGAGAACACCAGGAGCAGTGATGAGAGGTTTTCTGTTGAACAAAGAATTTGTATTGACTCTCTGAGATGAACTCTCATTTTTAGGCATGTCTTTCAAGAGTTAAGCATTTACAAGCTTTTTATTTATTATTTTAAAGGTGCTTTTTTTTTTCTGCATGACATGGCTAACTTTGGAAGTTCCAATGTTAATAAAACAGAAATCACAAGTCATGTGGGACTGGAAGAGGAAAAACCATCCAGAGGCAGTGGCAGTAAGGCATGGCTCAGGAAGTGGCATGGCTGAATAGGAATTACCCTGTTAGCTCTCCCTAGCCCTATTCTGTGCCCTTGGGAGTGGGAAATACCCATAAAAAGGGAGGGAAATTCTAATTAAGTATTTGAAATTTATCTGTAAGAGTAAAAAGGACTACTTCCCAACTCGCATGGTCTCTGCAATGATTGGTCATCTTGAAAAAGCGGAAAATTACTAGCCAACTTACCAAACCCTGGGAAAGAGTCCAATCGACTGAAATTTTGGCAAAGTTTACCTCTCTGTAAGGAGAAATTGTCTTCTTGAAACCAGCAGGATAGGATACTGACTCCTGAAGACAAAGTGCCTGAGATTTTGGCCAGGTCTGGGACTGGAAACTATAGATTTTTCTTAATTAAAATAAACAATAGGAATGCTGTGCTAGTCAGACTAACATGAATTACTGACCATAGTTTCTTATATTCAAGGAAATCCCAGCATGTCTCAGGACCTCTTAAGACAGATTCTTTCATAACTTGCTTTATCACATATAGTGTATTAATGTGGCTTTATTTTATCATGGAAGTTATGTTCAGGAGTTGTCAAAAATAGTTGTAGCAGCTAAAATTCATGATTGTTGGAAGCTGCTGATACTTCTTTACATAGTTACCTTTGGAAAGGAAAATCCTAGAATTTCATTCTAGTGAATTCCAGAAAGATTCTAGTTATATTTGGACTGTGATGAGTGAAATCAATTTGTCCGATTTATTTCCTATGGAGTATTCATATGCCACTTCCAACCTTCTAACCAGAGGAAACAGAGGAATATGTTTGGAATTGTCAAGGTTATTTGCAACAAAACGTATGTATTTGGAGAGTTTGGTGGATGAAGTATGCATTCTCCATCCCTTCAGTTTTGTATTGCAATAGCCAAGCAGATTAATGTGACAGCTACTTGCATTGATAACAAAGTTTCAAACTTGTTGTGTACTGATTTCTGTTTTTCAATGAATTGAAGTCTTTGAAGGAATGTTTAATTCCATGTGAATAACAGTCTTTCCAAGATACTTGACCAACCTACTACTATCCAGTGAAGATAGAATGTAGCATTAAATTAAATGCACTAGACTGTGTGGAACATTTCTATCTAACCAGACATTCCATTCAGTATTTTCTGTTATTTGGGTTTAATCAATTTCCTAAATTAAATGAGAATTTCCCATTGCAACTTGTCCTTAAATTGGTCTGTTCCCTGTTTTCCTGGTACAGCTAGCCTGAAAAAATAAAGGGCCATATCTTACTAGTCATCCTTCCTTTCACCACCACCTGTGTATACTCAATAGAGTAGTGCCGAAAATTTGATTGCTCCAGCCCTGGAAATATCTGTCTCTTAATGAGGAAGAACTGGAGGATAATCTTTATTCTTCTGATTATATTTTCAGGGATTTTTTTTTTAATTCTTTGGTTAGATATTAAATGAATATATGAGACTGAGCAGTGTTCTTCTAGAAGTTTTAATTATTACAGCCCTAGACAAGGGACAGATTTAAAGGAGAATCTGCTGAGAATTCATTAGATACAATCTCCATGAGAGGCTTGATTAAAGCAGTAGTTTTTGAATGACTATAAAGCTTGCCATCTGTGTGCCACCCTGGTGAGTCACATCTCCACTGTAATCTGGCAGTTGCACTGGGTTTTGGAGGAGAGATGAGTGTCTCTAAAGGTTTGAACCAGAGTCTGTTTTCCTTTATGAAAGGCCGAAGCATGATCCTGGGAGGCCCTTGAGCTGTAACGAGGCCAGGAGCAAAACTGAATTTGGAGACTGGCTAGGAAGCCTTGCTGTATCCTGGGCCTCCACTAGGGAGAACTGTGGTTGTAGAAATGCTGGAAAGAGAAACAAGTTCACCTTTTACTACGTTTTAAGCTGGGCTTGGTTTTTGTGTCTTGGTTTTTCTTGTTGTTGTGAATGAATGAATGAATGAATGAATGAGTAAATGGCCAGTTGCTATGGCTGTCTGCAGTTCGGGGAAAAGGTATGGAAAGCACAGGTATTATTCTGAGAAGTGACAACCAACTCCTAAAGGAAAACTCTTACCAGCAGAGCAGGCACCACCAGTGAGCTTCTACTCGCTGGGTTTCCCATCAAGGTCTTGGAGTAACACCCTGAGGTGCACCATGGTAACGTTTTCCCCAACCTTTCATTGATAATCCCAGGCTGTAGGGGCAGTAACTGAACAATCCTGCACACACACATAACCAAGAGAGGGTTTTGCTGTTTCCCCATCTGGGTCCAATGGACTCGTATTGCTTTAATGAGGTGCTCTTTCCCACTGTCCAGAAAAGTTAGTGATTGTTCACCTTGCCAACAAAATAAATATTCATCCCTTTAACCCTTTGCTGCAGCTTAGTGTTGTATGTGGTGCATCTTTTGGAGCAGTTGATTGTGATCCTTCACCCTTTCTATCCCTTTGGGAGCAGCTTTCCCAGCTGTGGAGGAGGAAGTGGTCTTCTCTGCCTCTCCAGAGAGTCAAAGCCAGTCAAAGTTCAGGGGGAAAGAAAGTAGTAACAGTTAAATTTAGAAAACTGGTGTGAAAAGTAAGGCAAGTTAAGTCCATTTTTGTCCTTGAAATCTGAG
The DNA here is from genome assembly GCA_013397315.1 of Donacobius atricapilla. Lineage (NCBI taxonomy): Eukaryota > Metazoa > Chordata > Aves > Passeriformes > Mimidae > Donacobius > Donacobius atricapilla. Next base: position 171,880 of record WBMY01010082.1, on the reverse strand, counting down.
GAAGAGGAAGGAAGATGCCTGAATACAGCCTTTTTACTGAGCCTCAGAAGCATTTTAACAAGTCTGCTTGAAAGGGAGGGTTTATTCTGAAAACTAAATGACTGAGAAGATCTGTCCCCTGTCAGTTATGAGAACGACCATTTCTTTTTTAGACATGTTGAAGTAGGGAGGAATTTAAATAATTTGGCATGGAGTCTTATAAATGTCAGAAACTGAGTTAAAAGTTATAATTCAGACTAGTCACATCCTCTCCGTATTTCTTTCATGTGCGTTGTTCTCTTCATCTTTCATTTCTGCTGTCGATATGGAGTGTTGTATTTACATTCCTGATACATTTTTCCTGTAAAGTAAAATATAGCTTGTAGCCTGTGAGTTCTTGCTTGTTTTAGAACTGAGTGTATACAGTATATGCCATAAAATACCAAATAGTGGACTGGTATATTTAAAGTACAAACTAGGTCTTTCCCTTTTAGAAAGAAGATACCCCCTCTACAGAACTCACCTTATAGGCAGAGCTAAAATGTATATTTTTTCAAAACTAAACATTTAGAACATTTTGCCAGATGTGTGCAAGCAATCTCCTTTCCTGGGAAACAGTAAATTCCCTTACTCGGCCAATCATGGGTTTCTTCCATACAGTATATGACTAGGCTGCTTTGAGAGATATGCCTGAATTCTACTAACATTATCTTTCCAATTATCATTTTATTTACAGCTGCACAGCTTCTGTTTGACAGGCAGATACAGAGATCTTGTGAGATCTTGGATAGAAAAGGAGGCATATAAACTTAAGTAATGTAAGAAAATGTTGACTTGGCTTTAGTCTGCTATCTGCAAACTGCCAACTTTCAAGATGTTGATTTAGTACGTAAGTTCTCATTTCAGGAGTTTACTCATTTTAGGAAGGGAGAACTACATCATAAAGTATGTGCAAACTAAAGACAAAACCATGTAAACAAGTAGGTTTTGATGCTGCTTTCTTACAGGGGTATTTGATCTAAATGTGTAAATGAAAATGCTGTAATGCAACTTCAAAATCAAATCTGAGATGAAAAATCATCTGAAACATGGAAAAAATTAATAAAGTATTTTATGTATTCCTGGCATTACATTCCTCACATTTTGACACTCAATGTTAAGTTCTCACCTTTGGTTCCTGGCACTTTAATATTAGTTTATGATGGCTTCATTTGCTGTCTTCAAAATATTTTCCTTCACTGTAAGTAGTTTAGCATTTTTCTCAGGAACAAATGTCAACAAGGACAAGACTCATGAACTTGTAACTTAAAAAACAGGGAACAGGATCTAGGACCCTACTGGATTTTTAGGCTGCTGAAAATCTTGGCTGTTTCTAGGTCTTACTCTCTTTTAAAGAGAAGAGAGATAGGTTATTATGTTTTCCTACAAGCCAAACCATTTCTTTTCATCCAGACCTATATTTCAGATTTTTAGCACTTTAAAGTTAATGATAATATCTTAGCAATCATTCCTACTTCCCCACCATTTGCTTGTTATCTTTTTTATTCCATGTGAGCTTCTGCACCAGTCTCTCATGAGTTCTTTAACAAAGTCTCAGGATTCCACTCACTTTCTCAGCAGCAGCTTATTTCTAATCACTCAGAACATCTGGTGTAACATCTTGTGAATTCATGAACATCTTTATGTTCCATCACTGATGTTCCATCACGTCTCTGTTGAGTGCCCTTCCTTACAAGGGAGGGCATTTGCCCATTAGTTTTCATATTGTGCTTCTGCTGAAGGGACAAGAGGTCAATAATCTGATCCACTGAAAATTTCAGTTGCCACTCTGTCTTGGTGACACAGTCTGTTTTTTTCCCATTTTGCCTTGTAACATCCAATCCATCATTTCGGTACACAGTATTTTTCCTAGATGTCACAGCACTAGTAGAAGCATAATGCAGCCAAAACCAGACTTTGTGTATTTCCTTGGAAATTCTTCCATGCTCCCTTTTTCTCTTTAACAATTGACACTGCCACCATCCTTCAATGCATGTTATGTTTCCTTTATTTCTCTGATGTTTTATTCTGTCCCTTTTTTGATACTATGCTTTCATTAATGTGTCTAAAATCCCTATATTGGTCCTTATCATCAACATACTGAATTTTGTAATATAATCTGTCTCCTCCATAATATTTGAAACATTACTTGCTTATTAAGCTTATTATATTAGTTCTGCCTCAGTAAATTACATTCAACTTTGCCATCATAAGGATGGTTAGACAACCATCAGAGCTTCACACAAGTAGGTTATATATTTACTGCTTTGAATTTGGAAGGTTTAAATTCAGCATCTCTCCTACCAGTATGTCAGCTTCATTGCTTTCTTTGTAGCCACTGGCTGGATTGGCTTTCCTGGACTGTCTTGGATTAAACTTGGGATATCTTTTCTCAGATAATCAGATATTCAATGTGATCATATTTTCAAATTATAGACTTATTTTGGTGTCCCACTTTTTTAATGTAACATTGTATTAACATTAAAAGACATTATATATTTTACATATACATAATTATATCTGTATAGATATGCATGCTTAATATGTTGTTGATGCCACTGTACCTAAAATATATTTGGTCATGTTAATTTAGATTGAGACTTTATGATATCACATCCTGAGTAACAATAACATGAATTAATTTTTTTTTTAATTCCTGTCATTACCACTTCCACATTCCAAAACCTTGTTATATACAAAATGCTTCTTAATTTCTGCTGCTTCCTTAGTTTCATAGTGATTTCCTTTTTCAGTCCAAATTTTCAAGAGATACCTAAAGCAGAATTCACAAGTATCCATCGAGCTCTAGTCTATACAAATAATGTAGGCACATATCGAAGAAGACTCTCACTGTGCATTAATGAAGTTCCTGTTTGTAGGACAGATGGTAGTGTCTTTCACTGTGAGCATTTTCTAATAATGAATGTTATTTTCATCTTTGAAAGATGAGTCATCCACATACAGAAGTAGGAAGTGAGTCCCAGGATTATGAAGATTAGTTACTACATGTCCTTCCTCCTTAACATTTTTATATAGTTTGACTATAGTGCCCAAAGGCTGTGCTTATTCTCTTCAGAGTTAGGTGATGACAGCAAACTTAAGCTGGTAACGTGTAATTACATCTTAAACTCAAATAGCATGAGTTCAAAACTAACATGGAAATTACAGCTAATGTTAAGGATCTTACAATTGCACTGCCGAATATCTGACAATGTTAAGTGCTGTACCCTATCTTGCATACTGGGAAAAGGATAATAAAGCACTTGTGTAAACCGGTTATCATTGATTGAAACTGAATGAAATAACTTGCGTGCTAATGTGTAGTAAAGCCTTTAAAACCTGTTTTAAAAAATTGTTCCCATAGCACTTGTGTTGAATTATAAGTTAAAAAAACTTAACAGATGTTCTTACTCTGTATGCTTATATACTGTTTCTATGCTTTGAAAAATGTCTTTTAAATTACAGTTTTGTGCATTTGGACAATTTAAACCTAAAATTTTTATGTAAGGTTTTTGACTTTTGTTGTATTATGTGAATGGTGTATTATGTTGATGTGAAAAGGCAGCAGACTGAAAGAATCCAGAAGGCTTTTGGAAAATGAGAAATTTGCCTCACTGACATCCTAAAGAAAAATGCATATGCCGTTTGTTTAAAGGAATGTATTTTTAAAACGTCTAAGCAGCTGACAGTAAGATAGCCTTACAAGTCACCCCAGTCGCTGTGATTTAAACCCTTCCTCTTGTAAGCAGTCAGTCAGGTTAGCGGAAGGTTCTCTCATCTGGTAATAGCACACTTACTTGATAATAACAGCATGTCACACTTCCGAAGAGCATGTTCAAGTTAAGATCTGAATTCAAAGATAAACTGGTGTCAAAGAGGGAACGAAAAGGAAGTGAAAAACTGTGTAAGAGGAATAAACAACACTTTCAGAGAGGGAGAGGACATTTACGGCAACAGTAAGGTACCTAGTTCCTGACATCTGTTTCCCTCAAGAAAAAAATATAGTACATGCACTAACCTTTTTATGGAAAGTGCAAGAAAAATATTTGCAGCTTGTTTTCATATATTCATATTTGTTGAACTGTATTATGGATATGTAATTTGAAGAGGGCAGGGCAACTGCAAACTATTTTTGCACTCCATAAAGATAAATATTTTCTTTTTTTCAGTACTAATAAACACAGTTCGGTAATAGCTCTCAAAAACATTGCCCACTCTCTCGCTGATTCTGCCACAAGAACTGGGCATTCTTTTTGTTGTTGGTCTTACTGCTGTACAAGCAAAGGAAGGAATTAAAATGGGGGCTTTTCTCCCTGGTTAATGAGGCATCAGAACCCGTGATTGGACAGCACAAAGATTCGCTGCATACAGATGCCAAGACTAGGGCTTCTTTGAGTTTGGATTCCTTGCCTCCATACAACTTACTGCTCTGTAAATATTAACCTAAGTACCTCACTGGCTGAGTAACATTCTGTTCTTTAATTCTCCAAATAAATCCTTTGCTGGAAAGATAACCCTCCATCTCCCGTAGAATATGTAGACAAGACCAAATCTCTTATAAGTATCCTATAATTAAAGTGGTATATTTTCTTCCCAACACAAACCAATTAGAAAGTCCTTTTACTGGACTTTTATCTAAATCTGAATTATTATTTGAGTAATTTCCCTACACAGAAAATTCAAATCTTTAAAAATCGTTATTCTGTCTCACTAGAAATATATGTACAGTAAATTTGGAGATGACATTGTTGATGTCTACATTGTTTAAATGTGCATCCACATTCAGGCTACCCACAGCCAAAGTGACTTCTATTTACAAATCAAATAGTCCAATCCTAGCTTAATAGCTTGAGGTTAAGCTTGATTATAGAACATTTTATTAGTATTTTTATGCTCTTACTTGATTTTTATGTCAATATTTTCAGTCAAATCTGTGATCAAACTCTATTTTAAATAACTAAGAAAGCTTCACCTTTGGTTTTAAATGATACATTCTGATTCAGTACTACTTCAGCATTGTGGCCTGAACCTTAATAGCAATGTCTAGTGAATAGCATTTTTCTTGAATACATAACTTTATTTCTAGCTCATCAAATTAGTGACCAGCTAATGTTCTTCTAGTAATTTCTGCTTTCCTTTGCCTGTTCACCCATTTGAGTATCATTTTTAGGAAGCAAAATCCATACGTTCAAATATTTACTATATGATGTCATGAAATGACAATGTCTCCTAACTCAGCCAGCTTAGAATATTTTCTTTTTGCAATAATAAAGATTGTTTCCTTGTGTAGGGTGTTAAGGTGCCCTTCTTTGATGAAATGCATATATCAGGTCAACCAAGATTTCCTTGTGGAATCAGAGAAATTTCTGTCCGTTGATCAGAAGGAGACTCTTGGGTAACAAGTTCAGATGACAGCACCAGAAGTTAGGTGAAATGAATGTCATGAAACTTATGGAAATAAGTGATGGTTATTCAAGCTTTCATATGTGTTTCATTGTCTCATCTTAAAGTGCTGTTATTAATGTATTATCGGTATTTTTCATTTTATTACAATTTTCAGATTGTTGTATCCAAACTGTATTGTTTGGTGCTCTTCTCTTTCGGTAATGGATTCACTTGGACTGTGAATTGATTAAAAAAAAAAAAAACAGGCCAGTAATAAATTGGGTCTAAATGGATTGTTCACCCTGGAAACATAATTCTTTTACACTGTGGGCACATTTTGCAAGGCTAAGAACACTATACCTTTGGTAAATGTCAGTTGAAATGTTTAAGCAGGGACTGTTCTGGAACACCAGTGCAACCCATGGTGAGGAGGGATGGACTAGCAATGGACTGAATTTTCAGCCAGCTGAAGTATTCCAGGCAGGATTACAGCAGGTAGGGAAACTGTAGGGAGTCATGGCCTAAAATTTGTTTTAATTTCATACAGAGTATAAAGATACACTGAAGCTAAGATCTATGAGGGTGTAGAAAAGCATCTCATGAGAAGCAGTGGAATCCCTGTTGTATGAGTAATACAGATGGCAAAACACTGAAAAATGTAAAGGAAAATACCATGCTGGCAGCAGTATGAATTAAGTGATTTAATAAGCTTTTACAGCTCTTATTTTTTCTCATCAAACCTCATTACTTTGATGAAAGAAAGAAAAATGTTTATGTTGGACCTCCATGTGAAAAGTGCTTATAGGAAAAAATATCCCTCTTCAGATGATAAAAGTATAATTAATACAGTTGAAATAATTCTTGCATTTTCTCACAGACATTAAATTAAACCTATCAGTAACAAGCTAATGTTAATGCCTGCAAACTGTTAAACACAATTATTCCAATATAACGCAGCAGTGTGTTCTTTACTGGAAATTGTTATGGTTTCATATTTCTTTGCAATATTGGGATGACTTAATTTTATATTATTCATTCCATCAATGACATGCAAAAGAATATAGTTATTCCAATTGCTAAAAGCATCAGACTGAGACTGTGCTTCATAGACTATTATTGCCCACACGAAAACCTTCTTGGCTGAGAAGTTTGCAACCAGCAAATTATTCTCAATTGTCAATGGCTTAGATGCTACTTTTGTTTTTAGAATTTAAACAAAAAAAAAAATTATTTAAACATATTTACAGTGAATAATTTTTAAGAATGCATTTCATGGACATCATGAACTGAAAAAAACACAAATTTTACATCAAAATCAGATTACTCTTCATTAACTTCTGTTAGATTAATTTCTCTACTTTTAAAACTTCTATTTTTGAACATTTATTTGATGTGAAGTGGGCTCCTTTGTATTCAGATGTTTTTTACCTTGCTGATTCTGCAACAGGGGCAGAAAATCTGCACTCACTTACCTCTGACCTAACTCTGCTGGCCCACAGTTTTAGACTACAGTACACCCAATAAAGAAAAATAACGCATGCTTTTAAGAGAGCTATTTCAATAAACTGATAGCCTCGAGGACTAAGAAAAAAAAGTGATGTTTTAAAGGCGAACTGGGGGTTTCTCATTTAGAAGACTTTTCTAGTATCAGTCAGAACTGTTTTGTGATACATCTGTCAAGGAAAATGATCAGAAGCTGCTGAAGTAAACAAAATGTGGGTCTGTTCTGCATTATTGTAATTTGCAGATGCCCTGTACCTGCTTACAGAGGATAGCCCGAGGCTTTTAAAAGTGTTAATGACATGAACAGTAGCCAAGAACTGTCTTTATTTGAAATACAAGTGTATTTTTAAAATAAACCAAAGTGTGTGAATCCTCACACAGTTGCCATTTGCATGAGCTTTACAGAGTGAGAATTTTTTAAAAAGATACAGGTTTCTCGCCAAACATTCTGTGGACTAGTTAAACAATTGGAAATTTTTCAAGAGGTGTTACCACTAGTTAAAATATTGGCTTTTGTGGCTGGTCCAAATCAGGCTTTACAATAAGTGGAACTTAGTTCCCTTTCATTGATTTCTCAATGTTCATAAATTCATTAAGTGTTCATTCATGAAATTCCATCTCTTTTCTGGCTCTTCCATGTGAGAAGGAGGCACCTGTTTCCAAAAAAATGAAATGGCAGATGGCTTCGTAAGTATTGCACCATATCACAGCTGGCAGAATGAAGTTATTTTAATGAACAGAAGACAAACAGAAATTAAAGTATTCAGAATTAGAAATAAGGGAGAGAGGATTTCTTATCTTGTCCTTTTCTTTTTCTTCTTCTTTTTTTCTAGTTAATGTTCTTCTATGGACTTGTGAATCCTAAATATTAGTTGTTGAAATTCAGGATAGTTTGGGACTGTATAACAGCACTGCAAATGGACATCAAATACAGTGTAGCTGGTAGTGCATCTGCTGTACGTGAAGGTTTTATCCATGTATGCATTGTGTCAGTTTTCCAGTTTACTAGGCATCTGAAAATCAGCCTGGTTTCAATGAAAATATGTGGAAAGCCATACTCCATATGCTTTTCATATGAGACATAAGACTTGACTGTGTAATACTGGACATCCCCCATTCTGTGGGACATCTGCCAAGTTCAGCAGAAATAAAAGTTACAGGCAGGAGAATAAAATCAGAGGAATAAGTGATTACTAAATCCTTATTCTGTTTTTAATTTTTATATTCTGCTCTGGTCTCAGCTGTTAGAGTCAACTTTTAACAATGTCTCTGAACTGGCATAGCCATGTATTCTGTACTTTAAAATGCTTTGTGGTTAAAATTTTTAAAAATTTAATGTTCATAAATGAATGACAGATTTTCAGAGGTTCTCAATGCAGGTTTAGACACTTCCAAAAATCCTGGTATGTTTCCTTTTGCATCTTTAAGAATGTATCTCTGATCTATGAGCTTGGAAAAGCCTAAGAACTTTTTAATATGTTTTGTGCATGAATAGTTTAGGTTGTATTTGAAATCTAAACTGCAGCTGTTACAAATTTTCTCAAGAATTTTGGAGTAAAAGATAAATCTTGCCTTGTTTTTGGGTGTTGCCAGTGATTATGTTACTCTGTCCTTTTGGTCTGTTTTGTCCTAGATTGTGAACTAATTAGATTAAGAAAGAAATTATAGCTTAAATTTAGGAGAAATAATTCTATTCCTCATGGTTACAGCAGCATGAAAATGCTCCTCTGCAAAATGGGAATAGAAGGTAGCAAGTAAGTAAGACCTATAATTTTTAGCATGATTTTGAAAGCCAGAATCCTGGTTTCTGAATAGTTCAGTTAGCAGTCCCAGAAATGTAAATTCTAAAGTCCCATTGTAAGACCTTCCTTTCACATTTCCAGAATGTGAAAGTAAATACTGATAACATCTACATATTTGGCATTGCTTTCAAGATGTTGTTTTCTTTTTTATCTATTTATAAATCTAATAGCGTTCAACTCCTTTTTATTGGCATGTATGTGTTTATTGTACCTAATAAGAAGCAAGTCCTCTCAATACCTTGGATGCTGTAGAAAACTTCAAATTAAATTGGAATTGGGTTCCTGTATACAATACAATCCACAGCTACATAAAGGTTTCACTTGCTAAAATTTACTGTGGCTGCAGGTAGAACTTTTATAATATTCAGGTTAATGCGTATGGAGAATTTTTCAAGCACTTCAACTCCCAGTCTAACAGAAAGAACCCTGAGAATATTTGCCTTTATTTATCTTGCTTTTGATTTTAGTATTAACTATATTACAAGAGAGAGAGCATAAATCATCTACTTGGCATCTCACTTTACATCCTAGGTTTAAAAAGTACTACCAGGCAATTACTTTCTGAAAGTTATATGCTTCTTTTCTAGTATTTTAGTCCACCACTGCTGTTTCTTTGTCTGTGTTACATCTGTGAAACTCAGATTAATCCCTGTATTCAATATATTGCTAACAGACAACAAAGAAAGGAAATTTTACATATTCAGGATGCGTATGTAAATTACTATTTTTATTTAATAAAGATAGATTGTTGAGCCTGGCACTAATTTTATCCTTTATTACCAGTGAAGACATGAGAACTTGAAGTGCATCCTGCTTCCATACCAGGGAAATTGGCTCAAACTGGAAGGAGGAAGACATAGCATCATTTTTTTGTGGAATATGTGCTTTAAATGTTAGTTTACAAAGACCTGATGAGTCAAAAGGCCAATTTTATCCAAAAGTTGTTTTTCAAAATGTAGTATATTCAGATATACATAGCATACATGACAAAATAGCCAAGAAGAAACAGTTCTAGAAACCTGGTGGACTTTATGGATGCATCTGATTGTTGCTCAGAAGTCTGTCCTGGGAAGGACAACCTTCTGTGGCTTCTCTGGCTGATGTGCTTAATCTATGCACATGACTAAAATCTATGAGCACATGATTACGTTCTGCAATTACTTACAAATAACTTTAGCACCCAAATTAGCTCCTAAAAAGAGCTCTGTTTTATCTACATTTTCCTGAATAAAAATCAGTTCTGTAATTTCTTTTTACCACTCTGTGGTCCTTGCTTATAGTACAATGACTACTAGAATCTTACTGCTTTGATACACTTTGGTCACAAAAACTTTTCACTGGTTATTTTGCTTGTAATTGTGATGTATGTCACCAGTTTCCTCTCTGCATTTGACTAGTTTGGACTAACATGGAAATGAAAAATAAGTGAATGTAATTTTATTGCTAAAAGAATGTCCTGAGTGTTGACAGGACAAGCTGTTCCAGCCCAGTATTTTCTCTGCACATAAACATAGACTACATTTCATAAACCAAAACTGCAGCTTTTTTTGTTTGCTTTGGGGTGGTTTTCTGAGTTTCTTGAAAGGACGCGATTCTTAAATGAAAAGAAACACTGGGATGCGTCTAAAAGGGAAATACTGTGATAACAAAGTAGCAGAAGAGCAAGCAAAGACTGCAGTAAAGAAGCTGAAACTAGTATACAGGTAATAAGAACAGACCCAGGCCCAGCTGTCTTTGCAGCCAATATTAATTGCAAGGAAGAACAGATGTTTATATTGTTCTATTGATGTAGATTTGGTAAATTTCTACTTGTAGCACATTACAAATGCATCATACAATCTTTTACATTATCATCTGGATTGTAATCTTGCACTTCTAGAAAATCGGCACTTGGGGAAACTGTGTTATCATTTAAAAACACAATGATAGTTTTACTTTGATCTTTTTTCCACAGTAGAAAAAAAACATATTTAAGTTCATGTGCCTTTGTCTTTTCTCTTGTGGTGATGTTGCACTGTGATTGTGTTTGTCTGTATGATTCATTACAAGCTCACTGGCAGATGGTCACGTACGCTTTCCAAAAGTGCTTGGTGCTACTAATCAGCTTTTAGCCTTAATATTCTTTTCCTATGGTAAGTAATGTATATTATCATAATGCCTAGAAATTCATGGTTGTTTTAGTCACTGCCATCTAAATAACCTCTATCCTTCAGTAAAAGAGGTTTCTCTGTACAGTATTTTATGAGTGAAACTTACTACATGTATGGATGGTAGTGACAGAAGAATTAGCATTCTGTCTTCCATATATGAACAAAATGAAAGAATGAGAGTTTCATGAGACCAGGATGTGCTAGAAAACCTCCTGGCTCCTGTATATAATGATTTTTTTTGTTTGTTAAGCCTTTGGAGCCCCACAGGGGTTATACAGCTAAAGCTTCAGAAACCCTGCTTTGTCTTACTTGATCCTCACACTTGTTATGGTAGAAGGGAAGAGTTTATGTATATTTATTGCATAACAGTAAATCAGGCTTATATGCAGTGTTTATCTGTAACAGTTAAAATGCTGTCAATCCAAAATACATTCCATTTATTTAGCAGGTGAAATTGTAAAGAACTACTTCTATGTAGCACAGAAGAATGTGTTTATCAACAAACATTGTTTTATAAGAGGAAAAATGTGTTGAATTATGGGCTCTTATCATTATATTATCATTTATTTAACAGTAGTTTTAGATGAAATAGCTGAAGAAGCCAAAATATGGTGGAACTTTGTGGAGACTCTTTATAGCTGTGTTGGGAAGGGAAAATTTCTGGTCTGACAGTTTTAGTGGAGCTGTTGAGATGCTCTTGTTGGCTTTTGTTTATTATAGTTGTAGTACACTATATCTAGACAATAAGATTAGTTTACAAATCTGACTCCCTCAAAACACATGGTGTCATGCAATGGTTCCAGCAAAACTGAATCTTATTTATTTAGTTGAAATTCCCTTATTTTTAATAAATTCATTGTTGTTTCTTCATTTACTTGGAAGCAAAATGTTGTACTACAACTCTGTTCATGTTCTTGGAAGAGAATATGACACTGAAGTCCATGATAATGTCTCTACAGTGTAGAATGATGGCCTATAGACCTGATATTTTTCTGAATGTATTTCTCAGTTACATCTCCTGAAAGCTTTAGAATATACATTTTAGCTGATATAGCTCATCTTCTTGGGCACTTTCATAACTGTGTCTAAGGTACAGTCTTAGCCGCAGAATTCTGTCCTCCAAAATTGAGGCTGAAGTAATTCGCAGCTAATACAAAGAAAATACTCCATGAATATGTGCCAGATTTTGCCCTGCTAGTATTAGTTTCCCTGATATAAGCCTTTAATAGGCTCCTCTGATTCCTAACTCCCATACCTTTGCTCCAACCACACAAACACAAAAAAAAATTCAATTCTAAAATGTATTCATAAGATAGTTGTCAAATTCCATCTTCAGTTGATTTACTTTGCAATGATTTTTACATACTGTGCTTATGAGTATATGTTTTTATATATACTTCTGTACTTGTTCTTACTGTTTTGTGATTTATTATGTGTTGATGAGATTCTGTTGTAGACCTTGGAGGTTTTTTCAAAGATGAGAAGTTTCGTTGTCATGTTTTTCTTACAATGATTTATGTCTTGTGTATTGAAGTTATGTATCAGAAGTATTTAAAATATGGTCTAAGTTCATCATTTTAAAAAAGTATTATTTAATATTTGCCTGAAGTTGGTCCCAGAGGCTACAATCAAAAAAGAGCCTCACTTTGCTAGTCAGTATATTATTATTATTACAAAGGTAGTATTTCTTCATTATTTTCCATTGAACATAAAAGGAGACTTTGCATCTAAATGCATTGCACAAATCCAAAACAAAGGATAGTGTCTGCACCAGGGATTTTTTGATCTTCAGAAGAATATTTCTGTCCTTTCTTTTTTCCCAATCTGACTGAAAGGTAACACTTTACCCATATTTCATCCTACCAGATTTATTTGTGGCCCAGAGGCTTTACCAAATGCATTTCAAGCAGAAAATTCTGGCAGTGGTTCACATGAGAGACTTTTACCTGCGGAGATGAGGCAGCCTGATTCTGCTCAACTTTGTCTTTGCTGCATGTCATGCCTACTTTTAAATCTATTATAGAGAGAGAAGTCTAACAGCAGTATGTTTGCCTGAGGGACAGGAATTTTATGGGCAGTCTGAATGGGGTGGAATTTTGTTGGCTGTTTTAACAGTAACTATTAATTAGTATCTATCTTTTAAACTAATATGTTCTGAACGTATTAGAACAATTCAGGGAAAAAATATAAAAATTTGTTTAGTACTAACTTTCTAAAATCAAAGGAAATACGCATTAAGGATTAGTTTAAAGGGGTCATCACGATCATGTTAAAACTGAAAAACTTGTCCCGAAACTTCAGTGATCTACCAAAAGTTTTGTCTAGCCTCAGAGATTCCTGGCTGAATCAAGGTACATTGTAAGTGCCTTGAAACAGCTGCAGTTTCAACACAAAGCAAGACCAAACTCTAGAAATTTTATTGAGTTCTATTATTGGAGTTCTGGATTTAGTCTAACATGAAGGAGGTAGATAACTATGACGTTAATAAAGAAGTTTTACTATGTGGAACTATATAGTTGAGTTCATTGCAGCTTAGAAGGAAAACTAGAAAATAGCAATGGCATAAATAATTGAAAGATCTGTTTGTCCCATCCCACTGGGGTTTTGGTCTGGCTAAGCTCATACTTATGAAACTGAAGATGTGCTTCTTGAAGCAGTACCATAGTGTGATCCCGTTATTATTTTTCTCTGTGTGATGTGGATTGGGCTGGTTGCTGCTTACTCATGTAGGAGATGCTGAAGGACACATAGTGGTTCTTCTGATATTAAAAGTAGAAAATATTTTTTCTTGGTTTTTTTTTGCTTCGGGTTTGTTTGTTGGTTTTGGTTTTTTGTTTGGGATTTGTTTGGTTGGTTTTTTTCTGGAGGTTCATAGAACCATAAAATGGTTTGCCTTGGAAGAGGCCTTAAAGATCATCAAGCTGCAACCCCCTCCACCATGGACAGGGACACCTTCCACCAGACCAGGCTGCTCAAAGTCCCATCCAGTCTGGCCTTGGACACTTCCAGGGATAGATCCACAGCTTCAGGCAACCTGTTCCAGTGCCTCACCACCCTCACAGTAAAGAATTTCTTCCTAATAACAAATCTAAACCTACGCTCCTGCATCTGAAGGCCATTCTGCTTGTCCTGTCACTACATGCCCTTGTAAAAACTACATGCCCTTGTAAAAACTCTCTCTCCAGCTCTCTCATTGCCTCCTTAAAGTACTGGAAGGCTGTTCTAAGGCCTCCCAGGAGCCTTCTCTTCTTCCAGGCTGAACAATCCCAACTCTTTCAGCCTGTCTTAGTAGGAGAGGTGCTCCAGCCCTCTGGTCACCTTTGTGACCTTTTCTGGACTTGTTCCAAGAGTTCCATTCCCTTCTTATGCTGAGAACTCCAGAGCTGGATGCAGCTCTCCAGGTGGGGTCTCAAGAGGGCAGAGCAGAGGGGCAGAATCCCCTCCTTGTCCTGCAGGTCACACTGCTTCTGATGCAGCCCAGGATATGTTTGACTCCGAGCTGTGAGCGCACAGCTGCCATCCAATCTCCTGTTGTGTGCTTTCCACAAGAGCATCTCATTACTGCACTAGGGCTGCTGGCTTCTTCTCAGCAACACTGCCAAGTCATTCTCATTTTGATGAGATCATTTCTCAAATTTAGGGTTTTTCCAGGATTAACTGCACTATTTCTATTTTCATGCTGCCTTTGGAGGGTGTTGTGGACATCATAGTGGTTATTTCTTTTATCAGAAGTTTTCGGCATCCTCTACTGGCTTTAACCATTTACAGTGGATGTGTTTCTACTGCATTCCAGATTTGCCTAGAACAGAGCCCCGAGCAGCTGACTGGGGTTTAAACTTTATTTGCTGGAAGCCTTTGGTTTATAAGATAAAGAAGCAGTGCTCTCCACAAAAGATACAATGTGGGCATGGATTTATCCAAAATGACATTTGTTTGATTAATTATAACTCCTATTATCGTTATTTTAAGTTTGAGCTTCTGCCTGGGTGAATCAGCATTTCCAATTCTGTGGTTAAATAAATTTAGGAAAGAAACCACATATATGTATAGACTATATTGTACTTAAGTAGACAATTACATTATGCTGTGTTTGCAGGTCTGGTATTTACCTTTTCATGGGAATTTGTCTTTCTCACAGTTAATTGCAAATGAAGTAGACAGAGCTCTTTCATCTGGAATCTAATAGTAACAAAAAAAAAAGTGAAAATTTAGGAAAGAGGGCATTGGAAAGGATTCTTATTGTTGTTTTCTTATAGATCATGCTGAGGAAAACACAGGAACATTTCCACTTAAAAGAAGTTCAAATGATACATTAAAGAAAAGTGTATTACAAATATTATGGTGTTCTAAAAATATTTCTAATTACTTTACACAGGTGGTATTACATTTGTATGGCATTAGAGGAATTATTACCTTTAATAGCTCTCACAATACACTATTAGTGGAAACCCTGCTACCCATGTTTTCAGAGAACTGCATGCCATAATTAAGTGCACTTAAAAAGCCAAATTAAACTGAATGAACAAGTAACCAGTAAGGATGTTCTCTTGAGCATTTATTCTTACCATATGAATGATGCTTGTTTTTCTCCTCTCTTTAATTAGAATGTTTCTACATTTGCCAAAGAAAATGTTGGAATGAGGACAAAAACTGAAATTATAGGAACAGGGTTTGATGTAATAGCTTATTTGTAAAGGAAACACAACTTGTTTGGTATTTTATTGAAACAGGAAGTTCAGAACCTCAGTACACTCAAGCACAACAAATTCTCAGGTGCTAGTTGAGTCATCTGTTGTTGGAAGTAGCCTCATAGAAGGCTTCCCCTTGATTTAGTTTTAATCTTCAATTAACAAAGGGAAGGAAATCACATACAGATTTAGTTTTAGATTATGTGCAAAGCTCTCTGTTGCTTTTTAGCTGTCACCCTGATGTTCATGCTTTGTGACTGTATCATGCTGGCACTACCAAAGTGTCTTTCAGTGAATATATTCAGCTTTTAATGAACATAAAAATCTGATGTATTCCTTTTATTTATGAAATAATATAAAACTCGCCTAGTCAAAGTATTTTGATTTTTCCTTCTCTAGCCATCTCATACCTTATTTCAGCTTTACTTCAAACTGGAGAAGTAATCAGCTGTGATAAGGTTGTAATTGATAAAACTACTGTTTTAAGTTCAGTATGGAATTATTTAATTTTTAACTGTCAAATTTGTTTGTAATAAAAGGTCTGTTATATAGCAGAGAAAAGCATGAAGATGCCATGTAGTTTTCTTTAGCTGTGAAATCATTAAAACCACTCTGGAGTTTATGTGTGTATCTTCTCAGGAGAAGACTTAGCTCTCCCCTCCCTTCAAAGTCTGTATGACACTGGCCTCTCTTTAATAAGAAGGATTTATTGAATTCCCTCCAAATCACATCATTACTGTTTCTCTGTTTAACCCCAGGAGTGTTCCAGTGGTTTGCAGTGAGTTCTTGCCTCCATTAACAGTCTGAGCAATGATGGCTTTATAGCTCTCCCAGTATCAGTCCACAGCATAAGGACAAATGCATTACACTTTAACCAGTGATGTCATTTTGAAAAAAAATGTGTAGCATTAGAACTACCTAGCTCCTCAATTTTAAACCTGATAGAATTTTAAAATGAAAATATACACATGATCCAGTGAGTGTGCAGGACATTTTTAAACTTCTTCCCATGTGCAGGACTAGCTAGATTATATCCTTTTTCTTCATTCTCTGAGTAGTGTATATTCTTCATCATAGTACGTGTGCAAACAAACAGTACCTCCTGTTACATCATGAGAGTTTGCACTGTTATAAGACTAAAGCTGTATTCCTGATACACCTACCTTATTCCCATGGATTTTAGTAGGAATTCTGGATTGGGGCAGAGCCAGACATGATAAATATTTATTTACATACATTTACTAGAAAACTAGTTTGCAGGAGAGAAATTATTGAGCATTTGTATTTTATCTAAGATATCCAAATGTGTGACTAGAAAATAACTAGTAGTTTTGCTTGAAGACTGTGACTGTTTCTGTGCTTCAGAGTATTTATCTTGCATTTAAGCTCAAATCCCAGCTGATCATACTTTATGTACAGTACTTGCTGAGTATCCTTTGGTTTTCAAATTGGAACAGCTTGCATATGCAATGACAGCCTCTTGGAAACAATTTCTGCTTTCACTAAAGCTAAAGCACTTCAGGTAAAATCCAGATAGACTAGAAAGTAGCAGACCCTAAACCCTGCGCCATTCTTAGGCTAAGATCAGCAGGATTATGGGGGAGGAACTCAGAAAGGAGGACAGGGTCAGGAGTTTGACCCTGCAAACTTAGCCCAGCTAGCATGAGAAGTCACTGAAAGTCCACTACCATAATAAGTCTGCCTAGTTCTCCGTATTTAACTGCCTCATAACTGGCAAGCTAAAATTTAAAACAAACCCAAGTTCCATATGGAATTTACAAGAATATTTCTTTTTTTTTTTTTTTAAGTTTTTTAGAAGATCACCATTAGACTTTCAGTAAATAGAAGTAGACTTTCTTGTGAATTGATTTAGATTGCCATTCAGATTAGCACTTCAATAGCTTCACCTTTAGAATCATACTTTTATTTTATCTTCATTAAGACAGTTCCTGCAAGACCAAATGGAAATATCAAATAAGTCAAATTAATATTTTTCCATTATATTTGTCACTAAAAAAGTTAAATCAGAAATAAGTCATCAAAAATTAAAGAAGTGGAAATGTTATTACATGTCAAAATCCCAAATGCATCTGAAATCCTAATCAGGAATAAGATTGTATTCTAAATTAGGCTTATGTTTCAAACTTCTTCTTACTTGCAGCAATCTTGGACTTCTGTTTTCCCCCAGCATTTGATCAGGTTACTGACACGTCTGCTCTGCCTCCTGTAGATGCTTGAGAAGAAAACAGTGGGGTAATCTGCTGCAAATATGTTTGTTGTATTAGCTCACAAGTTCATAAGTATCAATTCCTCAAACAGGTACTGGCATCAGTTAGTTTTAGAAGAGCGTCATTTGCTACCATGCACAACTTACAACTGTGGTTTGTGAATTCATTTTTTTCACTTTATTAAAGAAATCCTTTTCAAATGTTTATCCTTAAGTTCAGAAATAGGAAGAGCAAAGACAAATTTAGTGTCAGGTTCTCAGTCATTATCCCACCGTCATAGCTTTAAACTTACTCTGTATTCACAACATAAATACTTCTCCCTTAATTATACAGAAGACAGTCCCAGCTTTCTGTCACAATATAGTCAAAGTTCTTATATTATTGTCATGCTAAAAAGTACAATAGTTCATGAAAAAAATCATTAATCATGTCTTTTGTTTAGCACCTATGAAGAAAGTGGTCCTCTCCAAAAAACTTTCCTTGAGTTATGGTAATTTTAAAACATAATTGATAAAAAGCACCTGGTCAGATATTTGAACACCTAGGGTTTTTTTTTTTTGCTCTTTGTGTGCTGGCAACTCCACTTGCTGCTTTAAGTGCTGGAGGATTAAATGTCTCTGCTTTCCAGTCGTCCTATGGGATCTTCCAATTTGTGACATAGATTAAGTGGAGATGTTATTACACATAAAGAGTTATTCCTGCCAAAAAGTACTACTCAGGGAAGTTACAGACCAGAGGTAATCACAATAGCAGTTCTTTTGGGAGTTTCTGAAAGCAACCCAAATTGGGTCTAGTTTTGCTGTGGGCAGCATTCCACAGCAGTGGCACCATGTGTGATGCCAGATAATCACTTTGAGTGGGCTCATTTTTGTGATTCTCAGACAATTTTAAAGATTTTTGCTGTTGAACTTTGATGTAATTTAAACTCACCCTTTAGTTCATATTTTAAAAACCAAGCACTCCCTGCTAATTATCACTGTAGTGCATGTGCTTCTCTGTAAGCAAAGAGTTTGCATGGGACTTCTGAATGCAGCTCCCCAGGTTTCTGTTTTGCTTAGTCATTATGATGCATCTTTTTTAAACAATTTAAGGGAAAAAAATCTTTTCATTATACATCACTTTTTTGTTAATATTTGGTTTGGTATGTTGTAATATATTGTGTGCTAAACAGAAACATTTTGTGGTTGTTTTGATGAGGGAATATTTTAGGCTGCCCTACTTTGTTTTTCCTCTGTTGATACCAAAAAAAAAGTTAAAATAAGAAAGCAACTTTAAAAAAAACTGATTTGCTGATGCCTGATTTTTTAAAGCCAAGTCCTTTTTATTTGTTTCTCTGCAGCATATCAAAAAAGATTGAGAAAAGTCAATCCTCAGAAATTTGAAGGAAAATGAACTCATTGTGTTCAAGCTTACACGTATTTCATAAAGCTGTTGAAAACCTAAACATGAAAGCCAGATTTATGAGCTTTTTAAAAGTTATTTGTAGATTCCCAAGACGATTGTGTTCCCATCACTTACTTTAGCCTCTAAAACTTAAATGACGCTTAAAAATATTCATGTTTGGCACACACTGAGTTACTGCTGGGCGTTGCAATGGCATTCAGCTAAAACTGAAGAGTAGAGAGAAGAATGTATTCTGGCTTCATGTAGAACACTTCAGTCTGCTGAGACATAGCAAAAGGACCCACATTTTCATATTTTAAAGATAAAACTAGCAATTATTTTTAATGTTAAGATTACATTCATTATGGGTTAATACAACTGTTTGGGGAATGAGCCATTTGGGAGCATCTGTGTAACCCTTCACATTTGCCAGGCTTTTCCTTTCAACAAGATCACTCACTTTGTTATTACTGGAATAGAAAACTCTTTTATTTATCAAAGTATTATTCATCTGCACATTGCCAGGTATAGCAAATCTGTTGACAGCACTGGATTTATCATTTACTGTTAAAGGCAAATGGAAGGATTCCCCACTTCCCTAAGCCAGCAAAACAAATGTCATTCTTGAAACTCACTGCACAATATCCTGTGTTGATTAAAAAAAAATTGTTGGACTGTCCAACATTATTCAATATCTGAAAAGCCTAAGGTAGTTGAAATGAGCTTATAATTTTGATTTTTTTTCTTTAATGCAAGGTTTCCATGCCTTCATTATTTGTAGTATTTAACCATGGGGAGTATCAAGTTGCTTTTCCATTAAGTGCAGCATGTTATTAGCTCATGGAATTTCTGTTTCAGTGTGGTCTTTCATCACTGAAATATAGTTATCGGGAAATGTATTATTTCAGTCTGTGAAAATGAAGATGTGTTTACTCCCACATGATTAAACATTGCTGTTTACTTCATTAATACTTATTCCTTAACCTACTCTGCTGAAATTAATAACATACTGGTCTCATGCAATCAGCACTGATCTGCTTAAAACCAAAACCCAACAAGCAATAAGCCTTATGTGGGTTGGGAGAGTTCAGTAAGCCTAGAGGATACCTTATATGAAATAAGGGTAAATGGTTGCAATATGAGGGAATAAATGCCAAAATGCAACTAATCTTCCTCCTTGTTGTTGCTGTGTGAGAATGAACTGTGAGATACCAATATGGGCAAGTTGCAGCTGTTTAAAGATAGCCTACATTTAGTTGAGGCCTTTTTTTTTTTTGTGCAGTTAATAATTACATTTGAAAGAAGCATCCCATACCTGTATCACTACCCCATTACATCTGCCAGAAGTGACTCCATGCTCCCTGGTCCCCGTGTCTAGGAGTCAGTAATCCAGGCAACTGGGAAGGGATCTGCAGAGTATGTGAGTGAGTGCCAAGCGCACCGTACACACCACACACCTTCAGGCTCTGGGCTTGTTTAATTGCATTAAACTAGACCAGTAGAAAAGTATCATTTTGCCAAAGGTCCTGTGAGGACAGATCCATCAAGAATAGATCTTTGTCAGCTGTGAGGAAAAACAGGTCCATGTATATGTTACATACCTTTTCAAGTCATGGCTGGTTGTCTAAATCAAATTATTTGGAGGCTGAGATATTTTGGTTTGTATGTGGTCTCAACTGCTTTTGTTCAACTGTCAGTTGAATTAAGGGAAGAAATTTTCTGTTCTTATTTTGCTTGCTTTGTGTTTTTAAGACATATGAACTAGCATGCGTTTACAAACTGTGTTAGTTGGAGAGTTCTACCAATAATGCCAGAGATAAAATGGTAGATTCAACATTGCTCACTTAGATCTCTTGCACAGAAGATCCATATGTGGTCACGTGAGCTCTTTATCATAGACATAATGAGGCCACCACACTAGCACATGTAGGAATCATTGGCATAAAATATACAGCTATTCCATCCATATACTGTATTTGTTACCTAGGCTTTTGCTAAGCTACCAGGCTGTAAAATCTGATTAATCATGACCTAAAGTTAGTAGAACTGGAGATTGACTCTGTCACTTCTTTAATTACTGAACTGTCTTCGTCTCACCTCATGAGTTTTCTCACTGTCACCCTTGCGAATATCCTCCCAACATCCTGCAGAGTGGGAGAGGAAGCAGCTCAGTGGTGCTTAGCTGCCACCAGGGCTAAGCTACACCAGACTGGAATTAAAATAATGTTGAGAGATAGGAGGAATGGTCAGAAATAAGTATGATGGAGTTCAGTAAAGAAAAGTGCAAAGGCAGAGAAATAATCACCTGCAGAGTGGCAATGCAGTATTTCTGCCCAAAGAGCAACTCAATATTTTAGAGGATGTGAACCAGTATATATAAGCTGTCATACTCCGATAAAAGAAGCAGGCATACAAGGATGTGTTAACAAGAATGGTAAGCATAAGACACATGAATTGTTTGCAGTGTGCAGAGAGCAGTGGTGGGGCCTGAGCTGGAATACCATGACTAGTTTTGGGCACTGCACTTCAGGAAAGATGTGAGATCCACTGGCGAATATCCAGGGGAGAGTAACAAAACGATCAGAGGTCTACAAAATATGACCCCGGTGCAAAGACTGAAAGAACTGTGTTTGTTTAGTCTAGAGATGACTGAATGGAGACATGATAACTGTCTTCAAGTATTTAAAGGTTGTTGCAAAGAGGAAAAGAAGAAATTGTTCTCTATGTCCCTTGGCACTAGGACAAGAAATAATGGGCTGAAAATGCATCAGAGGCAATTCAGGTTATATCCTTAAGGAAAGCTTTCTAACTGTGAGAGAAGATAAGCATTGGACTAGATTTGGTATGGAGTTGGAAGATTTCTATCTTTGAATTTTACTGGGATTCTTGGGGACTTGTCACATGTAGTAGATGTAACTCTCATGGTATGCCAGTGGTGCAGGTCTCAGGGGTGCATGTGCCACGCTCATACACCACTTTGGCATGAGGCATGAAACAAGGCTGCTTCATTGATGTTGTGGTGAGGAAAACCGTTCCCAATTATAATTTGCAGAATTTTGATATAAATTTGCAATTGCAATTTGCATTCTTATCACTGCCTGGTAGTCACTTGAGTTGTCTTAATAAAAGACAAAATGGAAGAAAGACAAGTTTTGAGGTATTTTGGAAGAATAAATTTCTAGTCCTGAAAAATCCTTTCTTAGTTAGCTAATCTGTCATTGAAGGACTTTTTAATTTCAAAAATACTTCGTTTGTGTTGAAACCAAATGCAAATATATGTATTTCAGAATATTTTTGAAGTTCTAAACAAATAGTTATAGTAAGGTGACCATATCTTACAATACTGTCAGAGTGTTTTTAAATTGTATATGTGTTGGAAATACAGCTCCTTGATTTCCAAGTTATAATTATTCTCAAAAGGGAAAAGACATTGCTTTACCCTGATTTGTTTTTTATTAATCTATAGTTGATTACATTGAATTATGTAGTTTTAAAAATAGCTCTATCTCTGGAAAACAAGGAAATTAAACTAAAAATAAGTGAATTTGTTATTTTTTTCCTGCAAAAATTTGCTATGCCAGAAAAGAATGGTTCAGACGTCTTCCAGTACAATTTTGAATATCTGCCAAACAGTAGATTTATTTGCCAAACATTTTCATACAGTATTCCCACTGGGACTCAGTCTTTCAGAGAATAGATTGGTGAAATTGACTTTTCTTATCAGTCTGTGGGATTTGAGAGAAGCACAGTTGTCTGCCAAAACACAGTAGAAAGAAACAATATCAGCTAAATTGTCTGGATTTAAGTGTTCTTGCTTTCGCCCTCGCCTTGGCCAGGAAACTCTTATACGAAGAGGAGGGGAAGAAACTGTTTTGAATAACTTTGCAGATAATTCAGTCTTAACTGTATGCCATTTCTGCTTTTGCTTTCCTTTTTGTTTTTCAAGACCAAACATTGAAGGTTGTTTTTTTTTCTGGACCAAATTTTCTACTCTATCCTCTTCCACTTCTGGCTCCTGGCTCAGAGCACCAGGTTTCCTACTGCAGAAACCTATGGCCTGTTTGCCTGTACACAATCTCCGTGTGTGTGTGTGCTGGGGTGCTGATGTAGCCTTATCAAGCATTCAAAATATTCTCACTTCTGGCTGTCTGAAGTCTTCACAGACAGGGAGCTTCTATTTCAGCCAAAGGATATCAATAACCAATGAGAAAGCATTGTTTCAATAAATACTCAAAGAAAAAGATGCAATACTTGTAATTAATTTATGTTCCATGAATGTTGCAAGTTGAGTTTTGCTCTGAGAATGAAAAACATCACTAGCAATAAGAAATGCATGTCGTGCTGAGGAGCAGAATAAGGTTCTGGGTGCTGTTGAGATAATAGGATGGCAGTACATCCAGAAGCAGCAGGGTTCCTACACCAGTGTGGTGTTCCATTACCTGTGACAACATTCTCGAAAGCTGAGGATCTATTTTTTTGTGAAACTGCTCGCTGAAGAAAGTTGTTTCCAATTCTTAACATGCTCTTTTCATGCCAGAGAGCATCAATTTATTTATCAAGTGCCGCATTTCAATGTAATTTTTAAAGTAGTGAATACTATTTCAATTTTAGTATTCCCAATATGTTAAAAAACTCAGCCAAGTGGAAAAAAAAAAACCCACACCCACATATAAAATGATGAGCTTTTAATTTAAGTTGAAAATGTATGGCACATGTTTTTCCCACAAAAACAGAGATGCTACTTGATTAGTTGCTTCTATCCTATTAAACCTGAGATTTAGAAAGATGAAAAAAAAAAAAGGCATTTCTTCTTTGTCTTGCAGCAGTACTCCATTGTTAACACAAATCTCCTTGATCCCTGTAAGGTCCTGCAGATTCTGCAAATTCCTCACTGCAGGATAACTGTACTTTCAGAAGTCTGCACACTGCAATACTCTGCTTTTTATCATAAGCAGGCTGATGGTTCACTTGTGTGGATGTAAGCCCTTGATCTCTACATATACATGGGGCTCTACATATGTGTTTTTCTTTTAAATTTTTACTAAATGACATACTGTCCAAATATGCATATCATCATGCAAGTGTAATGATTCCTAACAGAGATATAATTTTGATTTCATTCCTCACAAGGGCTTCATAAAGAATTATAGGAACTGAAAATGTAAACATTACTTAGACAGTATATTAGTCCATATTGAAGTAATATGAATATTAAAATCTTAGAGCTTAATATTTCCCCAGCATCACCACTAAACTAAATTAAATTAATATGCTATTTTCTATTTCTTTTATTGTAAAATTTGTATATTATCAAAGCATAAAGCCTCTGGGGTTTGGTGTTCATCAGTTTTGTGGGGGTTTAATCATTTAATATTTGCAAAGTACTGAACTAATCCTTAACACTTCAACAGTAAGTTTTATTTTTACTGAAAATGAGCAACTTCTCATCAATTTCAAATGGAATAATACTCAGTCTTTGGATAGATATAAACCATAAAATATACAATCTTCTCACTTAAAAGTTGTGTCTGCAATTTAATTTTCTGCTGTTTGCATTTAATAGAATATATTAATTATTTTTGCAAGTAACCATAACCAAGACATTACAGCTTTCCACGTTTTCATAAATGTTATATTAAATGCTCAAATATTAATTATAAAATAAATCAAATTGAGTTTTTTGTAGTTTTATTTATCTCTTGTGAATAATTGAAATTAAGAATGGAGATTAGTAATGCATACATTGATTGTGCATGCACAAATTTTCAGAGGTGTAATCATTAAAGATGGCTACATTATATATATTACTGAGCCTAGTACTTCACATTATCAATTCTAGGCTGCAAATACAATTTCTATTAATTGTAATAAATCATAACTGTACTCTTTGTTGCATTTTTGTGAGGTATAGCACATATACCATATATATACACATATACAGCATATTCCAATAGCAATTTAGATTGGACATTTCTTCATGTGCTGTTTTCTGGAAGTTAGACATGGAAAATTGAGTGCTGTATGTAGGATATTAGCAGTTTCAGTGCTTAAAAATTTCCAAGTACATCCAAAATATTTATTTTCATACATATTACAAGAATTCAGGTATTATGCAGAGATAATACCTTTGTGGCACTTGATAGCTGTCTCCTATGGAGTTTATGAGGTTTTGTGTTTGTTCTGGCACCTTGCCCAGCAGGAGGTATTTTCATACAGTCATAGAAAAAACTATGGAGTTTAGAGGTTTTTATACTACATGCTCTTTTGGCTTGGGGGGATTGAAAATGAGTCACAGGAGGGACAATGGTTGGTGAAGGGTTTTTTGTGATTTTTTTTATTTTATAGCAAAGAAAGGCTTTAAGTATTTGTTATACATTCTCCTTAAGTTTTACTTCTGTCAGCAGTAATTTTTTTCCCATTTAAAACTTAGGTTCAAACAAACAACTACATTAATGGTACATTTATAAGAAATGTATGCATGTAAAAGGTGTCTTTTCTATGATTCATCCAGCTAGTGAAAGGATGATGTTCATGGTTAGAATGTTACCAAAAAGATTAAATATATGAGTCAGTAACACTTTCTTTTAGTGCTCATCTGTTAAAGAATACCACTGGAAATGAAAATCAGTGCTAATAGGCACTAACAACAATTGTAACCATAACTACTGACTTATAGATCCACAGTTCGTGGAAATAGTTGCTTTTGGGATCTGATATTTTCCCAGGCTTGGTCTCTGCTAAGGAATTATTTATTTATTTGTAAAAGTTTGCGTGAAATGGGTATGGTTTCAAAGGACTGGGAGCACCCCTGGAGTGCTGCAAAGGCTTTGATGTTGCAAAGGCGGCTGAGACAGTTCAGGGGGAAGGGCTTGATTGTGCCCTCTCATCCCCGCGCCAAAGCCTGTGTGGTCAGCTGGCTGCCCTTCAACAGCTGGCCAGCAGTGTAACCTTCAGGCCAGTTGGCCAGAAAGCAAAGTTAACCTTCCAGACTCCTCTCCGAGCTCTGAATATAAGTGCCTCTCTGCGGCCTGTGAGTGGATCCAATGTGCTTGAGCAGATCCAGGCACAGCTGATCGGGAAAGTGGTGGTGGTGATCCAAAGGAAATGCTGAGATGACAGTCCATGTTGAACCTTTCCTTTGATGCTACCACCGGGATGTTCTGTGTTCTTACCCTGCCCTCCTCTCAAATGCACTAGTAATGAACCCAGACAGAATTGTAAACGCATTTTAAGAAAACCCGCTCTATAGCACAGCAGCATTTCCCTTCTCTGGGTGCTTCTACTATGAGTGCATAAATAAAGGATGCTAATTGTGGACATGAGCTGAGTGCTGTTGGGTCCTTAAAATTTGGGTTTCCTGATTTTATGATTAGCTATGTACACATTTGCTTTAATATTAATTTCATCCAACAGCTGTTTCCATAGGAAGATGTGTAATATAAATGAGTTTTTATTACAATGGCAGCAAATAAATCATTTCAGGGAAATTTTTTTAGGAAGCAGAAAGACAATTAGCCCTTTTAAATAATATTCTCAAAAATATGTGAAATAGCAGATTGCAACAATTTATATTTGGTGTCTTCTATCTAACACAAGTCCTACTGCCTTCTTAAGATAAAAACTTAACAATTCTAATAATTTTTATCTTTAAAATCTTAGAGTTTCAGGTTGACAAAACCAGCATGACTTTTGTCTTTTTTAGTTAAATCTAATCTATTGTAGATAAACTATCACTATACCCTCTTTGGAATTGTCTTTTTTTTCTGTCAGTTCCATCTGATTTTGCCAATAAACAATTCAAAAGATCTCTGTGTCAGATGAACTAAGATGGCATTGCATTTGTCATGAGGTTTTTACGAGGTTGATACAAAGAGATTGTTATTTTTCACTATAGTGCATACTTTAATTTGTTGAAAGTGCTTACAACAAGCACTTTCATAGTTTCACAACTGCACAGTTTTTAAATTAGGATTAATGATTGCAGTCCTACTAATACCAAAATCACACTGCTCTGTACATCACGGATTACAAAGTGGTTTAGGTTCCTGACCTAGTCTCCTTTTAAGACAGTGATCATGGCCTCTAAGCCTCACAAGACCCATCACAAATGGTACCCTTAGAGAATTCCAAATCTGATGCCATGTATTAAAACAGTACAATTACTAATTTTCTGGTTTTGTTAACACCACGATGCCCAGCAGACAGTCACTCCTAGAAAAGCATTCTGCTCAGATGGAGGTAAGCAATACTTCACTGAGTCCAATCCAGACCTGCACATGCAAGGCATCGGGTGCAGGAAGAGCCATTAGATATAGTCAAAAAGTTTGGGTCCTCCAAAGTCTGCAATATAACTCTGCAATGATATCGTGATCAACAAAAAGGGTTTTTTGTGATGAGACATCATCCTCCCTATGAGACAGGATTAGGTATGCTATGCCATTCCTACACTTAAGTTTACAAAGGAGTAGAAAATACTGGGTATTTCTTGGGTTGTAATTGAGTCTTTTTGGTCTGCTTCATCCATGGCAGTCACTGTCTTCATAACTTAGTGAATTCAGAAAGCAAAGAATCAACCTAATTTTATTCTCAGAAGAGCAACCAAGGAATTAGCAATCTGAGAAAGCTGAACTATTTATTGATGGAGGAGAGCTCAAAATTTAGATTGACGTGGATTGACCTGTCCCAGAACAGCAAAGGCCAGTGACACAGAGCCACTGAGCTGAAGCTTCACGTTACTATGGGTTTTAGGCTTTGCAGGATCTCCCTCTAGCTCATTGATCAGAACTGCTAAGGCAATTCACTTGTTTTTTTATCTGTGAACACACCATGGAACCATTTGGCTTTATAAACCCCTGCAAATCAGGTGGAGATTCTTACTTTGGCTGCACATCTGCCAAGCACATACATTATCACATTAGATTCTTAAGTGCCTATAGTTTCATACAGCATGTTTGTGTGTGGAGTGGAAGGAATCCACTCAACAGCTAATTTTTTCCACGGTTCCAGTTACACCTTCTCACACGCTACAGTTTCATATTCAGATGTTTCATATAAACCAGATATATGCAAAATGACTATTCCTCCATGTTCATATTGTCATCTCTAGAAAAATTCCAAGCATCACATAATATGAAACATTTCTTTTTGTTCTCATCTTGCAATTAACTCCAGTCTCATAAATTTTCCAAACTTTGACAAGCAATACAAAATCAGAGCTGTCACCTACATTGCTGTGGCAGGTAAATGGCAGCCACACCCTAAGAAATACAACTTTTTTTTTTTAATTTTGGTATGAAAACTTTATTTTGCATACTATGGTGTGTACACTTGCTGTGTGCAATGCTTTTATGCATATTATAACTAAAGGAAATGGCTTTAATTGCTGGAACACTGTTCTGCCAGGTATATACTGAAAAGAAAATTTGCCTTATATAGATCAAGCAGATTTTTGTTATAATGATCAAATGTTACGAGCTGCACAGTTTTGGTTTTGTGGACACAAAATGGTTTACAGTAAATGTTTTGCTCTGAGCGCTGGTACATTTGTGTTACTTCATACATCTCAGTGAAAATATAGTTTGTATCTTTGGAGCACAGGAGAGGAAAAGAGGTCCTAAAGTAGCTTAAACTCTGAGTTAGATATATTTGTAAACTCCCCAATATAAACTGAGAAGCATTATATGTTATAAAGTCTATCATGGTTTGTATTTGTGCTGCAGGACTATATTTATAATATCCTTTAAGATTTCTGTGTGATGGCCAGTGTTATAAATGTAAGAATATAAGAATATAGTGAAAAAGAATATTGGCAAGTGCCTTAAGAAGTTTTATAGGTAAAATATCTGACCTATAATAAAATAATCTCAAACTCTGGTTTGGGAATTGTATTGTTAAAAAATTCTTTGTATATTTTACACCAAGTAAATTTCATACTAATATATTTCCTTTTTTTTTTTTTTTTTGAATTATGAATTATGGAAAACAAGAATTAGTCTTACTTTGAGTGGAAATGTAATGTAACACATTGGTTAATTAATTTTCTTGTTTCCTCAAATACAGATCTGCAG
Source organism: Donacobius atricapilla (assembly GCA_013397315.1). Taxonomy (NCBI): domain Eukaryota; kingdom Metazoa; phylum Chordata; class Aves; order Passeriformes; family Mimidae; genus Donacobius; species Donacobius atricapilla. Next base: position 142,656 of record WBMY01010082.1, on the reverse strand, counting down.
GCTTCAGCGTCATCTATCAACAGGAAAATACCAGCAGAATCTCTTTTCAAACCAGCCTGTCATGTTTGTATCTCCTACCAGTCAGCCACCCTGCAAAAAGCTAATTGAACTTATACAGCTGGCAGGAGGGAAAACATGTAAAGCCTTACATCAGGCAAAAATCTGTATAGGAAAAAAACCAGGAAAGAAGTACCACGAAATAATATCATTATCAGAAAAATGGGTATTAGGTAAGACACCAAAGTTCAACTTATATAAAATATTGTAGAATATGTATTAAAAAAATTATCAAAAGTATTTCACTAAACTGAGGTTATGATGGGAAGCAAATGGAACCAACTGCTACAGCTAGGTTTTCAAGAAAATTATCTCTGTGGTGAGATCTTTCTCTTACAGGGCTTTATGATGGTCCTAGTACTCACCATTTTAATTTTTCCTCAAACAAATATCATCCAAATATTTTCACATTTATCTTTTGTATGATGGTTTCATTTAGAGCAAACTAGATTTTGGGAAAATGCTTATATGAGAATTGCTTTCTAAAACAGCATGTATTTCAACTTTAGAGGTAGTTTTAATTGTTATAAATTGGCATAGTAATACTGAAATATGGTGACTGGCACCCTCTGATAAATTTTCCTGAATGCTGTATTGTGCATCTGATAGACAATTTTTGCAGTCTCCATTTCACTTGCAAAAAGTTTCTTTTTAACACCTGCTGTTATGTTTCTGAGTTCTTAGTCTATAATTTTTCCAACTCATTTGCAACACACTCTGACAGACTGTATTTTCAGCAAGGATATTTGCCAAAAAGGGACCTTATTTAGAAAAAATTAGATTTAATTTATGTCATATGCTCTGTCAAACTTCTCCAGAAAGTGTCTCACTCATACCCTAGCAATAAAAGTACTGCATGAGTTGATGTTGTAGGAGAGTAGCCAAACAATTCCTAATCTCAGACCTCTAATGCTGTCAGATCATAAAGACTTAAATCCTGAATGAAAAGACTATAAAAGAAGAAAGGAACAGTGAGCCATAAGGGAAAAATACTCATTTCAATGCACATTTTATGTCATACTTAAAGTATAAGATAAAATTGTGAAGATTGACAAGAGAGGCGTAAGAAAGGGGGCATTGTTTATTGTACCTTTCTCCAGCTTCCAAGAAGACTTAGAGACCAAGTGTGAGAAAAAAAGAAAGTGAGCAGATGATGAAACCAGAGGTTTGTGCAGGGCTAAAAATAAGAGCAAATTAAACACAAAAGTTTCCAATAGTAGTGTGCCAGATGGACAAATGCAGTGATCTAAAGCAGTGTGTGATTCATGTGTCCCACTCTTCTACTGGTCTCATGGAGGTCTGCCTTATCCCAGGTCAAGGATCTCATGAGCTCCCTGCAGCTGGACAGGCCACCTTCAGCCCATCACTGGACTGAAGGAATTCATATCCAGCTGCTAACAAAAAAAGATTCTGATTTTTTGTGCCATTTACAGATTTCTCAGTTCATTTTTGCAGTCTGATTTCTAATCACTACATCCTGCTTATGAGGCATGGTCACACTCCAATTAATGGGTTTTAATTCATTTTAGATTTCAAATCTCTGACAAAAGTATTCCTATATGATGCTTTAAAGGAAAGATACAGAGCTTTGAAGCTCTGCCCTTTTCTCAGCAACTGTGTGCCTAATAGTATGAACATAACAGCGTCATCTGTAAATTGCTGTCTTAATCAAATAAATCAGATCTGAAAGTGTTTCTAATCTTTCACACTTCACTGTTGCAATCCAGTTGGTTTGTGGCTATCTGCTTTTTGCTCTTAATACCAGCTGCCAATTAATTCACTCAAGGTTGAGTGGAACAAAAAGCACATAGGTCAATAATGCAGCACCTTTTTAAAACATAAATAAATGGTAAGTGCTTGCACTATTATCATTTGACTGTTCTCATTTATTTTCTCTCTCTGGGTTCGCAGCTCCACCAAACTGCTTTATACCTGAAACTGCTCTGAAGTACATTGTTGCTTTATTGTCTGTTTGTTTTGCATTTTATTTTAAATAATCCTGAGGTTTTTAAATTTATTTTAGATTCAGTCGCTCAGTATACAATATGTCCTATGGAAAACTACATTTTTCAGATGTGACCTAACTCAAGAGCTTCCATATGGTTGCAAGGAAACATGCCTAGCTTGGATTCAACAAAAAAATAAGCTATGAAGGAGATTCCCAAGAAAATGCAAGTTACATACTTACAAATACAGAGGAATGACTTCTATATTTTTAATACTTCTGCAAGTGTTCATCTTGTGAAATCTTTAGGTTTTGAAATAAAGTATTTCCCTAATAAAAGTCCTCTTCCTTTTGTTTATTTGTTGAAGACCTTTGTAACTAAAAGCTGAAGGAGTCACTATTCACTGGGAGGGGGTGGAAGACTTGTTGCAGTGCAGTTAAGAGATGTGCACTCAGCGTGGCTGGGTGTGCCTGAGCCGGGTCTTGTGCAGCCAGCAGGAGCTGTGCTCCCAGGGCAGGTGCAGGAATCCTGGCGGCTCCTCTAGTCCGAATGCCTCTGCACACACCTGAAGGGCCATGTTGCCACATCTTCATGATCATTGCTAAATACATTTCTTTGGTAAAAGGTTAAGGTTGCCCATGGTGCTGAACTCACACCTGCTGGTGTTCTGCACTTCTAAACTGAGTTTTCAAAAGTAAGTGAAACTCAGTAATTATGCTCAGATGTGTAGTTAAGGTATTGTTTTATTTCAGTGCCTTTAATTGAATCTCAAAATGTGTCTACCTTACACCTAGGCTGAAACCTCAGTTACGGACTCTGAGTTAAATGCATTAAGACAGCACATCATTCAAATGCTAAAATCTGTTGAAAAGGGAACATACTATGAAATCCTTTAGGGTATGCTTGCAAAATGTATAAAAATATCTTTCATGTTAAATTCCTCTTTATCTGTGGATTTGTCCTTAGCAGGTACAAAGTGAGGTTTATATGTAAAGTATGTTGCATAGCACCTGTTTATCTATAAATGTACAATCTCCTTTAAAGATTTCCAAGTACCATTAAAATGATGTATCATGACAGAGAATAATGTTATCAAGTAATTTAAAGGCAGCTCATAACTCACACCCTCCAAACTCAGTGTTCCCCTCAGAGTTCCCTCAAGACTAAGAAAATGCAAACTCTGTACAAAAAATATATTATTTTGAGTTAATATTATGGAAAAATTGAAGTAGCATGGTTGATTTTTATGTTATTTTTACATTGCTATTCTGTTGCATTGTTCTAACATCTTGGGCTTTTAAAAAGATTTGAATATAAAAGTTCTGTAAACAAGGATTATACAACCTCCTTCTTCAAAACAAGTTCAGTAGTATCTATGGATAACAGGCTGTTTCAGGTACAGATTGCATTTGTATAGTTGCTCTGTAAAATGTTAAATATGCTTATTTAACATTGTGGAAAATCTCCACATTATGGTTCTTTTGTGAAAAATTAAATTGACTTTATTTTCTGAAATGTTAAGCACCTGTAACTCAAAAGGTTAAGACCTCATATTCAAGTGTAACATAGCTGAATTTTGTATATAGACTTCAAAATATAATTAATTTATGTCTTTTCCTTGCTTAGTTTTCTGATATGCAAATTTTTAACAGCGTGTTATCTAGGAAAAGTATTTTTGATATAAAAACTGGTATGTTTGATGCAAAATTTGGTAATCATGTCTGTCTACAAATTGTACAGTTTATCATCAAAACTATTTACCTATTCAGTGCAGAGCACTGGTAACATGTTATCATTCTTCAGCATTGACCTTATGAGCCCTCTTTTTAAGAAGGTAGTTGCCAAGTATTATATAGTAAAATAAAAATACTTATATAGGTTGTGGCATGTGAACATGTGGTTGCCAGTAAATAACAGAATCATTTGCTTGAATTATATTGCTTAACTTTGACTATAACAACCTCCTGGTTTTATTTCATTTTTTACTACCCATAAAAATCTGACAGTATTCATTTATAAAATATAGCACTCCAAATCAGCTTTCTCATAAATCTTCTTAAGATTAGTCTCAGCTATTTAAATTGTAAATTCTTGGATCATCTTGTTGGCCTTTATTGGTCACACATGTAACAGACTTGACAGTAAAAAGTCTAATATCCTTTTTTTCTAAATGAAAATGTTTCCAATAAAACAATCTGCCAGTTTTGATAATTCCACCTTAAATTACATGGTTGATAGAAATCCCTATCTATTGGCTCTTCTTGCAGGATTTGTAGTAGACAGGCATATATAGCCAGCAGGAAATTGAATTCCAAATTCTGGTCTCACATTCTGGGCAGTAGGACTGCTGTCTACCCTGGCTGACTTGCTTTCTAAGAGTACACCCAGCATCAAGAAACATCAGTGGTTCATGAGTAGTTTTGAGTTCTGAGAGTTTTGCAATTTGCAGTGGTCAGTAAACATTCTGCCACAGCCCAGCCATGCTCTCTCTCCTCTGCAAACAGGCACTAGGCTCTCTTTATTAGGCAGATCTACGTAACTTTTATTAATTTCCTTTATTGCTTTTTTTATTAAGGAGAAGTTGTCTTAACCTTACCTTTTTCATCCCTCAAGAATACTTTTGCCATTCATTTGTGAAAATGACTCAGCATAGCTGCTGTGTCTCCTTCTCAGAGAGCTTCTGTTCCCCTGCTAAAGGCTCTCTAGCTCAATCCCATTAGTACAATTAAAGGTCTTTCTAAAATAGCTTCGAAAATCCTAATTTGATTAGGAAGCTGTTTAAACTAAAATATATTGAAAAGTCAAAATAACTATTTTTCCTCTGTGAGATTCACATTAGCTGAGTTAATTTGTAAATGTAGTTTAACTCCTAGCACATTTTAACTCATTTTACTTTCATCAGTGCTATAGGTGGTACCAACTGGGTGTACAGACCACCAACATCCCTCCCATCCTTCCTCTTCCAGAGGTAAGAAGAGCTTTTACCACACTTTGCATAATATAGTGGGGACTCACATTGGCAAATACACAAATACTGAGGACAAACACAGGCATGACCTTGAAGAATGCGTTGCTTAAGCTTTATCAGAATGACAGCAAAATTGGTGTCCTATTCAAACCATATATCCATAAAGAAATAGCTTAGGATCTAAAAAAAGTCTTCATTTCAGTGACTAATAATGTAAGATTGGGTAAGGAAGTGTTTGAAAGAAAGATTGCCAGTGAGGTAGGTGGATCTTGTCTCGTTTTCCCCTTTCTCTGTTTTTGTAATCAGTTTTAGATTGCAACTCCATTTGTGGTACATATATCAATAGAGTAAAATTGATAAATTTTAATTTATTATTAACTCCAAATATTCACAGTGAACCCAGTATATGAATCATCTGGTATTGACTAACTAAACTACAGATTTGTTGAGATGGTTTTATGTTTCTGGATATTTTCCTGACTCAATTATAGTCAACTTTTTGGAGATTGTTCCTTTTTAAATAAAAATAATTAATAAAAACTATTGCATCACTTGATCATTAGTTCATAGTTCCACTAAAATAAACTTGTGTTATATTAATTGATCTGTATAGAATGTAATTTAAGCACAACTGCATTATGTGCTGAAGTGTTATCAGCACATTCAGTGCTAGGAAGCTGCCAACACATACACTCTTCTTTTTTTTTTTTTTCTTTTCTTTTTTTTGCGAAACCTTATGGACTGTGAGGCAAAGGTACTCTAAATTAGTCTTTCTGAGCAGGAGCTGTGGCTGTGTGGAGCAGTGTTTCTAACATTTATAAAGCTTAAAGTTGAGGTATGCCAGAACAATATCTAGAAAACTAATTAAACTATTTTTTTCCTCCAAGGAAACAGACAACAAAAAAAATTAAATATTTGCTCACACTGAAAACTGAAAAGTATTAACAAGCCTGTGTCTGTGCCAGCAGTCATCTTTAAAGACAGCTCTTATAAAATAAAACCAAATGGCTGTGGTCCTATTGCAATAACCAGGGTCTTATTTCTGATCTCCTTTTATTGCTTTATTTCAAAATTAGTTCTTTGCATGACAAGACCAAACAGCTGGCTCTGAAGAGTATCACCTGTACTACAGCATCACGCAGCAGCTGATAACAGGGTGGTTAAAAACTGCCAGTGGTAAAAAAATAACCAGTTATCAGCACAGGTGTCTGCTGAGAGCTTGTGCTGGGACCTCGCAAAGCAGGGTGTTCCTTCTGTTGATACAGATTTGAAACAACCTCTAATCGCCCGGGAGCGGCTCAGGCTCCTGTGCAGGACCAGGTGTTAAGTAGCAGCCAGATGTGATGCAGGACTGCACGTTTCCTTGGACTGCCAGAGCCAACATCCTTCAGAGAGGGATTTGTGGCACAGTGCTGGGGGCACAGCCCTCCCAGCCTGCCAACACGTCCTCACCTTCCTCGGCCCTGGGAACCTCGAGCTCACACTTGCTGAACCTCCCTGCGACCTCTTCCGTGCCTGCTTGTGTTGTTTGCCTTGCAGCTTCTGTTGTCTGGAAGGCACCTGAGCTATCGCTAGAGACGGAACTGCCATGGGGTGTTTATTTTCCAAGAGGATTTATCAATGCCCACAAATGTCCTTCACTTTGTCTTAGAGATATATTTAAAGGGAAAAAAAAAAAAAAAAGGTGCAGCTACATGTGAGTTGGTGAAAGGATTGGTACTACCAGTCCAGGCAGGTTTAGGGTTTGCATGGGGTTTGTTTTTTCCTTCTTCATCACAGATTTTATGGAGCTATATCAGAGCTTTTAAGAGAGAAAACCAGTTCTTCAGGAAGGAGTGTGCAAAGGGAGGCAGTTTCACAATATTATTGATGTGACGTGCATGTGGCAGTCATGGGGAGGCAGTTTCACAATATTATTGATGTGACGTGCATGTGGCAGTCATGGCAGCTGAAGCTGAAACTTGGAAACTCTTCTGCAAGTGGTTCCTTTTTGCAGTACACAGATCTCTTTTCAGACCCTACTTTTTCAAAACTTTTAATATTTAAAGAAATACACTTTAAAAATCACAGGAGGAGATAGCTTCATGATTGAGAACTGTTAAGGAGATGATCTCATCTCTAAATTACATTTTTAGTTGTTGACTTGGATGCAAGTACAGGGAGAGGTAAAGAAAAAGCATTTTCCAGATTTTCTGCTCTGGAGTGAAACATTCCAGCTCATGCACTCGAACTGAAATTTGCTCATGGGCAGTTTTGTCAAGTAAGTAGTCCCATGGATCTAGAGATAAGCCAAAATACAAGATGATTTTTATGAATGCAGTACAGAAGTTGTCATGACTTTAATTGTTCTTTGCAATGCATTGTAGATAAAACTAAACCAACATCCAAAATTCCACATTATACAGCAAACCTAGCATTTTTGATCTTAACATTTGTGGGGAGGGCAAAAGTTTCTGTTCAAGAAATGAACAAATATGGACATGATCTGATTACAGCCTAATGTGTCAATTCATATGACAATCAAGACACTTGGGAACCCTGCTATAAGCTTGCAGATACTTGACCTCTGTGAAGAGCCTGGCTGGTCCCTTTGCCACTTTTAATGTACACTTAAGGAAATACGGTGCTCCTCCTCCGCCCCCACCAATGACTGAATATTTCTAAATAACTTGAAATTCACATCCACTTGAAATGCTGACTTGGGAATACACGTTTTTGGACACATGCTTCATCATACTTCAGCTGTACACAAAGATAAGCATTTTAGAAGTTGGAGGAAGAGCATTTCCTCCTACAGAAGAGAATTTATATTTTCCCTGACATTGCCCAGGCAACACAGGCTTGAATAAAAAATTGACGCTAAAAGCAGAGTTCTCTAGTCTGGGAATCAACACTGTTATTTTATTCCCAGCTACACTCAGAATCTTGATGAAGAGAATGTCCTTACGTGGAGGGATGTTGAACATATTTTGATGACCCATACAGAAGCTAGTAAAGGGCATAGCTACAGATAAAAGAATTTGAAATTATAGAACTTGAGATTCACTTTGCCCTGATTTTATCCAGCCTCTTCTGCTTCTGTGCTTTCTTGTCTTCTTTTTCCTTAATGTTAGTAGTGATATTTCATATATATTACATTTCAAGAGTGTTATATGAGAGATAGAAACCCATAGTCTCTAAGCAGTACTCTCTTGCAGAGTATCACAGCCCCTCTGTTACAACATCAGATCTCTTCTCCTGCCTTCCCATTTGGAATCTTTTGCATACCTCGACCACCAGCAGTGAGCTACACACAAACTATGAAGCTACAGCTCTCATGGGAGACCTGAGCCTGGATCTGCCCAGGTTAGTAAGGGCCTTTTACCCAGGCCTTCAATTCTCTGTTGTTGGAGAAGATGAAATATTAAAGCATTTTAAATATGACTGCTTGGCAAAAGATTTTGAAAATATGAAACCTATAAGTGAAGTTGAGATGAAGGTGAGCTTTGAGATCTAAAATGCCAGGCCATTAGTTACTGAACAACTGGAAAAGACAGTGGCTTAGCCAGCTGAAGAGGAATCTCCTTTGATTGAACCTTAGCAAATAAAGGGATTCCAAGGGTCCAAAGGTCGAGGGATCCTGCAAATGTAGCAGGGAAGAAAAAAAGGGTCTAGGAATTAGCTAATAGGATTTAAAATGTAACACAATATGGTAATGTAGTAATTCTTATAGGCTGTATGTAAATTCTATCGGATTTATGTCTTGTACTGGTTGGTTAGTGTAAATTAGAATATTCAACACAGAAAGAGTAATGTAACAGGAACTTAGCTCTCTTGCTCTCCACCTCTCAAGTTCACTCTCAAGCTCTCTCTCTGTCCTCTCTCTGGCTCTCGACCTTTCCGACTCTCTCTACCTCTCCCTACCTCCCTCTCTACCTCATTCACTCTCAAGCTCTTGCTATCTACCTCTCGAGCTCTCTCTGTCTCTCTCAGACACTCTCTGGCCTCTCTCTACCTCTCTCTCTTCGGGCACCCTTCAGCTGTGGCTGGCAGCTTAAGCAAAGTTCTTATACCCACAATCTATGCAATAAACCACATGTTTCAAGAGCTGCCCTGGACTCCAGAGATCTCATATCCACCATCCCAGACCGTCCCCTAGTCTCCTACATCTGTATACCTTTATGAGGGTTACTCATCCCACTAGATTTGCTATCTATGCAATTTAGAGCATCTGAGTTAAAAGTGTAGGTAGGCACAAAGCAGAAGCACAAAGACTCCTAATAAAGATTGTCTGAATATCCAGCTGAAGTTCTCCAGGAGATTATATCATTAATGAAGAGAGGTTTGTATCTCAGGAAGCTTTGTCTCATGCCTAAGTTAGAGAGCTAAAGGCCTAAGTAATCCAAAGGGTGACTGCCTATTGAATTCAAGAAAGGTTCTTTACTTCCTGCCACCTAGAGCATCTTCCTTTGCATTTCCAAGCACACAGGTATTCAGTTCTGTTCTCTCTTGTGTCTAAACAGATACAGGACATTTGAGAAGGTTCAGAGAGGGGCAGCAAAGTCAAACTTAGAAAGTGTCCTCTCTATGAGAAATGATGGCATAAACTGGGCAATCCTCTGCCTTCAAAAGAGATAGCTGAGAGGGCAGCATTGTGCTTCACACTACATAGACTCACGCTGTGGAACTTAGCAGATGTTAAAAGTTTATATGGATTTAAAAACAATTGAGGTAGGAATTGTTGGAGGCTGGACAATCTTGCTGAATGGCATGGTGACTCCCTCAATCTTGATGGCACCAATATCAGGTGCTTCCTGGCCTTTTTTCTGCCAGGCAGTAGTACAAGATGAACCTTGCAAAACCAGTTGGAAGTGATGGGTATGATGATCTACAGTGTTTTGCAATACTGCAAAGAGACAACATCCTGACAATGACCCACCACATCTGGTCAGGGCAGCAGAGATGTATGTTGCATCCATGGCTGCGACCATTCAAGGAAACTAATGACACCTGAGTCTGCTATAGCTTCAGTTGTGACTGTCACAGTCACAACCTGAAACAGTGTAGGTTGAATCTTGAGAACACCCATCCTAATTAACCATCATTTTTCCAACCCTGGAGGCAGAAGTCTGCATCCAAATAATCTTAGCAATCCAACTTCGTGGCCCCACCACTCCTGCACCAAATAAAGGATGTCTTCCTGCTTTTGATGTTCTCCCTACACTGCTGAAAGACTATGCTTCTAGTATCAGTAGTACAAACCCGTCTCTTTTCATGGACCAGACTATGAAATGAGTACATAACCATAGGAAATGAGTAGCAAAGTGGTCAGCTCTGCCTACTTTCCTGGCACAGATGCTATTTCTTTGTGCCATGCAGTGTGTGGGAGAGCTTGCTCACTTACAAGGACTCACAGTACAGTTGCCAACCCTCTCTGCGTCTTGTATTCTATTACTGTTTATATCTGAAATAATATCAGAAATCTTTCCAATGAACTAAGGAATAGTTTTAGAGTGTGAACTTATCAATGAATAACCAAAGCCATACTTGATCTCAACTTGGTAACTTTTTGCTTTTGTATTTTTGACAGAACTAACTTCAGTTACTGAGGTAAGAAAATCTTTGCTTTTTTCAAAGTAGGAACAAGTGCTCTGTTGTGTTGTAACTAATACAATTTACTCATATAAGTGGTCTTATCTTATTTTCATTTCTATCTTGGTAGCTGTACTCTGTATAACCAGCAATTCATTAAGAAAATTGCTGATTTACTCCCTAGTAAAGCTAAATATTCTCAAGCTAGACTTCCAGCTCCCAACAGAGAGAAAAAAATGGTGTACAAATGTCCAATCCCAAGTTATACAAGGAAAGTACAAATACAGGGGTCTCTCAGGAAAACTGGATGTTTCAAAATGAGTGTGGGAAAATGCTGAGAGCTTCAGGTCATGGCTGACATTTTAACTCAACACCTCTGCTTCTGCATTGCTATTACTGGTAGTCAGTGACGTAAAACACTGCTTTGCTCTGGGTTTGATATTGAGATAATCTGTGCAATAAGCCACTGAATCCAGCTATATTTACAGACTTAATAAATTCTGTCTGCAGAATATCAATATGGGTACCTAGAAGCGATGTTTGTTTTGAACTTGCAGTGCTCTTTTGCATGATCTGCACAAGGAAAGTATTAGTATCTGCCTCTTCATAAGTGATTTCTGTTCCATTATTATTGCCCATGATTCAGCTAACTGAATACCTGAAAACTGATAGCTACATTTTGCAAGTTAGAAAATTCAGAGAGAAGCTTTATTTCCATACTTTATTTCTGCTGCACCACAGAGGGTCAGAGGTTCTCCATCACTGGCCTGTGGTCTTCTTAATAAGGGTAAAGGGCTGCCTTAGAATTGAATCAGCACATGCTCTGTCTATCCACTGCTCCTGCAGAACAGCCTGGTGTTTATGGACAAATGATGCTATTTATTTTACATCCTGTTTTAGTTTGGGTTTTTTAAAATATTTTTCTGTAAAACATTTTTCTGTCTTTTAGGGAAAGAAAATGACCTCATCTCTTGATGAAATTGTGATTTTGAAGAAGGGAGGCACAATGCAATAAGATAAATAAGTTTGAAAATACCCTTTAGAAACACACAGGATTGTCATAGAAAACCCTTGAGTAATGTACATGTGGCTGCTAACAAGGCTGTAAATGGCTGCATTATTGCCAGTAAAAGATGCCATCTGGTAGGCTATTAAAACAGAAGTTTATCTGCAACATTTTAAGTCTGGAGGTTTGGTTTGGTTTTTATTTTGCTGTGGGATGTTGCTGAATCATTGAGAAAATCATGGCAGTGTTAATAAAATGATTTATGGAGTTATCAAAATGCTGGTTGTGACAAATTAGATCCTAATCTCAACTCACACCTAAACTGGAGTTTGCCTTTGTCAAACCACCTTTACCTCAGGTTTGGCCATCAGCCCTTCATACCATGGAGGGTAGTGAAGGCATGAGTGCACAAAGCTGAGCTCTAGGGCTTCCTTCTTTCAAAAGTGAAAGCTGTGGTGTGACCTGGGGGAGTTACTCTGTGCTCATCAGCGTGTGCTGTGTCATCTACGAAACCTCTTATACCTGAAGAGGGACTGGGGGGGAAGGATACAAGCAGGTAGTTTGTACATGTTTGTTCGTACATGCCATGTTTCTATTCACAGACTGCAAGCAGAAGCTAGGGCAGTCTAGACACCCACATGTGCTTGTCCAAAAGGCTAGAAGGACCAACAAAAGCACTAGCAAACAAAAATGCATTTTAAGTTAGAAGTTACTGCCTACCTATCACCATATCACCACACAGCCGCTCTTTGCTGACCCTAAAATCATGGCAAACAGCAAACAATACAAGCTTTAAAGACACTGGCACAAATTTCAGCATTAGGCAGGGCCAAAGAGAAGCACAGCTTCGAGCAAAAATAATAATATCTCTTCTTTGAAATGAGACATTTAAATCCACTAGTCAAAGAAAAGTGGGTTTTTTTCTGAAGATGCTAAGATACTTCTCTCAAGACTTGAAATATTGTCAGTGATACTAATTGAAAGATACTCTAGTCAGGCAAAGCAAAACATGCTGGATGATAAGAGAATTTTTAAAAACAATGAAATAATAATGCTTTGTGTTTGGTTTTGGGAGTTTTAAAGAGACAGTGTTGGTTTTGCAAACTTCATCAGAGAAGCACAGCAGTGGGAAGCAATTGGGATTTCATGTCTGAAATTATGCAAGTTACAGTAAGAAAAGCTTCCCCTTAAATTAGTTACATTAGCAGTGTTGATATGATATTTCTGTTCTAATGAGCTGCATTTCAGCATTTTTCTCATGTTATACAGGGCATTTTTGGTCAGTTTCCATCTGCTGGTTGTGTTCAACTGTCAATAAAGGGATATTTCTATGGAGTTCTTCAATTACGTATAGCAAATTCAAGCTTGGTCCAGACAATTCTGACAAAAGCAGGAAAAGCTTTAGAGGTTATTTATTTTTGAAATATAGTCAGTCACCAAGGTGCTGTGAGGACGGGAAACCCCATCCAGCCCAAGGAACCATCCCTGCAGCCCAGCCCACTGCCATCTGCATGGAGGCGATCCCAGCTGCTGGAGCTGCTGAGGCAGCGTGGCCAGAATGTACAAAATAATGCCCCTGATGATACCTGCTGCCTCCCGATGCCTGAGTGAGCTCACTGAAGAAAAGGCTCATGCACAGATTCCCAAGGATTTAAAGCATAAATAGATTTGATACACCAAAGCAGGCAGAGAGAGCAGCTCTAACACGTTAGCAGCTAGCATGGAATTCCCCTAACAGCCAGGATGGAGAAGCCTGTGGCAGTGGAAGACTCTAACTTGCTGTCAGCAGTCACAGCTAAAGAGTGAGTGTGCATGTCCCGACCACCCTTTGGCCCTGGGCTATGTCCGCAAGTGCCACAGGGCCCTTGCTGTTTCCACAACATGGGGTGCGTGTTTCTCTGAATTAGTGCTTCCACCTCATCTTTGATTCCTCCTAGTTTTCATCAATCTCAGCCAGCCCCATCACATGCTCAGAAGTATCATTTAACCTAACTGATGGATAAGAAGCATATGCAACTTTTTCAGTAAGATTTCTGGCTTTACCCTTTTAACCCAGAGAATAACTATAAATAGTTTATAATGTCTGGGATTTCCACAGCCTAAGTGCAGCTATAAATAGTTCTAAACATTTTCCCACTTCATGCTTTTGAAAAGAACATTCTCCACTTCCTTTCTTGGAGAACCCCTGGGAATAATGCTAGATCGCAGCTCAGAAAATATGTACATTAGGAGAGTTTAGCAAGACGGAGCTACGGCAGCTCTCGGGCTAATCTCGCGTCAGAAGAGGGTCAGGCGTCCTTCGCCAGGAGCTCATGTCCGTGATGCCCTCGGGCGGCTCTCGCCAGCCGGCTGCGGTCCGCCCGTGCCCGCTCAGCCCAGCGGGACGCGGGCCGCTG